>CM066036.1:202494199-202851699 GCA_033557465.1 Ichthyophis bannanicus
GTATTGCAAGGAGGGTTAAGACCCTTCTCTGCACACCAAATGGTAAACCTTTTCCATTTAAAAGCATAGGAACGTCTAGTGGAAGGCTTTCTGGAAGCATGAAGGATATCCTTTGCACTTGCTGAGAAAGATGCAAATCTTGAAAGAGGTCTAGGGCCTTCAGCAACCAGGCTCTGGGGTGAAGAGACTGGGGATTTGGGTGCCACAACGGTTCCCCTCCTCCTGGGACAGGAGGTCTGGAGAAAGCCGGATCCACAAGTCCAGGGAGGGCGCTTGGATGAGAGATGCAGAAGTAGAGGGTACCACACTTGGCGTGGCCAATGTGGTGGCTATGAGAGGATCATAGACCCCTTGTCTCTCTGACGTTTGAAGAGGTCTTGTGGAATGTTTTTTTAAAAGGGGAAATGGGTGGGGAAAAAGGGCATAGAGGAAGTCTTTCCCCCAATGGGAGGAGGAAGGCATCCTGGCCTGAACTCCTAACACAGAATTCTGGAACCAGAACCGGGGAAAGCTTGGCATTCCACGGACTTTGCAAAAACAAGTCTATGTCTGGGGTTCACCCCAAATTCGAAAGATCCTGGCTATCTGGTCCCCATGGAGGGACCATTCGGGTGGGAGCAGAACTCGACTGAGTCTGTCCGCCCAAGAGTTTTGAACTCCTGGAAGATACAATGCCAAGAGATGAATGTGATGCTCTCTGGCGAAGGCCCACAATCTCAGAGCTTCGTTGCAAAGCAACAGAGAGCCAGTACCGCCCTGCTTGTTCACGTAGAACATGGCTACTTGGTTGTCCGTGTGGATGAGGACTGTCTTGTAGCTGAGCAGGGTGTGGAAAACTCTGAGAGCTAGAAAGATTGCTCTGAGCTCTAAGAGGTTGATATGAAGAGATGTCCTCTAGAGACCAGATGCCTTGAGTGGAGAGATCTTGAAGATGAGCTCCCCAACCTCTTGGAGAGGCATCTGTTGTAAGGGTTGCTTGGGGTAACACCTGTTGAAAGGGGGACCCCAACAACAGATGTTGAGTGGACTTCCACCAGTGGAGGGACCAAAAGAGGCGACTGGAGGTTGCTATTTTGTCTGACAGGCAACCTGATGCCGGGGTCCATTGGGTGGATAGAGTCCACTGAGCTGCCCTCATGTGAAGGCGAGCGTAAGGAACCACATGCACAGTGGATGCCATGCGGCCTAACAGTTGTAACATCTCGCGAACAGTTAAATGGGATTTTAACTGAACTTGTGAGGCTAACTGCACCAAGCGTAGGCAACGGGCCTGGGGAAGATAGGCCCTTGCAGTTGTGGTATCTAGCAAGGCCCCTATGAACTCCAGAGCCTGAGTAGGGGTGAGATGGGATTTTGGGAAGTTTATTACAAGTCCCAGATACTGAAGGATACGCCTTGTGCAGGTTAGAGAAAGCTGGGCCTCTGACTGGGATGGAGCTCGGATGAGCCAGTCGTCCAGATATGGGAATACGAATATCCCTAGAGTGCATAGAAACGCAGCTACTACTGCCATGCATTTGTGAACACCCTTGGTGCAGAGGCCCAGACCGAAGGGAAGCACTCTGTATTGATAGTGCTTCCCTTGATAAAGGAACCGAAAGGAACCTTCTGTGTGATGGATGGATGGAGGACATGGGTGTACGCATCCTTGAGGTCTAGAGAGCAAAGCCAATCCTGACTCTGAAGGTATGGAAGGAGAGTACCGAGAGAATCATCTTGAATTTCTCTCTTGATAGAAACTTGTTTCAATTCTCTGAGATCTAATATGGGTCTGTAGCCCACTGTTTTATTTGGAATAAGAAAAGTAGGGGGAGTAGAACCCTGAGCCCTGCTGAAGAAGGGGTACGTCTTCTATTGCCCCTTGGGCAAGAAGGGTAGTGGATCTCCTTACCCTAGAAGGTCGAGGAGAGATGTTTGAGAATTGAACTGTCTCACCAAGTGTGAGGAAGGTTTAAGAAATGAAGCTTGTACCCCTCCCTTCTGATGGAGAGGGTCCATTGCTCTGCTGTGATTTGTTCCCATCTGGGAGCAAAGTAAGCTAACCTTCCTGGAATGGCTGAGAGGCTCTGGATGCTCTAGAGCCAGAAAAAGCTAAGCTCTCTAGTTGTAAGTCAAAGGCCCTGAGGAGGCTGAGCTGCTGGGCCGTAGCAGTCCTAGCAGCCTTAGGCTTGGCCTGTTTCGGGTGTTGCTGTCTCTTTGTAGCAAAATGACCTACAGAAGATGACTGCTGACCATAAGCAGAATAATAATATTTCCCTTTTTTGGGAAAAAAAACCCATTTTGAACAACCTTTTCTTAAAAGGCGCAGAAGTAGACTTTGAAAGTCTATCTAAAGCAGAGTTTCAGCATACATCTGGGTGGCCTTTGCTTGCCAATCTTTGCCCAAAGGTTTTCACCTGTACAAGGAAGATTTCCCAGTCCATCTTGAACCCAAGGTTCCAAATCAGAAGCTTGTAACCAAGCAACTCTGCGTGCACCTATGGCAATGGCCAAGGCTCTGCTGGCACCTTCAAAAGAGTCAAAGGCTGCACGGTTGGAAAACTTGGAAACATCCTGAGCATGTTTGAGCCAGGTGAGGGGAATTCTTCCCTTTTATCTTCTTGAATAAAAGGAGATAAAGTTTGCAGATGATCTGTAACTTCTTTTAGAAACATCCCCATATAGAGACTGTAGGAGTTGATTCTGGCAACAAGCATACTAGCCTGGAAAACTCTCCTGCCAAAGGCATCTAGGTTCTGCATTCCCTTCCTGGAGGAGCAGAAGAGTGCCTTTTTGTACTCTATCTTCTTCATGGCAGACTCCACCACAATGGAGTGGTGAGGAAGCTGAGTTTTATGGAATCCAGGACGAGGAACACGATACATGGTGTCCAACCTGCGAGAATGAGGGGAGGTGGTGAGAGGAGTCTCCCATATGCCCAACATGTGATCATAAAGAATCTCATGTATTGGTAAAGTGGCTGCCTCTTTAGAAACCTTAGGATATTGTAAGATATCTAATTTTTTGGCTCTAGGCTCTGTCTCAGGGGCCACTGAAATGGAAAGGACCCTGGCCACTTCCCTAATGAAGTCTTGAAAAGACAAGTCTTCTGGAGGAGACATTCTCCTTTTTGGAGAAGAGGGCTCCTGAGGATGAATCACCGATGCTTCGACAGAGACCTCTGATTCATCAGAGTCTTCAGAGGAATCAAAGTATCGTCTGTCTGGATGGATGCTCCTGCAGAGCCCGATACGCGTATCGTGGGTGATATCGACATCGGGAGTGATCGGTACCGATTCGTACCGATGGGCATCACGGAACAGTGTACCGCTGCAGTCGACCCGCAACGGATGTCGATGCAATCGGTATGGGCACCGGAACCGATGTCGGTACCGGTGCTGGAATCGGTACCTGCAACGGAGTTTGTTGTGGTACCGAAGGCGTCGTAGCTTGTATGAATGCCGTGATTGCACGCTGCATGGTCAGGATATTCTGATCCATTGACGCAACCAATGTCTGGATGTCGGTACCAGTAGGAACCACCGGTACACCAGAACATGGCAACAGGTGATCGGTCGAGGCCGAGCCATCGATGTCAACCTGTGACCCCATAGATAAAGCTTTGGAAGCCGGAGCCTCTCGCCGGGGTAATTTCGCCGGTGCGGATTCCTCGAGGGCAAGCCCGGAGGCATCTCGATACTTGGAAGGAGATCTACCCTTCGAGGACCGGCTGGATTTAAGTTTGGTTACCTGAGATCCATGTGAGGAAGCAGCAGCCCTGGAAGACGTCGATGCAACCGAAGCTGCATCCGAGGGAAACAGGGTTACTGAGCTTAGCTGCTCGATTCTGCAGGCCTCTTTTAGACATCATGGAGCAGGACTCACAATCCGCAATGGAATGGTCAGGACCTAAACATTTTAGACACCATTCATGGGTGTCAGTGACAGAAATAGTGCCGCTGCACTTAAACCCAGAGGCGGGCTTTTCCATGAGGAAAAAATTTCCTAGGCCTAAGGCCAAAGAACAAAATGCACTGAAGTGAGAAAAACAGTAGGTTTTGTTTTGTTTTTTTTTTAGAATAAAGAAAGAAAAGACCGGTGGTACCGGTCCAGCGTCGAGAAGGCAGACGCGTGACCAAAGAAATAAAATAAAATAAAGAAATTCTGCAGCGGTGACAGGAACCCGACCTGCTGGCTCCGCGGAAAAGAAGAACTGGAGAGAGGCGGTTGGGAAAGACGGGAAAGCAGCGCGCAGGCGCTGTGGGATGCTCCCAAAAGCTTTCCTTTTGGACGCTGGGGAGCGTTCCCACGCAGGCTCCGTCGGTACCGACAATACCCATATGTGAAGACTCATTCCTGCTTGTTCCTGGAGATAAGGGATAAAAGCAAGGAACCCCCAAGAAAGGCGTGTGCCTACGCTTAATGCTGTTATGCATGTTGCTGTGAAGGCATCCGCTGTCCAGACAACGTATTTCGCAATAAATCTGCTTCACAATATTCCTCTCTGAGTCTCATTGGTCATAGGGAAATTGGCCACGGGTAAAGGTAAAGGATAGTTACTCAACTGTAACAGGTGATCTCCGGGAACAGCAAGAATTTAGTCCTCACATATGGGTATCGTCGGTACCGACGGAGCCTGCGCGGGAACGCTCCCCAGCGTCCTATTAGAAAGCTTTTGGGAGCATCCCACAGCGCCTGCATGCTGCCTTCCCGCCTTTCCCAAAAGCCTCTCTCCAGTTGAGTTTTAAACCTGAGACAAAGAGAGAGAGAGAGAGGGAAATGAAAGAGATAGATAGATACAACTCCTGGGGAGGTGGGTGGGTTGTGAGGACTAAATTCCTGCTGTTCCTGGAGATCACCTGTTACAGGTGAGTAACTATGCTATCTCCAGGAACAAGCAGGAATGTAGTCATCACATATGGGGACTCCCTAGCTTTAGGTGCCAGGGAGAGACCCCAGAAGTTGTTTGTCCCTGAACAGGGCTCCACTTCCCCCATGGATCTCTGGCATCCTACCAGGGATGGTGGGTAGGAGTTGATTAGGTATGGAACAGGTGTTGGAGAACAGCCTGTCCAAACAAGGCATCCCGGCGGGAGCCCTTGTCTAAGCAGAAATGGGCTGTGAAGGTATGAACCGAGGCCCAGGTGGCTGCTCGACAGATGTCATCGATAGACACAGAGTGCAGATGAGCCATTGAGGCTGCCATGGCTCTCACATTGTGAGCTGTGACATGGCCCTCCAGAGAAAGGTTCTTACTCTGATAGGCAAAAGAAATACACTGAGCAATCCAGCTAGATAATGTTCTCTTGGAGACTGTTAGTCCCAAATGAGAAGGATCAAAAGCAACAAAGAGTTGAGAGGACTTTCGATGTTGCTGTGTTCTTTGTAAGTTAAAGGCTAAAGCTCTTTTACAGTCCAAGGTATGAAGATTCCTCTCTGCATTTGATGCATGAGGCCTTGGAAAAAAACACAGGTAGGTAGACCGCTTGGTTAAGATGAAAAGGCGAGACCACCTTTGGCATAAAGTGTGGATGAGTCCTAAGGACTACCATGTCATGATGGAACCTTGTATAAGGTGGATCAGCTACTAGCGCTTGCAACTCACTAATGTGGCGTGCTGATGTGATTGCAATGAGAAAGATGACCTTCCAAGAAAGGAATTTCAAGGAGGTAGTAGCTAAAGGTTCAAAAGGTGGCTTCATGAGCTGCCCAAGAACCAGGTTTAAGTCCCATGCCACCGGTGGTGACCTAATGGGAGGCTTAGTTAGAAGACGGCCTCTCATAAATCTTGCTATAAGAGAATGAGAGGAAATAGGCTGTCCATTTAGGGGCTTAAAGGAAGCTGCAATAGCACTCAAATGGACTCTTACTGAGTTAGTCTTAAGTCCAGCATTGGATAAATGAAGGAGATACTCCAGCAATGATTCCAGAGGTATCGCAACCACCATATGGTAAACCTTTTCCACTTGAAAGCATAAGAGCGTCGTGTGGAAGGTTTCCTGGAAGCAAAAAGAATATCTTTCACTTGCTGAGGGAGATTAAGATCTTAGAGATCTAGGCCTTCAGCAACCAAGCCCTGAGATGCAGAGACTGGGGATTGGGATGCCATAGCATTCCGTCCTCCTGAGATAGGAGATCTGGATCAGACCCTAACTCCAGGGAGGGAGCTTGAGAGAGATGTAGAAGCAGAGGGTACCACACTTGCCGTGGCCAATGTGGAGCTATGAGAATCATATGGCCTCTGTCTCTCTGAAGCTTGAACAGGGTTTTGGGAATTAGGGGAATGGGTGGAAAGGCATACAGGAAGTCTTGACCCCAGTGAAGGAGGAAAGCATCCCTGGCCTGAGCCTTCTGAGCCAGAATTCTGGAACAGAACCGGGGAAGTTTGGCATTGCACGGATTTGCAAAGATGTCTATTTCCGGGGTCCCCCAAATTTTGAAAATCTTGGCTACCTGGTCTGCATGCAGAGACCACTCGTGTGGAAGCAGAACTCGACTGAGTCTGTCTGCCCAAGAGTTTTGTATGCCTGGAAGATACACTGCCAGGAGATGAATCTGATGCTCTCTGGCGAGGGCCCACAGTCGCAAAGCTTTGTTGCAAAGCGACAGAGAGCCTGTTCTGCCCTGCTTGTTCACATAGAACATGGCTACTTGATTGTCCGTATGAATGAGGACTGTCTTGTAGCTGAGCAGGGTGTGGAACACTCAAAGAGCAAGGAAGATTGCTCTGAGCTCCAAGAGATTGATATGTAGATGAGTCTCCTGTGGAGACCAGGTGCCTTGGGTGAAGCGGTCTTGCAGATGAGCTCCCCAACCCTTCGGAGAAGCATCTGTTGTGAGAGTTGCTTGGGGTAAGGGTTGCTGAAAAGGGGACCCCAGCAACAGGTTTTGAGTGGACTTCCACCACTGGAAGGACAAAATAAGGCGACCTGTGTTTGCTATTTTGTCTGACAGGCATCCTGATGCCTGGGTACATTGAATGGATAACGTCCACTGGGCTGCCCTCATATGGAGGAGAGCATAGGGAACCACATGCACAGATGCCATGTGGCCTAGTAGTTGTAACATTTCTCGAGCAGTGAGATGAGGTTTTAGCACTGCTTGAGAAGCTAACTGCACCATGCAAAGGCAACGGGCCTGGGGGATATAGGCCCTTGCCTTTCTGGTATCCAGCAAAAGCTCCTATGAACTCTAAAGACTGAGTGGGAGTTAGACTTGATTTTGGGATGTTTATTACCAGCCCTAAATACTGAAGGATACGCATTGTGCAGGATAGAGAAGTCCTGGCCTCTGACTCTGTTGGGGCTCGAATGAGCCAGTCGTCTAAGTAGGGGAAGACGAATATCCCTAGAGTGCGGAGAAATGCTGCTACTACAGCCATGCATTTCGTGAACACCCTTGGTGCTGAGACCAGGCCAAAAGGAAGCACCCTGTATTGGTAGTGCTTTCCTTGAAAAAGGAACCGAAGGAACCTTATGTGGGTTGGATGGATGAGGACATGGGACTATGCATCCTTGAGATCTAGAGAACAAAGCCAATCCTGACTCTGAAGGTATGGCAGCAGAGGTCCGAGAGAAATCATCTTGAATTTCTCCTTGACAAGGAATTTGTTCAATTCTCTGAGGTCTAAGATAGGTCTGTAACCCCCTGTTTTCTTTGGGATAAGGAAATAAGGGGAGTAGAACCCTGTACCCTGCTGATGAATGGGTACCTCTTCTATTGCCCCTTGGGCACGAAGGATAGCGACCTCCTGACCTAACAGGCTGATGAGAGAGGCCGGAGAATTGAACTGCCTTACTATTGTGTGAGGGGGCATGCTTGAAAAATGAAGCTTGTACCCCTCCTTTATGATGGAGAGTGTCCAATGCTCTGCTGTTATATGCCCCCATCTGGGGGCAAAATGACATAACCTTCCTGGAATGGTGTAAGGCTTTGGTCCCCCACGAGCCAGGAAGGCTAAGTTCTCTAGCTGAAAGTCAAAGGCCTTGTGGAGGCTGAGACTGCTGGCCCGGCTGAGGCTTAGCCGTCTTTGCTTTCTTCTGTTTGGGTGGTTGCTGACCTTTCCTGGCAAGCTGACCTGCAGAACGTCCCTGCTGAACATAAGCAGGATAATATCTTTTCTTTTTAGAAAAGAATGGTTTCTTGAACAATTTCTTTCTAGCCGGATCAGCTGTGGACTTGGATAGCCTATCCAAGGTGGAGTTGTCAGCATCCATCTCATTGGCCATTTCTTGCCAATCTCTACCAAACAGGTTCTCACCAGTACAAGGGATATTTCCCAATTTGTCTTGTACCCAGAGCTCTAGATCAGATGCTTGGAGCCAAGCAATTCTACGTGCACCTATGGCAATAGCCGAGGTTCTGCTTATGCACTCAAAGCAGTCAAAGGCTGCACGGTTGGCAAATTTAGAAACATCTTGGACATGTTTGACCAAAGTGAGAAAATCCTGTCTTCTATCCTCAGGAAGAATAGGACTTAAAGCTTCTAAATCATCTGTACCTCCTTCAGGAACATTCCCATGTAAAGACTATAGGAACTGATCCTGGCAGAAAGCATGGAAGCTTGGAAGACACGACGTCCAAAAGCATCCAGGGTTCTGCACTCACGTCCTGGAGGATTAGAGGCATGCCTCTTTGCACTCTTGATCCTTCTCATAGCTGATTCCACTACAATAGAGTGGTGAGGAAGCTGAGTCTTTTGGAAACCAGGACAAGGAGGGACTCAATACATAGTATCTAGTCTGCGAGAATGAGGAGAGGTGGTAAGAGGTGTCTCCCACATCCTTAACATGAGATCATATAAAATCTCATGAATGGGCAAGGTAGCTGCCTCTTTAGGAGTTTTGGGATATTGTAAAATTTCCAACTCCTTGGCTCTTGGCTCTGTTTCAGGGGCTACAGTAATGGACAGACCCCGAGCCACCTCACTGATAAAATCCTGGAAGGAAATATCTTCTGGAGGAGACATCCTGCGCTTAGGGGAGGAGGGTTCCTCTGGGAGAAGCATTCCTGCATCGACAGAACTGTCAGAATCCTCAGATTCTTCTGAGGACTCGAAGTACCGTCTGTCCGGATGCTTTTGAGGAGCCCGATACCCGTAAAAGTCGGTACCGGGAGTAATCGGTACTGGGGTATTGGTACCGGAGGGCATCAGATGACTGGGTACCGGCAAAGCAGACACCGATGCTGATGTCGATGCTATCGGTACCGGTACCGACGTCGGGGCCGGTACCGGCTGAATTGTCTGTCACGGTTCCGAGGGCGTAGATGCCGCAAGGAGAGCTGCCAGACTGCGCTCAATAGCCAGGACTCTCTGGTCTATCGAAGCTGCTGATGCCTGGATGTCTGTACCGGAGAAGACCGCTGGTACCCCAGAGCATGGCACCAGTAGTTCTGCCGAGGTCAAGGCCTCGAGAACATCCTGGAGCCCCGATAATGCTTTGGAAGCCGAAGCCTCCCGCCGGGGCAATTTTGCCAGTGCAGAATCCTCAAGGGCAACGCCAGAGGCATCTCGATGCTTAGAAGGAGATCTACCCTTTGAGGACCAGCTGGACTTACGTTTAGTTACCTGAGATCCATGGGAGGAAGAGGAAGCCCTGGAAGACGTCGATGCCACCGAAGCTGCATCAGAGGGAAACGGTACTGAGCTTGGCAGCTCGGTTCTGTCGACCTCTCTTGGACATCACAGCACAGGCCATATATTCCGTGATGGAGTGGTCAGGACCTAAACATTTTAGACACCATTCATGGGTGCCGGTGACGGAAATGGTACCGCCACACTTGGTGCACTTTTTGAAACCTGAGGCAGGTTTCTCCATTGCAAGAAAAGGTTTTTGGGCCTAAGGCCCAAAAAGGCGCGTGCACCTGAAGAAAAATAGGAAAATCGTAGTATATATATATATTTTTTTAAGAACAGAAAATAAGAAGAAAAAAACGGCGGTACCGGTAAAGCGTCGAGGAAGGCAGATGCGACCACAAAAAAGAAAGAATTAAAGAAGAATTCTTCTGCGGTGACAGGAACGACGACCTACTGGCTCCGCGGAAAAAGAAGAACTGGAGGGAGGCAGTTGGGAAAGGCGGGAAGGCAGCACGCAGGCGCTGTGGGATGCTCCCAAAAGCTTTCTAATTGGACGCTGGGGAGCGTTCCCACACAAGCTCCGTCGGTACCGACGATACCCATATGTGATGATTACATTCCTGCTTGTTCCTGGAGATAGGTGTATACAATAGTATGTGAAGTCAAAGTCGCACCAACCAATTAGTGCAAATACTGGATGGTGGGCCACACTGACTGGCCAACAGGATATTAGGAGTATAGGTACCAACAGCTTTTACTACATCCTGTTGCAATGAATTCCAGAGCTTAATTACGCGTTTAGTGAAGAAATACTTTCTCCAATTAGTCTTAAATGTACTACTTTTTAGCTTCATAGCATGCCCCTTAGTCTTTATACTTTCTGAAGGAGTAAACAACAGATTCATGTTTACTCATTCTACTCCACTCATTATTTTATAGATCTCAATCTTAGCTCCCCCACAGTCAACTCTTCTCCAAGTTAAAGAGCCCTAACCCCTTCCTCATAGGGGTATACTTCCATCCCCCCTTCCTTATTTTGGTTGCCCTTCTCTGTTCCTTTTCCAATTCTGCTATATCTTTTTTTTAAAAGACGCAGCAACCAAAACTGCATGCAATACTCATTAGTTTGTGATACAGATGCATTATGATATCCTTTGTTTTATTCTTCATTCCTTTCCTTATAATCCCTAGCATTCTATTAGGTTTTTTTAGCTGCTGTTGCACACGGAGCAGAGGATTTCAATGTATTATTCACGATGACACCTAGATCCTTTTCCTAGGTAGCAGCTGCTAATGTGGAACCTTGCATCGTTTAACTGTAGTTTGGGTTATTCTTCCTTAAATGCATAACTCTGCACTTGTCCACAATGAACTCATCTACCATCTGGATACCCGGTGTCCCAGTTTTTCAAGGTCCTCTTGCAATTTTTCACAATTCTCTCACGATTTAAAAACTTTGAATAATTTTGTGTGATCTGCAAATTTGATCACCTTACTTGTTCCTATTTCCAGGTCATTCATAAACATTCTAAAAGGTAGTGGGCCCAGTGCAGATCCCTGGGGTACTCCAGTATCTAGCTTTCTCAATTGAGAAAATTGACCATTTAGCCCTCTTTTCTCTTTTAATCAGTTACTAATCCACAACAGGAAAATGCCTCCTATCCCATGACTTTTTAATTTCATCAAGAGTCTCTGATGGGGGACTTGTCAAAGACTTTCTGAAACAGGTGATCTCCAGGGACAGCAGGAATCAGTCCTCACATATGGGTGATGTCTGCGCCGACTAAGCCCTGCAGATCCACCCCAGCTTTCAAAGAAAGCTTTTGGGAGATACACCATGCATGCGCGGTCACCTTCCTGCTCAAAGTTGCCATCTTGCCTCAGTATAATATCATAGCACAAGACGGCAAAAAACAAAAATGAAAAGAAAAAACTGGAGGGAAGGAGTTGCATTATTCCCCAAAGAGGTGACGGAGTACTGCCTGACTGCCTCCCTTTAGGAGGTCTCCGCCAGACAATAGTGTGCTGCCCGGAGGACAGATGGTTGCCCGGTAGATGTCCAATAAGGGCACTGACCGCAGGCTAGCTATGGAGGCTGCCATGGCTTGCACGTTGTGCACTGTCACACGTCACTCCAGAGAGAGCCCCGCATGCTGATAGGCGAACGCAATGAAGTTGGCTACCCACCGTGAGAGGATACACTTGGAGACTGTGGCCCCCAAGAGGCTGGGATCAAATGACACAGAAGTGCGTCGATTGGCGGTGGGGCAGCATCCTCTGGATACAGAAGGCCAGGGCCCGCTTGCAGTCCAGATTGTGCAATGAGGCCTCTGCCCTCGAGGCGTGAGGCCTGGGAAAGAAGGTGGGCAGCACCACCTCCTGGTTCAGATGAAACGTTGAGATCACTTTGGGCAAGAACTTCGGGTACGTCCAAAGAACCATCCTGTTGCTATGGAACCTGGTGTAGGGCTCATGGGCCACAAGTGCCTGCAATTCGCTCACTCGCCTGGCAGAGGTGAGCGCCACCAGAAAGATGACTTTCCAGGAGAGGTACTTTAGAGGGCAGGTCGCCAGGGGCTCAAAGGGGGCCTGCATGAGTTTCCAGAGGACCACATTGAGGTCCCACGCCACCGGCGGTGGGGGAATCGGGGCTGCAAGAGAAGCCCCCACATGAAGCAGCCCACCACAGGGTGGACAGATACAGCTTGGCCCACCACTGCATAGTGATGCACCGAGATGACGCCGAGGTGCACTCTGACCGAAATAGATTTCAGGTCTGCGTCTGACAGATGCAGCAGGTACTGCAGCACCTCTGCAATAGCGCAAGAGAAAGGATAAATATCCTGCTAAGCACACCAAAGGGAGAACCTGTGCCATTTAAAGACATAAACGCATTGTGTAGAGTCCTTACGCGAGGCCAGCAGGATATCCTCCACCATCTGTTGGAGGTGGTAGTGCACAATAGCTAACCTGTCAGCAGTCAGGGCCAGAGATTAGAGGCTGGGGTGATGCAGTGCGCCTCCCTCCTGTGAAAGCAAGTCCAGGGCACACCTCAGTGGCCAGGAGTTCCCCATGACAACTGCAGCAGCAGGGGGAACAAGGGCTTTCACAGCCAGTGGGGTGCAATTAAAAGTACAGAGTCCGTTTCCGCCTGGATCTACAAGAGGGCTTGCGGTACCAGGGGCATTGGCGGTAAAGCATACAATAAGCCCCCGGACCACGGAAGTAGGAAGACATCCTGCACCTCCTGGCCCCGGCCTTTGTCTCTTGGAACAGAACCTCGGGAGTTGCACATTCTCCGGGTTGGCAAAGAGATTTATTTCTGGTGTGCCCCACTGCTGGAAGATTTTCACCAGAATGGACAGATTCAGCTGCCACTCGTGTGGTTGGAGAATGTGACTCAGGTGGTCGGCCAGTATACTGTCCTGGCCCAGTAAGTATAACGTCCTGAAGCTGAGGCTCCTCGCCGCTGCAAAGTTCCAGAGGTGAATCGCCTCCCAGAAGAGGTGGTATGAAACTGTGCCTCCCTGCTTGTTGATGTACACCATGACTACCTGGTTGTCCGTCTGGAACTGGATGACCTGTCCCTCCAGATGGTCCCAGAAGATCCTCAAGTGCATAATAGACCGCCCAGAGTTGGAGCACGTTGATTTGCGAGGCATTCTCCTCCAGTGACCAAGGTCCCTGTGACTGGAGGTGGATGCAGTGAGCTCCTAAGTCCATCTTGGAGGCATCCGTGGTGAGGACATGATGAACTGGTTGGGTCTGGAATGGCAGTCCAGCCCTCAGGTTGCGGAGGTCCTGCCACCAGATCAGGGAAGTTGCCAAGGCAGATGTGACCTGGATACAGTCCCCATGTGTCCCGTCACTTGCACCCACTGAGTACTGAGCATGCATTGGGCTCACCGCATCCGCAGGTGGGCAAAGGGGGTCACATGGATAGTGGATGCCATGTACCTGAGGCAGCGGAAGCATTTGCCGGGCAGTCACGGTACTGACAGCCTGCACCTGCTGTGCGCTAGAGTGGTGAGGTGCTGAGCTCGGCTCAGGGGGAGGAAAGCCCTTGCTTGAGTGGGGCTGAGTAGTGCCCCGATGAATTCCATGGACTGCATTGGAACAAGGTTGGACTTTGGAAAATTCACCACTAACCTTAGGTGTTGTAGTAGCTCCATCGCATGCCGGGTCACATTGTGCACTTCGCCTGGTGTGCCAGGCTGTACAAGCCAGTCGTCCAAGTATGGGAACACAAAGACTCCAAAGAGCTGGAGGCAAGCGGCTATGACTGCCAGGCACTTGAACATGGCAGGGCAGAAGCGAGGCCAAAGGGAAGCACCCTGTACTGGCAGTGACAGTCTCCCAGCATGAACCGGAGGTACTGACGGTGTCATGGGTGGGACCAGGTGGTGGGTGTAAGCATCTTTGCGATCCAAGGAGCACAGCCAATCTCCCTGGAGGAAGTAAGACTGTAAGGTTTCAAGGAATGCCATTTTGAACTTTTCCTTGACCAGGAAACCATTGAGGTCTCAAAGGCCCAGGATGGGCCTGAAGCCCCCTTTTTCTTGAGGACCAGGAAGTAGTGAGAGTAGAACCCCTGCCCCTGCAGATGAAGAGAGACAGGCTCGACAACACGGTCCTCGAGCAATACCTCGAGCTCTGTCTGGAGCAGCTCCCTGTGCAAGAGGTCCATTGGTAATTCCCACCGTAAATGGGGGAGGGGCAGCTGGGTGAAGTGAAGGAGGTACCCCTCCACAACCACCTCAGCACCCAGGAGCCCATTGTGAGGGCCGGCTATCGGTGTGTGAAATGGACAAGTCGCCGCCACCCCCCCACCCCCCCATGAATCTTGTGCCCAGTACCTCCTGCCCAAGGAGTCAAAAGCTCCTCCCAAGCTGTGGCTGAGCTGCTGTTTGGCTGTGGCATGGGTCCTTGTCCTGCTGCCCCTGGGGGTTAGGGGGGGGGGGTAGGACTGGAACTTAGGATAGTTTCTGTAAGCTTTCTTTGTTTTTGGGTGGAAGGCTTTTTAACCCGAAGCCTGTGTGAAAGGTCTGACACCTTCTTGGACAGCCTGTTCCTGGGTCATGAATTCCTTGTCCAACTCGTCAGCCTTGTTGGTCATGGGCTTGGCGAAGAGGTTATCTCCTCAGCAAGGGACATCGGCTAGCGTGTCTTGCACCCATTGCTCTAAGTCGGAGGACTGCAGCCAGGCAAGGCAGCGGGCACTAATACCCACCGCGGCCACACAAGCCACCGACTCAAAGCCGTTGAACGCTGCTCGAGTCTGAAATTTGAAGCATTCTTTGACCGAGGAAACCAGAGTCCAAAAGCATTCAAGGGGCTCACCTGATGGACCAGCTGAGAACCCGGTGAGCTCCTTCGCCAGGTCTCAGGTACATGCCCATGTACAGCTGGTAGTCCTGGATCCGGGCCGTGAGCATCGAGCCCTGGAAGCACTTCCTCCCAAATGCATCCATGGTGCGGGCCTCCCTGCCCGGGGGCACTAAGGAATGCGTCTTCTGGCTCTTGATTTGATGCATAGCCGACTCCACCACCATGGAATTGTGTGGGAGTTGAGCTTTCAGGAACCCTGGGCTCTTGATGACTCGATACTGGGAATCAAGTCGAAGGTCCACAATCGGTACCATCACTGGGTTTGAGGATGGGGGGCACGGCACCGTCCATACCTCCCTAGGAGTGGCCTCATACTGCAGGATCTCTAGATCCTCAGCAAGAGGCTTGTCCTCCGGCACCACCATGAAGGAGAGGGCCTCAGACATCTCCCATACAAACTTGGAGGTGCGGCAGGGAAAGGTTGGAGGGAACGTCACAATGGAGCATGGTGTCAGCTGACTCATTGTCCATCTCCCAGTCCGATTCTGAACCCAAGGAGTCGATTGGTGCACTGCGTTCTCCAAACCGACTTGGTGCCGATGACTCCCGATGACGGTGGTCCGATGGCATAATGTCGGTCGTTGAGGGCCTCGACACCGACTAAGCGATGCGCTCCAGGAGTGGAGGTGCCTCCTCCAGGGATGTTCTCAGCGAGGAGGTTACTATGTGGGGTGCTGTTGACCCCAAGGGACTGGGAGTTGGGCCCCGCTGCGCCTTGAGGAAAGCTATAAAGCTACAATCAAGGGCAGCCATGCATACCTCACTCTCCGAGGGCTCCGCAGCTGCTCCAGACCCCGACAGCACCGGGGTCGTGGTCAACACTCTGGCCAGGGAGGCCTGGATGGTGATAGAATCAGGAGTGACTCGCCACGCCTTTGATGCTGGTGCCTCATCCCTGCGGGGCTGCTTTGATGGGCGCTCCCATCCTTCGTCCCCTGAGTCGCACTGAGGGCTCCGAGGCTGAGTCAAGGAGGACTTACCTCTCGATGCCAGGTCAGTCCTCAGTGTCAACTTCAAGGGCGCCCTCGACATACACAGGAGGTCATCCAACGACTACTCTGACATTCAGTGCCCCCCCTGGGCTCTGACTGAGCCTGGGCGCGTGATGCCATATCGCCCATCGTTGGCGTCAAAGGAAGGGATTCCACTCCCAATGCTGAGCCGGAGCCAGACTTGCCAAACAGCTCCTCCTGCCACCTTTCACAGTCCCTCCGGGTTTTAGCCGACATGAGGCGGCAAAGAGGACAGGAGAACCTGTCGTGGTCTACCCAGAAGCACTTAATCTATTTATTTAATTTTCTTATATACCGCGCTATTTGTCATCAGTGCGGTTTACATTGAAACAATACAACAATTGGTCAGATATAACAGACCTATTACAAGTAACAGGAAAATTAACATGGAAGTAAACAGGGAAATCATTTATATTTCTAGAAAATACATGTTGGAGATATATAAAATCTATACAGTTAGTTAGGGTAGGTATGAGGTTAAAAGGATGGGGGAGGGGAAGGGGTGTTTAGGTGTTTGAAGTGTGCGATGAAAAGGTGGTGTTTAAGGGCTTTTTTGAATTGTTTGATGTCTTTAATTGCTCTGATATTGGGAAGGAGTTTGTTCCAACATCTAGGAGCATAATTCGAAAAAGCCCTATTGATGGATGATTGATTAGCTTTTAAGGAAACTTTTGGTATAAGTAGTGTGTCAACAGCTGGAGATCTCCTGGACCTGTTATTTGTTGTGTGTATGATGAGATCAGAGATGGAATCTGGAGAAATATTATTGAAGGCCCTAAAGGTGGTAAGGATGGCCTTATATAGGATTCTACAGTTTATTGGTAACCAATGAAGCTTCTCTAGAATGGGGGAAATATGCTCACACTTTGATGATCCGCAGAGGACACGAGCAACTGCGTTCATGGCTAATTGTAGAGGATTAATAGTTATATTTGGTAAGCCATGGAGTATTATGTTAGCATAATCAAAGTGCGGCGTGACTAGAGCTTGAAAGATGGTGCGGAAGTCATCAGACTTCATCATAGGTCTCAGATGACGAAGGGTTTTTATCTTGAAGTAAACGGCCTTTACGGTGCGTTTTATATGTTCCTTGAACTCTAACCTTTGATCCAGAATTACTCCTAGATATCGAATATTTGATTTGACTGGGAGATCAGCATCTCTGACTTTTAGAATTGATGGAGGGGAGAAAGATTTATTCCTTGTGATTATTAGAACCTCTGTTTTTTTAAAGTTAATACGGAGGTTTTGAGAGAGAAGTCAATCAGTTATTGAATTAAAACAGTTGATTAGCACTGTATAGTTTGGGTATGATACAGATATCGGTGAGAATAATAGCACATCATCTGCATACATAAGGCAGGATATACCAAAAGAGCGTGCGATGTCACAGATTGGCTGCATATAGATGTTGAACAGCAGCGCAGACAAGGTGGAGCCTTGTGGTACACCTTGTTTCTGCTGAAAGGGATTTGAAGTAGCATTACCAATACGAACTTGTTGTAATCTACCTTCCAGGTAGGATTTGAACCAGTCCCAAGCACGGTTCTTGATTCCCTTCTCATGAAGTTGCTTTAGTAGTTGTATGTGATCCACAGAATCGAACGCAGCAGCTATATCAAGAAATATTAGAGCAAAGCCATTTTTCAGATTGTCAATGCCGTTGATAAGTGTATTGATTAATGTTGTTAGGAGAGTTTCTACACTGTGGGCTTCCCTGAATCCATGCTGACATGGATCTAAAGGGGAAAATGAGTCTATATGCTGTTGTATCTGCCTGAGAGTTAATTTCTCAAGAATTTGGCTAGAAATGGGATACTAGAGATTGGACGGTATGAGTCCTCCTTCTTTGGGTCAAGCTGGTTGTTTTACAGCAGTGGTCGGATGTATGTATGTTTGAGAGCATCTGGGAAGACACCAGATTCAAATGACAGCTTCACTATGTTAGCTATAAAAGGGCTGAGTTCTGTGCGCACAGATCTTATCCAGTGTGCTGGGCATGGGTCAGATGGTGAAGTTGTCGTGTTGATGGAGGTAATAACTTCATTTATGGTTTTTACAGAGGGTGGTGAGAGGTTGGTGATTGAAAACTGCGGAAGGGAAGTTTGGACCGGTTCATGTAATGATGTAGTATTTGTTTTTATTGATTTGGATTGGATGTAGTTCGCATAGGCTTGGGGCTGAATCCCTTCTTGTTGTGGCGGAGATGGTTGATTGATAAAGGACTTTACTAGATTAAATAAGTCTCTTGGTTTATTCAGAGAGCAGCTGAGGATATCAGCATGGTATTCTTTTCTCTTAGCCCAAATTGATTCACGATGTTGTTTAAGATGTTCTAAGTAGGTGGTTTGGTCAGAGGAATTACGTGTATTTCTCCATTTTCTCTCAAGCTTTCTGAGGTGGAGGAGAGAGGTACGTAGTTCATGTGAGAACCAAGGGGCAGACTGTTTTAACTCGGTTGTCAGATGTTGACTTTTTGATCAAGGCTGGGAGTTGCGAGTATAAGGAGAGGGTATTGTTCCAGTTATTTACAATATCATTGAGATTATCTGATAGTTTGGCAAACTTTGGGAGAGCATGGTTTTTGAAGTCATCACTGTCTAGTTGCTTGAATCTTGTAGATCTTTTGCATCCAGTTGAGTTTAGACAGTAGTCTGTGGATTGATATGCTGGTATCTGAAAAGTTATTAGGTTATGGTCAGACCATGGGACAGGGGTAATAGAGAGATCAATTTTGTTCATCATAATCATGTCATGTTGAGGGATAAAGATTAGGTCCAAGAGATTCCCACTTTGATGGGTGGGATTAGCCACTATTTGTTTGTAGTTGAGGTCAGACATTGCTTCTAAGAAAAACTTGGCTAGGGTAGGTTGAGTAGAAGCCAGATTAAAGTCGCCTAATAACCAGTTTAATGTAGGTGGAGTGGCGGTACACTGCTTAAAACTGCAGGTCAAGGACATAATGGGGAAAATAATGCCCGCAAGGTTAAACTTGGTTGCCTCAAACAGGTAGGCCGTAAGAAAAAATCCCACATGCCGAAAAATAAAAAATTAAAGGAAAGGACATTTGAGTGGAAACAAGGACGCTGAGACTCTGGCACGGTAGGTGATCAAATCGAGCATTCGGTAACGGTAAAGGAAACATGAGTAGGGTCGAAAAAAATCAGCTTTTACTGGGGTGCACAGGGCTCCGCGGAATAAGACAGACTCAGGCAAGATGGCAGCTTTGAGTGGAAAGGTGACCGAGCATGCGTGGTGTATCTCCCAAAAGCTTTCTTTGAAAGCTGAGGAGTGAATTCGCGTGGGCTCCGTCGGCACCGTCACCCATATGTGAGGGCTGACTTCCTACTTGCTCCCAGACAAAATCCAGATACACAATATATACCGACTCACCATTATTTACCTCTTTCTTCATACCTTCAAAAAATGTAGCAGATTGGTGAGGCAAGACTTTCCTTTGCTAAATCCATGTTGGCTTTGTCCCATTAAATCATTGACTCTACATGTTCTAAAACTTTGCTCTTTATAATGGTTTCTACCATTTTGCCTGGCACAGACATCAGATCACCGGTTTGTCGTTTCCTTCTTTACAGCTTCATTGCATATCCCTTAGTCTTCATACTTTTTGAAGGCGTAAACAACCAATTCGCGTTTACTCGTTCTACTTCACTCATTATTTTATAGGGCTCTAACATATCTTCCTGAGAACTCTTAAAAATTTGGAGAGATTTCAATTTGTCAGAAGTTGACTGGGATATTCCTGTTGCAATGTCACCTAGAAGTGAGGAGGATCCTGGATCCTCTAGAGAGAGAGCTGTTCGGGCAACTAGAAATCCACAAGTGAGGTAGCAATAGTGGACCTGATGCTTACTTATGGGGAGAGTTTTTTAATGTTATAGTAGGTGATGGACAGTGATCACTGGATGGTGAGCTTCAATATTAGGACACGAGCGGAAATTGTTCATTCAGAAGCAAGGGTCCTACACTTGAGGAAAAAGCACAGTTACTTACCTGTAACAGGTGATCTCTGGGAACAGCAGGAATAAGTCTTCACATATGGGTACTTCGGTACCGACGGAGACTGCGCGGGAACGCTCCCCAGCTTCCCAAAAAGGAAAGCTTTTGGGAGCATCCCACAGTGCCTGCGCGCTGCCTTCCCGCCTTTCCTAACCGCCTCTCCCCAGTTCGAGTTTTAAAGCTGAGACAAAGAGAGAGAGGAAAGGAAAAATAGATAGAGAGATACAACTCCTAGGGGAGGTGGGTGGGTTGTGAAGACTTATTCCTTCTGTTCCCAGAGATCACCTGTTACAGGTAAGTAACTGTGCTATCTCCAGGAACAAGCAGGAATGAGTCTTCACATATGGGGACTCCCTAGCTAGAGATGCCTGGGAGATCCCCAAGGTTATGAGACCCTGGGAAGGGCTCTATCTCCTCCTATGGATCTCAGGCATCCATTCAGGGAAGGAGGGCAGGAATTGATTAAGCATGGAACAGGTGTTTGAGAACAGCTTGACCAAACAAGGCATCCCAGTGGGAGTCCTTGTCCAAACAGTAATGGGCTGTGAAGGTATGAACCGAGGCCCAGGTGGCCGCTCGACAGATCTGGTCGATGGACACAGAATGTAGATGAGCCATAGAGGTGGCCATGGCCCTCACATTATGAGCTGTGACATGGCCCTCCAGAGAAAGGTTCTTACTCTGGTAGGCGAAAGAAATACACTGAGCAATCCAATTGGACAGTGTCCTCTTAGAGACTGGAAGTCCTAAATGAGAGGGATCAAAGGCAACAAAGAGTTGAGAAGACTTTCTATGTTGCTGTGTCCTTTGTAAGTAAAAGGCAAGAGCTCTCTTACAATCCAGGGTATGAAGATTCCTCTCTGCACTTGATGCATGAGGACCTGGAAAAAAAGACAGGTAAATATACCTCTTGATTAAGATGAAAAGGTGAGACCACTTTAGGCATAAAGTGTGGATTGGTCCTAAGGACTACCTTATCATGATGGAACCTTGTATAAGGTGGATTAGCCACTAAGGCCTGCAGTTCACTGATGCGGTGAGCTGAGGTGACTGCAATGAGGAAAATAACCTTCCAGGAAAGAAATTTCAAGGAGGTAGTGGCTAAGGGTTCAAAAGGTGGCTTCATAAGCTGACCAAGAACCAGACTTAAGTCCCATGCCACCGGAGGAGGCCTAATGGGAGGTTTAGTTAAAGTTAGGCCTCTCATGAATCTTGCAATAAGAGGATGAGAGGAAATAGGCTGTCCATTGAAAGGCTTAAGGGATGCTGCAATAGCACTCAAAGGGACCCTTACTGAATTCGTCTTAAGGCCTGCATTGGAGATATGCAGGAGATATTCCAATAGAGAATTCAAAGGTAGTGCTAGAGGGTCAAGACCCCTCTCAGCACACCAAATGGAAAACCTTTTCCATTTAAAAGCATAGGAACGTCTAGTAGAAGGTTTTCTGGAAGCATGGAGGATATCCTTCACCTGCTGAGAAAGATTCCAACCTTGAAGGTCTAGGCCTTCAGCAACCAAGCTCTGAGGTGAAGGGACTTGGGTTTTGGGTGCCACAAAGTCCCCTCCTCCTGGGACAGAAGATCTGGAGCAGCTCCCAAGTCTAGGGAGGGAGCTTGAGAGAGATGCAGAAGTAGAGGGTACCACACTTGGCGTGGCCAGCGTGGAGCTATGAGGATCATGGATCCTTGATCCCTCTGGAGCTTGAACAGAGTCTTGGGAATTAAAGGAATGGGTGGAAAGGCATACAGGAAGTCTTGACCCCAGTGAAGGAGGAAGGCATCCTTGGCCTGAACTCCCTGACACGGAATTCTGGAACAGAACCGGGGAAGTTTGGCATTCCACGGACTTGCAAAGAGGTCTATGTCTGGGGTTCCCCACTCTTGAAAGATTCTGAGTACTTGGTCCATGTGCAGGGACCATTCGTGTGGAAGCAGAACTCGACTGAGTCTGTCTGCCCAAGAGTTTTGGATTCCTGGGAGGTATACGGCCAGGAGATGGATTTGATGCTCTCTGCCGAAGGCCCACAATCTTAAAGCTTCATTGCAAAGAGACAGAGAGCCAGTTCCTCCTTGCTTGTTTATGTAAAACATGGCTACCTGATTGTCTGTATGAATGAGGACTGTCTTGTAGCTGAGCAGGGTATGGAAGACCTTGAGAGCTATAAAAACTGCTCGGAGCTCCAAGTGGTTGATATGTAGAGAGGTCTCCTGTGGAGACCAAGTGCCCTGAGTGGAGAGGTCTTGCAGATGAGCTCCCCAACCTGTTTGGGAGGCATCTGTTGTGAGGGTTGCCTGGGGCAACAACTGTTGGAAGGGGGACCCCAGCAACAGATTTTGGGTAGACCTCCAACACTGGAGAGACCAAAAGAGGCGCCTGGAGGTTGCTATTTTGTCTGAGAGAGCCCCTGATGCTTGAGTCCACTGGGTGGACAAAGTCCATTGAGCTGCTCTCATGTGAAGGCGAGCATAGGGTACCACATGCACTGTGGATGCCATGTGGCCTAGCAGTTGTAGCATCTCCCGGGCAGTTAAATGGCTCTTTGACTGAATCTGGGAGGCTAACTGCACTAGGCGTAGGCAACGGGCCTGAGGAAGATAGGCCCTTGCAGTGGTAGTATCTAGCCAGGCCCCTATGAACTCTAGAGACTGAGTAGGGGTGAGCTGGGACTTTGGGAGGTTTACCACAAGTCCCAGATACTGCAGAATGCGCCGTGTGCAGTCCAGGGAAGTCTGGGCCTCTGACTGAGATGGAGCTCGGATGAGCCAGTTGTCCAGGTATGGGAATACAAATATTCCCAGAGTGCGTAGAAATGCAGCTACTACTGCTATGCATTTGGTGAACACTCTTGGAGCAGAGGCCAGACCGAAAGGAAGCACCCTGTACTGGTAATGCTTTCCTTGGAAAAGAAAACGGAGGAACCTTCTGTGAGATGGATGGATGAGGACATGTGTGTACGCATCCTTGAGATCTAGAGAACAAAGCCAATCCTGACTCTGAAGGTATGGAAGGAGAGTGCCCAGAGAAAGCATCTTGAATTTCTCCTTGCACAGAAATTTGTTCAATTCTCTGAGATCTAATATGGGTCTGTAGCCCCCTGTTTTCTTTGGGATCAGAAAGTAGGGGGAGTAAAACCCTGACCCTTGTTGAAGAAGAGGTACTTCTTCTATTGCCCCTTGGGCAAGAAGGGCAGCCACCTCCTGACCTAGAAGGTCGAGGAGAGATGTTGGAGAATTGAAATGTCTCACCATGGTGTGGGGAGGAAGGTTTGAGAAATGAAGTTTGTAGCCCTCCCTTATGATGGAGAGGGTCCACTGCTCTGCTGTAATTTGCTCCCATCTGGGAGCAAAATGAGCTAACCTTCCTGGAATGGTGAGAGGCTCTGGCTGTTTCAGAGCCAGAAAGGCTAAGTTCTCTAGCATCAAGTCAAAAACCCTGAGGAGGCTGGGTCTGCTGAGTTGCAGCAGCCCCTGTAGGCTTAGGCCTGGCCTGTTTAGGTTGCTGACGCTTAGCAGCAAAACGACCAGTAGATGATTGTTGGCCAGATACAGGATGGAATCTGCCTTTCCTGAAAAAAGACTTCTTGAAAGTTTTTTTCTTGGCAGGAATGGAGGTTGACTTTGAAAGTCTGTCCAAAGCAGAATTTTCTGCATCCATTTGAGTGGCTTTTATTTGCCAATCTTTGCCAAACAAGTTTTCTCCTGTACAGGGAAGATTTCCCAAGCCATCCTGGACCCAAGATTCTAGATCAGAAGCTTGGAGCCAAGCAATTCTGCGTGCAGCTATGGCAATGGCCGAAGCCCTGCTGGCACCCTCAAAGGAGTCAAAAGCTGCACGGTTGGAAAATTTTGAAATATCTTGAGTATGCTTAAGCCAAATAAGAAATTCTTCCCTTTTGTCCTCTGGAAGAAAAGGGAGGAAAGTGTGCAGCTTATCTGCAACTTCTTTCAGAAACATACCCATATAAAGACTATAGGAGTTGATTCTGGCAATGAGCATACTGGCTTGGAAGAATTTCCTACCAAAAGCATCCAAGGTCCTGCATTCTCTTCCTGGAGGAGCAGAGGAGTGTCTTTTTGCACTCTATCTTTTTCATAGCTGACTCCACCACAATAGAATGGTGAGGAAGCTGTGTTTTATGAAAACCAGGACAAGGAGGGACACGGTACATAGTGTCCAATCTACGAGAATGAGGAGAGATAGTGTGAGGAGTCTCCCATAAGTCAATCATGTGATCATAAAGAATCTCATGAATTGGCAAGGTGACTGCCTCCTTGGGAGCCTTAGAATAACCTAAAATATCCAATTTTTTAGCTCTAGGCTCTGATTCAGAGGTTACTGAAATAGAAAGTCCTTTAGCCACTTCTCTTATGAAGTCTTGAAAGGACAAGTCCTCTGGAGGAGACATTCTTCTTTTTGGAGAAGGCGGCTCTTCAGGAAGGGCTATGGATACTAAAGCAGACTCCTCCGATGCATCAGAATCTTCGGAGGAATCGAAGTATCGACTGTCAGGGTGCTCTTCCAAAGCTCGATACGCGTATCTAGCGGTATCGACATCGGGCATCATCGGTACCGGTTCGGTACCGATGGGCATCCCTGGACAGGGAACCGCTGCAGTCGGCATCCTGGTTGATGTCGATGCAGTCGGTACCGGTACCGACACTGGTGCCGGTACCGGAGCTGATACCGACAACGGAGTTTGTTGTGGTATCAGCAGCGTCGCAGCTTGAATGAAGGCCGTGATAGCCTGCTGCATGGATAGAACATTCTGATCCATCGATGCCATGAATGCCTGGAATTCGGTACTGGAAGGTTGCGCCAGTACCCCAGAGCATTCTAACAGGTGATCGGTCGAGGCCGTGCCATCGATGTCAACCTGTAACCCCATAGGAGCAGCTTTGGAAGCCGGAGCTTCCCGCCGGGGTTGTTTTGCCGGTGCGGAATCCTCAAGGTCAAGCCCGGAGGCATCTCGATGCTTGGAAGGAGATCTACCCTTCAAGGAACGGCTGGATTTATGTTTGGTTACCTGAGATCCATGGGAGGAAGTAGAGGCCCTGGAAGACGTCGATGCCACTGAAGCTGCATCAGAGGGAAACAGCACATGGAGCTTACCCAAACATTTAAGACACCATTCATGGGTGTCGGTGACAGAAATAGTACCGCTGCACTTAGTGCATTTTTTAAACCCGGAGGCTGGTTTTTCCATGAGGAAAATTTCTCGTGAGGCCTAAGGCCCAAAGAGGAAAAACACACTAAGTGAGGGAAAAAATATGTTCTTTTTTTTTTTTAAAAAAAAAAGAAAGAAAGACCGGCGGTACCGGTCCGACGTCGGGGAAGGCAGACGCGTGACCAAAGAAATAAAATAAAACAAAGAACTTCTTCAGCGGTGACAGGAACATGACCTGCTGGCTCCGCGGAAAAGAAGAACTGGGGAGAGGCGGTTAGGAAAGGAGAGGAAGGCAGCGCGCAGGCGCTGTGGGATGCTCCCAAAAGCTTTCCTTTTTGGGAAGCTGGGGAGCGTTCCCGCGCAGGTTCCATCGGTACCGACGTACCCATATGTGAAGACTCATTCCTGCTTGTTCCTGGAGATCTAACTTTACTAAGATGGGAGAATACTTCAAGGAGTTGTTAGATGTATGGAAACATCTGGGGGAAGTAGAACAGTGAACAAAAGTGAAAGGAGATATTTTAAGGGCAATAAACATTTTTGTTAGGAAAATAAATAAAAATAAGAGGAAAAGGAAGCCACTATAATTTCAAAAGTAGTAGCTGAAAAGGTAAGGAATAAGAGGCTAGTGTTTGGCCTGCCCTCATAGGCACTCTGCTATAAGAGATTGCAGAAAGAGGCAGACAAACAGCAATATTTGGAGAAGCTAAGGGAAGCTGGTAATCAGAAAAGCAAAAATGTTAATGGAATTAAAAACAGCCAATATAGTAAAACACGGCGACAAGACTTCTCTAGGTATCCTAGTGACAAGAGGAAATACAAGGGTGGCATTGAGAGACTCAAGAGCAATGTGGAGGAAAGTGTACAGACTGACGAAGATAAAGCAGAATTGCATAATAAATATTTCTGTTCTGTGTTCACACGGATGGGAATGGGACCACAGAAACCAAACACAAATAGGAATGGAAGCGAAGTAGAACTTGAATAATCTTCAGAAGACTGTGTTCATGAGCAGCTATCAAAACTAAAAGTGGAGAACATAAGAAATGCCATATTGGGTCAGACCAAGGTCCATCAAACCCAGTATCCTGTTTCTAACGGTGGCCAATCAAGGTCATAAGTATCTGGCAGGTTCCCAAAAAGGCACACAGGTTCAACCATGCCCGTCCCAGAGCAAGCAGTGGATTTTCTGTGTCCTCTTTAGAATGGTTTATGGACCTTTCCCTCCAGGAATTTGTATAAACCTTTTTTAGACCCAGCTACACTAACCGCTTTTACTACATCCTCCGATAACAAATTCCAGAGTTTAACTACATGTTGAGTGAAATATTTTTCTCTCTTATTAATCTTAAATGGGATATGCTGTAGCTTCATTGTCTTTCTACTTTTTGATAGCGTAAACAACCGATCTATGTTTGTTGAAGAGCCTTAACCTTTTAAACCTTTCCTCATAGGGGTTATCCTTCCATCCCATTTACCATTTTGGTGTCTTTTCTGTACCTTTTCAAATTCTGCTATACTTTTTTTGGTGTATAAATTTTTATTGTTATTAAAGTACATAACAGATCCCAAAACTTGTCTATACAAGCATATTCAGACAGGGTAACTTGAGAAACATGAGAAAAAGAATAAACACATGGAATTCTCAAAACAGCCCTTCATATGTCTCATCGCCAAACATCCTGACATCCTGAGAAAAGCTCCAAAATCGTCATATAGTCACAATAAGAAAGAGACAAACTGAGAATGTGCAGAGCTAACGGTAAGGATAAATGCTCAAGGCAATGTCATATCGATGCAGGTTTCATACAAGCATGAATCAATCTGCCCCTCCACACAAACCAAACTCAGATGCTGGAGAGACTCCCCATGTCTGAACCATCGACTATCCAAACCCTCCCCCCATCCCTCCCCTCACCCTTCCATCTTACCATCCACCCCTAACGCCCCTCTCCCCAAGTTCTTCCAACAATGCTAAGGGGCACAGGCATATTACCCTTCTATTATAACATAAGGTCGAGAGTCTGGAATTAATCAGATAGTAAGGTGGCCCTGCGCAGCTTGAAGGTTGTCTCTGTCTTGGCACTGTAGAGATTCCTAGTCATCTAGTGGAAGACAGGCAGACCAGAGACTTTTTACTTTCTCTGGATGTCCATATAGGTCTGCTGTAAGTTTTTCCATCTTATAAATATCCCACACTTTAATCATCCATTCATCCAACAACAGTGCAAAAGATCTTTTTCAATATCTATTTATCACCGAGTGAGCAGCTAATAGTAAGCATTGCACTAGACGGAGGGAGTCTCTCAGAAAAGAGTATGAGGCGAGATAACACTGAACACAGGATTCTAAATGGAAAGGGAAATGAATTCCTAGCACCTGAACTATATGGTTATACACCAAGGACCAAAACTGCTGGATGATAGGACATGTCCTGCAGAGTCACCAGCACAAAACGTCATCTGCGTGCCCCCATCTACATAGGTCCACAGGAACAACAGACATGCGAAAGAGAATCCTTAATTGAGTGTTAACCAAGGATAAAGAAATAGAACACTTGTGAGATGAATGATGTATTTCCATCCAGAAATCGTCTGCCTTATCTGGCAGGTTCAATTGCCATTGAGCTCTATGAGTAGGGAGCAAGTTATCGACAGGAAAATCCACAGCAAGAGTACGATATTGTCGAGGTAAAAGAGCATTAAAACAGAGTCTCAAATAAAATTCTTTCCCAGAGTTTTGGTGAGCATCCACATCTTTGCGCACACAGAGAGAACCCAAGCAATGATGCAATTGCGAATACTGAATTATATAAAGCTTAGTACCCCCCACCTGCTGTTCAACGCACTCCTTAGATATCAAGATTTGTTTATCATAGAGGGTCGCTAATCTAACTAAACCTTCAGAAGACACAAATCACCTTCCAAAATCCCTGGCAAAAGGAAAAGCAGTGAGCACCGCATATGGGGAGAACTGTTGAGATATTCAGTATTGGCTGCACATAGAGGTCCATGCCTTCCAGACTGGTCCAATAAACACGTGTGAAAGGGCTCTCTATTAATCATTAGGCTCATGTACAAACGGTATAGCCCTAAGAGGTATCGGATCTACCAAGTGTGCCTCCAAAGCCACCCAAGAGGATGCAGAATCCGTTATCCATAGATGCACAATTCGCAGGCAAGAACATTGGCAGTATAACTTAACAAAGACATGGGGAGGGGTGGCCTGAACAGAGTGGCAGGTGCACCTACTCTTGCCATCTTACTGGGCAGACTAGATGGACCATACTGGTCTTTATCTGCCGTCATTTACTATGTTACTATAAATCCAAGTTCGGTAAGCCAAGACCGCTGGATTCTTTTGGGCGAATTAACACGGACCAGCTAACCTGCAGACGGCGGCCCTACCAGAGAAATCTTAGTAACCCGCCACACTGCAAGAAAAAAGGACTGAGGGACACCGCTAGGTAATTGTGTGAACAAAGAGAGAAATTTAGGCAGACGTAGCATTTTGATAGTGTTTATGCGGCCCAACCACGATACCGCTAGCTTTTGCCAAGAGTTAACGTCATGCTCCATATTATGCAATAGAGCTTCATAGTTAAGTGCGCATAAGATCCTGGAGAATTACAATTCCTAGATAATGATTTAGGGACAGCTAGTAAATATTTCCACTCAACTTTATTGAAGGCCTTTTCGGCAACAAGAGATAATACCACAAACTTTCCAGTTTTAATCGAGTCCGTAAAGGCCCGGCATTTGAGCAAAACTTGGAGTGTCCAAGAGCGCAGGGGCGTTTCCCCATTCGGCAGATACCACTCCAGAGACAAAAGGGCATGATCAGATGGTCCTATAGTACCAATGGTTACCGCTGGGACCACCGATAAGAGCAAATGAGATATCAGCCACATATCAATACGTGAGTAGGATTGGTGAGACGAGGAGTAAAAGGTAAAATCTCTCTCTCCTTCGTGTAATTTTCTCCAGGTGTTACATAGATCCAAGTCTGCAATCATTGCTGCTAACTGAATAGGCCTCATAGTGCCAACACTTCCCCGATCAGTTCTATCACTATCAGAAAAAACACAGTTAAAATCACTGCCCACCAGGATTTCTCCTTGGAAAAGAGTTTTAACCATTCCCAATAATTCATCGAGAGTGTTTGTAATCTCTAAAGGAGGTACATAAATGTTAACCAGCATAACTAAGAATCTTTAGAGAGCCCACCAAAATTAAGAAGCGCCCTGAGAGTACCTCTGTTTTCACTCTGTGGGAGGCGGGGAAGGCCATGTTAAGAGAACAACTGATTTCATTAGCGGCAGCATTAAAGAAACAGAAACTGGCCAAACAGCAAGACTTGTGAGCAAAGATCACGAGGGAGGAGGGATCTCAGTGTGGTGTTTGTCTCAGTGTGTTGTGACTATACTGTGTTACCTTGAAGGAGCAAACTTGAGAAAACATACTAAGTACTCCCTCCCCTTTTGAGCGAGGAATAACTGGAAACATAAACATGAGGAAACTTCTTGGAAACTTCTTCTTAAACAAGCCACATGACCTCTTCAATATTGTTAAATCCTTAACAGGTGATCCAATCACAACCCAACCACCTATGCCACACCCTCAAGATTATGCTGAATACCTACAATCAAAAATGATACAGACCAGTTCGATCCTCACAGCATCAACACCTTCCACCCCACAGACTGTGACTCAACTAGCCACACTTGACAATTTCCCTCAGGTATCCAACAAAGAGATCGAAGAAATAATAGCAGCTATTAACTTAACTACTGCACCTAATGACCCCTGCCCAGCCAGGTGGATCAAAGAACTACGGCATGAACTTAGCCCAACTATATCCAAGATTGTCAACCACTCCTTCTCAACTGGATCCTTCCCACAGAGCCTCAAGCATTCATCCATCCGCCCCCTACTGAAGAACAGCAAGCTAGACCCATCAAAAGTAGAATCTTTTAGACCTATCTCTAGCATCCCCCTTCTAGTGAAAATCATGGAAAAAGTAGTCCAGCGACAAATACAACAACATGTTGACGCAGAAGCTCCCCTGGACCCCTCACAACATGGTTTTAGAGAAGAACATGGCGTTGACACCCTCCTCACAACCCTCTTCAATAACCTAATCATAAGCATAGACAATATCCATCAAGGGTTCATTCTCATCTTTCTCGACATAGCTGCCGCATTTGATTCAGTAAACCACAATACTCTCCTACAGCGCCTCAAAGAGAAGGGTATTAAAGGTCTGGCCCTGAATTGGTGCAAATCCTACTTATCTGATAGACAGCAGCAAGTCAGAACAGGAGAAGCAACATCTGATCCATTCCCACTTAAACAAGGTGTCCCTCAGGGATCCTCCTTGTCCGCACTAATGTTCAATATCTATATGCAGCCAATCTGTGATGTGATACGCACCTTCAACATTCAATGTCTAGCGTATGCGGACGACATCCTGATGTATGCTCCATTCAACGTAAAACAACCAGATTTTACATCAATAGTTCAGTGTTTCGAAGCTGTATCAAACTGGCTCCTCAAACAGAATCTACGTATAAATCACAACAAAACAGACGTCCTATTTGTAACATAACACGGAATCCAACATTCATACCCCCTGCCTCATTACAAGTAAATAACATTGTACTGAAGTTACAACCCACAATCCGATACTTAGGGATTACATTAGATCAGCGACTTGATATGTCAGCACACATCAAGAAAACAACAAACTCAATTTACCAAAAGATTCGATCCCTACGTAATCTCCGACCTCTTCTTGACTACTCCGATTTCCGCACTATCTTCCAAGCCCTGGTATTACCTCACCTGGATTTTGCCAATAGCATACTACACGGTCTCCCACAATCTACTCTAAATCCCCTTCGTCTGGCCATGAATGCAGCCGCGAGAATTCTCGTAGGTGCTCCACGCTCAGAGCACATAACTCCAATACTGAAGAGTTTACACTGGCTACCCCTCCAGGCCAGAACCCTATACAAAACCCTGGTCATGACATTTAAAGCTGCAAAGAGCCCATCCCTATCACCTATCAGCAATATGATACATGTCACTCCAACAAACAGATCCAGGAGATTTGCTGCATTGAACTCTATTGACCTTCCGATACTCCTTACAAAATGCTCTAAATCAACAGCCTCTAGAGCCTTCTCACTGGTTGCGCCCAGAACCTGGAATGCTCTTCCACCTGAAATCAGAGCCATCACTAGTCTCACGACATTCAGAAAGGTCTTAAAACATCACTTGTTCCTAATTTACTACCCCAAAGCAACTCCGATTGAACATAGCCCGCATGTTGACCTTGCCCACTTGACCCCGGTAGAAAATGGCTAATCATGATGGTTCATACCTGCACACTTTACCCATACTGTATTTATACTGTACTATAATTATATCTATTGGCCACTCCCATGTAGTTAACCAAAATGCCATTGTACATAGTTAACCCTACCTTCCACCATGTTTTTGTATATAGTTAACCCTGTTTACCGCCAAGTTTTTCTACCCTGTTCATTGTAAAAACCAATGCTGACTGTATCATTGTGTTTAAATTGTTCTTTTGTAAACCGCACTGATTAAAAGCGCGGTATATAAGAAATAAAAATAAATAAATAAAATATCTCAAGTGCTCCTGTGAAGTAAGGTACGTCTCTTGAAGGAAAATCATCTCAACCTGTGTCCTATGTATTTGATCTAGTACCCGGTTGCCTTTTAATTGGATGACGCAGCCCCGAACATTCCACAATACTACTTTAAGCATCAGTCCAGTAAATCAAAGCATACCGAAGACCTCTCTGCAGCACCGAGACCCGCCGCATCTTTGTCAAAACAGAAAAAGACCCGTTTCTCCATCTGCTTCCCCTCCCATTCTCTCGACACTTGTGGAGAAGTCCCCCCCCCTTTGTGTCCTGTCCTGCCCTCCTCCTGATTCTCCCTGCCCCCCAACCTCCCTACCCCCTCTAACCCCTTCCCCCATCCTATACTTTAAGGACGAAATCATTCGTAATAAACGTGGATGACAACAGTAGGGCGTTAACGCCCCATTGAGAGTTAGGGGAGTGTGTTGTGAACCTCACAGCTTTTACCTGCCCCGATCCTTTGTAGTTAATAGTTAATCTGACTTCATTATGCATTAGCACACAGATAACCCGTATAGAAGACGATCCCTCTTTCCTCCTAACAGCCAGATCCCATATATCTTATAGTAATCCCAAAATTAACAAACATGTTAGCTCCTAAACTAACCTTTAACCCCACCCAAAGGGGACCTCCATCCACCTCCTGGTATATTCAAGAGAATTCCCCACTGGCTAGCAAGTTATGAAGAGAAAAAAACAACACAGCACTTATGAGGCTTAATCAGCAAGTTCAAACATTAAAGTCTAACAGACCAGAGCAGTAGTGTCCATAGACTTATTTTGTAAATCTTCTGCATCTTCCTCAGACTTTCGGCGTGATCTCAGAACCTTTCGACGTTTTGGAGGGGACAACTCCCATTCCGATTTCACACTTTGTGGTCTCAGCCCTCAATTATCATTGCTCTGTGCAAAGTCCAAGAAAGCCATGCAATCAGATAAAGTCAAAATTTTATGTGTTGTATTGTTCCATTCAAAAAGTAAGGCGAATGGAAATCTCCACTGATATTTAACAGATTTTTTAAAAAAGAAATTGTTGTCTTCTTTCCAAAGTATACTGAGATAAACCTTCATAGATCCGAATCTCCTGATTATGAAATTGGATCATCCTTTGGCCTTGGATATTGCGAAGGAGAGTTATCATCAAAATAACAGAAGCATGCTATTATTGGTTAGGGTCTAACATCTCCATCCAAGCGAGGACCTCCACCTCGATGCGCGCTCTCTCCAGCTTAATTGGATTTGGTCGCCCCGGAACATAGAAGGAAAATATTTCTTGTACCAGTTGTATGGTGTTCTCTCTCCCACTGAGCAATTCTGAAACACCTACTATGCAGATGTGGTATCTGCGCTGCCTATTTTCAAGCTCATCATGGTGGTCTTTAATCTCACTGGTAAGATGGTCAAGCTTTTGAATTGTAGACTGAAATAAGACAGTAGCGTCTATTTGTTCTCCAATATTTATTTCATTCTGAGTGACACGGTCATCTAGAGACTTCATATCAGAACGAACGTCTGAGACTGCTTTGGAGAAGTCTAAGTGGAATGATTTCAGCTCTTAAAGGACTTCTAAAAGATCTTCCTTAGTAGTAAGCAGCGCCTTCGAGCTGTCGGAACGAGGTCATCGACCAGAAGAAGATACCGTCTCTTTAGGAGAACTGTTTGCTGTAGTGTTGTCTGTTTTCCTAGCGTACTTAGAGAGAGCAGTGGCGTAGGTGTTCTTGGAGGCCAAACTTACAAGAGAGCCTTCAGCCCACAATGTATGCTCTGTAAATATTACAGCAGTGGAGATGTGGCACTGGCCTTGAGATCAGAACGCTCTGTGGTGGGTGTCTATTGCTCTGAGGTGATGAAGTACCATCCGTGGAACAAATAGTGTTAAGGGGGTTTTCTTCTGCTTTCTTTTTTTTTTTTCTCCTTTGTTTGTATCTTTTAACCTCCTACCTCTGCATCTTCTCCCTGTTCCAATCTTGTTTTTCCCTTCTTTGCCTGACTTATGTTTAAGCACTATCAATCACACAAAGGCCTCAAAAGTACCAATATACAAACATCCTAAAGGTACAAGGCAGCACACAGAAGGAAATAAATGCACTGAAAAATGGTGGGATGTAATGCCACTGTTGGTCAATAGAGGGAGCTTGTGTCTCAAAAATGAACGTAGAGTCCTTATGGCCGCCTCACACACATGTATTTGAGATGCCCGCTCAGAACTGCCTCCGCTCCAGTTTAGGCTGCTGCCGATCGGGTCCTTTCACTCGGACAGTACCAGCTATATTTTCCTTGTGTTTTCAGTATACAGCGTTTCTGAGGGAGAGATTCGGAGCTTCAGAAGCACTTAATTTAATTTCCCGCCTCTACGCAAGCCCTCCTGCATTCCAAGGCTCGCTCCAGCTTGCGTTCCAGGATGCGTTACAGTTCCACGATGCCAATGGCGCAAGTCCCCAGCAGCTACGCAATCATTAAACATGGGCACGACGATCCTGCCAAACACAAATGTAGCAGGTGAGCCTCAATTGCACAATGTACATTATCTGATATTCGACGAGCCACACTTTAAAAGTATTGTCGCCAAAGGAATAGCACTTTGCACAGCAGGGACATGGCGGGCATGGCAGGCAGCTGATGAAGCAGAGAGCGGTATTTCCATGCTTAGCCACTTACAATGAGAGCCTGTCCCCATAATTAGACATTATTAACGCGAACCCAGGTGCAGAGAGAACATTCATTTAGCCGCGGGCAGCCTTACTGGGACATCACACAGCCATAGCCACCTTTCTCCATAGCATGCTGAGAAGTGCTGAGGTATAAAGCTCACTGACCTTGTAGTTTTTGCATAGTCTTTCCCCAACAATAACGTTGTTCAGGTAACGAGCTAACTACAGGAGGGTTAGAGGGTCAAATTTGGGATCTCAGCGAAGGCTTTCCTTATTTACAAGGATCTTCCGGGCAGGAGCCATGTCAATCTGCTGCCATTCTCCTCCTGCTATATCCTTTTTAAGATATGGTGACCAGAATTGCACACAATAGTCAAGGTGTGGTCGCACCATGGAACAATACAGAGGCATTATAAGATCCTTGGATTTATTCTACATTCCTTTTAAGATTCCTAGCATTCTGTTTGCTTTTTTGGCCACTGCTGCACACTGGTTTCAACATATCCATGACGACACCTAAATCTCTTTCCTGGGTGGTGGTTCCGAATGTGGAACTTTGCATCATTTAACAGTCATTTGGGTTGTTCTTTCCTAGGTGCATAACTTTGCACTTGGCCACATTAAATTTCATCTACCATTTGATCATTCAGTCTACCAATTTTTCAAAGTCTTCTTGCAATTTTTCACAACCCTCTTGCGTCTTAACCACTTTGAATAATTTTGTGCTATCTGCAAATCTGATCACCTCACTCGTTATTCTCATTTCTGGGTCATTTATGAATATATTAAAAAGCAGCAGACACAGCACAGATCCATGGAATACTCCACTATTCACCTTTCTCTATTGAGAAAATTGGCCATTTAGCCTTACTCTCTGCTTTCTATCTTTTAACCAGTTCCTGATCCACAATACTACACTGTTTCCAATCCAACGACTTTTAATTTGGCCAAGAGTCACTCATGAAGGACCTTGTCAAAGGCTTTCTGAAAATTCAAGTACACTTATCAACTGGCTCATCTCTGTCTTACCTGTTGATTTATACCTTCAAAAAAATAACAGATTAGTAAGACAAGATTTTCCTGGGCTAAATCCATGTTGGCTTTCTCCCATTAAACCATGACTACATGTTCAGTAATTTTATTCTTCATAATAGTTTCTACCATTTTGCCCGATACTGACATCAGGCTCACAAGTCTACAGTTTCGCGGATCACCCCTGGAACCCTTTTTAAAAACTGAAGTTACATTGGCCATTCTCCAATCTTCAAGTACTGCAGACGATTTTAATGATAGTTCACAAATTACTAATGGTAGGTCTGCAATCTCATATTTCAGTTCTTTCAACCCCCTCGGATGCATACCATCCGGTCCAGGTGATTTACTACTCTACTGTTTATCAAATAGTTGTAATACATCTTCTTTGGTTTATCAATATTTCTTTCATTTTTTCCAATATATCACCTTTAAGTACCATTTCAGTTATGGGTAACTTCCCTATATCTTCTTCAGTAAAGACCAAAGTAAAGAATTAATTCAATCTCTCAACTTGTCCTCTTCTTTGCGCCTTTTACCCCCTCTATTATCCAATGGTTTAAATGACTCCTACAGGTTTTTTTACTATGAATGTACTTGAAAAAGGTTTTATTATGCAAGCTTCTTTACAAATTCTCTCTTTGTCTGCCTTATCAATGCCTTGCATCTAACTTGCCAATGCTTATGTTGTTTCTCGTTTTCATCATTTGGTTCCTTTTTCCATTTCCTGAAAGATGCTTTTTTGGCTACAACAGCCTCTCTGACCTCACCTTTAAACCATGCTGGCAGTTTTTTGGCCTTCCTTCCACTTTTCTTAAAGAATGGAATACATCTGGTCTGGACTTCCAAGATAGTATTTTAAACAACGCCCAAGCATGATGTAAAACTTTACCTTTGTAGCTGCTTCTCTTAGTTTTTTCTTAACTATTTTCCTCATTTTATCATAGTCTCTTTTGAAAGTTAAAAGGTAGTACTGTGAATTTCCTTGCTGTCCTTCCTTCATTTATTAAATCAAATACGATCATGTTATGATCACTATTGCCAAGTGGCCCCAACACCCTTATCTCTTGCACCAGATCCTGTGTTCCACTAAGGATTAGGTCCAAAATAGCTTCCCCTTTTTTCAGTTCATGAACCAGCTGCTCCAAGAAGCAGTCATTTATTTTATCTAGAAACTTTATCTCCCTATCATATCTTTCTGTGACAGTGACCCAGTCGATACCGGGGTAATTGAAATCACTCATTATTATAATTATTATTGTGTTGTAACTTTTGTTAGCTTCCCTGATTTCTTTAAGAATTTCATCATCCATCTGTTCATTCTGACTAGGCGGTCGGTAGTATACCCCTACTGCCATCGCCTTCCTCTTTTTACATGGGATTTCTATCCATAGAGATACTACAGTGTATTTTGTTTCCTGCAAAACTTTAACCTTGTGTAACTCAATGCTCTCCATAACACCGGGTCTCTGAGATGCCAATCATATCTAACCTTTCATTTAGTGCTATATATTGTAGCTCTCCCATCTTATTTTTTAGACTTCTAGCATTTGCATACAAGCATTTAGAGGTTGTATTTTATTCATATTAATCTGATCATCAGTTGATACGGGTAATTTGGAATCTTTCAGCTCTGTACTTAAGGGCATCTGAGTTACTTTTATCTTTATTGGAACCTCTCTGTCAGGATGCCCTAACTTCCCTCTTTGGCCAGTATCCTTCAAGGATACATCCTTCTTAACTATGCACTTTTGGGCAACTGTCAGCTTTCCCCTATCATCTAGTTTAAAAGCTGCTCTCTCTCTTTTTTAAAGGTTAATGCCAGCAACCTGGTACTATCCCGGTTAAGGTGGAACCCATCCCTTCGGAAAAGTCCCCCCCTTCCCCAGAATGTTGCCTAGTTCCTAATGAATCCAAAACCCTGCACAATCGCCACATCAATGCACTGGAGTTCTGCCTGCCCTGCGCGTGGAATAGGAAGTATTTCAGAGAATGCTACCCTGGAAGTTCTGGATTTCAACTTCCTACCTAAAAGCCTAAATTTGGCCCCCAGAACCTCCCTCCCACACTTTCCTGTCATTAGTACCAACATGTACCAAGACAGCAGACTCCACCCCAGCACTATCTAAAACCTTTGCACCAGGCAGGCATGTTACCAGGTAATGCTCACATCCACCAGCCACCCAACTATCTACATGCCTAATCATTGAATCATCAACTATAACGGCCATCCTAATCCTTCCCTCATGGGGGTACATGGCCCTGGTTAAATCTTCTTAGTGCGAGAGGGTTTTACATTACCTGGAGGACAGGTCGTACTATACAGGATCACTTACTGTCACACCAAGGTAATGCTCTCCTTTCACATGACTTCTCCTCCATGGAGGCTGCCAGACTGGAGGTGGGACTTAAAGTACTACATCCCTGTATGCCTCATCTATATACCTCTCTGTCTTCCTTATGTCCTCCAAGCAGGGTAGGCCTGTCCACTAGACAAGCTAGGTGGCTGCCTGCCCAGGTGGGCGGCAGCAGTGGCACAAATGAATGGCCACTCCCCCAGCTGCCGCCGATTCAGTTTCATGGGAGGGGGGAGGAGGGCAGTGTATTTCCAAAAGCAGCTGCTTTTTGCCGCCATTTTCTTGCCTGTGGCACACCATTTCCTTCATCACACATGGCCTATCACTTCTGACCCCCTCCGACAGTAAGTTGCATCAGAAGGCAATCAGAAGCGGCAGGCCATGTGTGTTGAAGGACACAGCCTTCTGTGGGCAGGAAAGCAATTTGCCACCCTTTTTGGAAATGCTGCTGCTGTCACTGTCCTCCTCCCCCTCCCAAGATGGAATTGGTGGCAGCTGCAGGGGGGATGACAGCAAGGCTATTCTAAAACATCTTCATTGGCTCCCGATACGAAATAGACTCACTTTCAAAACTTTACTAATTACATTCAAAGCCATCAAAGAGCTCTCATCTGCATCATTATCAGATATGATCCAAACAACACCCCTCAATAGGGATAGAAGGTCAGTATCACTCAATTCTCTGTTAGTCCCTAAATCAATAACACAATACACCAAAACTACTACTGACATGGCTTTCTTTTTCTGTGCACCAAGGTGTTGGAACAGCCTTCCTCAAAACATCCGATCAATACCAGACCTTTTGCAGTTTCGAAAAGCTTTGAAACACTACCTCTTCCTCTTGTCTTATCCATTAAACAATCCAGATAACACAACCTACCCACAGACCTTCCAAACATACAAATTCAATACAGACACCCCACAGACCTCCCATACACAATACTGAAGCCATGATGAGATCATGTCTGTTATATTAATTAATTACCCTGTTATCCGAGTTGTATTTCCTGTTTTTTCTGTAAACACAAAGTACCGTTGAATTGTGTAACTCCTTGTTTATTGTAAACCGCGCTGATGCTGAATAGTGCGGTATATAAGAGACTACAAATAAATAAATAAGGCTAAGGTTTCTGCCTAGGGCGGCCCTGCCTCCAAGTTTGCCATGCTAGCCTCCAGAGATTTGACTCGTTCCAGCTGTTCTGGGCTTCCAAGATAGTATTTTTCAACAACACCCAAGCTATATGTATGTCTTTAATCTTTGCAACTGCTACTTTTAGCTTTTTCTTAACTATTTTCTTCATTTATCATAGTCTCCCTTTCGAAAGTTAAAAGGTAGTACTGTGGATTTCCTTACCATCCCTCTTACACTAATTAAATCAAATGCCATCATACTATAATCACTATTGCCAAGTGGCCCCAACACCCTTATCTCATGCACCAGATCTGGTGTTCCACTAAGGACTAGGTCCAATATGGCTTCCCCTCTGGTCGGTTCATGAACCAGCTGCTCCAAGAAGCAGTCATTTATTTTATCTAGGAACTTTATCTCCCTAGCATGTCCTGCCGTGATACTGACCCAGTCGATACCGGGATAATTGAAATCACCCATTATTATTACTGTGCTGTAACTTTTGTTAGCTTCCTTGATTTCTTTGAGCATTTCATCAGGGTGTAGGCAGGAGTTGCCTATACCCTGAGGAAGGCCTTGGCCTGGAGGGAGTCCAGCTGAGGCCCTATGAATTCCAGGCACTAAGCCAGAGAGAGGTGGGACTTGGGGCAGTTGATGACAAACCCCAGATGCTGCAGGATGTGGATGGTGCGCTTGGTGGTGTGGTGTACTTCTGCAGTTCTGCCTCCCCTTATGAGCCAGTCATCCAGATAGGGAAAGACGAAGGCCCCTTGGAAACAAAGGTGGACTGTGACCACCGCTAGGCACTTGGTGAAGACCCTTGGTGATGATGCCAGCCCAAAGGGTAGCACCCTGTACTAGTAGTGGCCTCCTCCCACCACAAACCGGAGGTATTGCCGGTGGTTGGGATGGATCAGGATGTGTGTATAAGCATCCTTCAGTTCTAAGGAGCATAGCCAGTCTTCTGCTTGAGATACAATACGAAGTTCGGCTACTCAGTTTAGTCCAGTGGACAAGAGAAAATATTGTCTGTGGTGCAATTAGCAATCAAGATAAGTAATCTTTATGATAAAAATTTGAATGCTTTCATCAATTTGATATGGTATTAAGCCGACAAGGCATAAAAATGAAAAATATGCTTAGCGATAAAAACAGGTCATTGATGTACTAACGGCATTTTCCACTGCACCATACAAGAAGGTCCAGTGAATAGCCATGACAAGTCTGAGATCCGATTGCTAAGAAAATATCAATTGCATTTAGTTGAGTTCAGTAGAGAGGTGCTATAGGCATCATCAGTCATAATTGCATAAGGTTAGAAGTAGAGCTGACCATATTTGTAGTCTTCTTTCTGGAGCTAAGGCAGCAGTGTTCCAAGGGAGAGCATCTTGAGCTTCTCCCTCACCAGAAATTTGTTCGTCCCGCAGGTCCAGGATGTGCCTGAGGCCTCCTGTTCGCTTGGGAACGTGGAAATATCTGAAGTAGAAGCCTTTGCCCCAGAGATGTTTGTGCACTGGCTCCATCACCTTGTCCTTGAGGGGACCTGTGAGCTCGGTGAGGAGCAGTCTGGTGAAGGAGAGGCCTTATGGGTTCTCCTGGGAAGAATAAGAGTGGCATCTGTTCCAGGTGGAGGAGGTAACCCTCCTTGACTACTTGCAGTACCCAGGATCGGTGGTGATGGAGGACCACCTGTGGGCAAACAGGGCCAGATGCCCCCCTGTGGGCTGAGGGCCTCCTGGGGGAGAGGAGGCCATACCCAAGGAGTCAAAAACTCTCTCCAGGCTGGGACAGGGCCAGTGCCTGGGTCTTAGGCTTGTGGGGGCCGTGCCCTTGCCCCTTGGACTGCTGTCCCTGCTGTGAGGCACAGAAGGCCTGGTACTGTGGGGCTTTACCAAACACCTCTTTTTTTCTCGAGAAGAAAGGCCTCTTCCCCAGGGCTTTCTTATGGGGGTGCACTGAGGACTTCTTAGAGGGTCTGTTCCTGGTCAGGAACTCATTCTCCATCTCTGCAGTCTTGTCTGACATGAGTTTTCCGATGAGGTTCTCTCCGGTGCAAAGAACATTGATGAGTTTGCCCTGGACCCATTGCTCGAGGTCAGACGACTGCAGCCATGTCTGGCAACAGGCCCCAATGTCCATGGTGGCCACTCTGGCTGAGAATTCAAAGTCATTGTATGTTGCTTGAGACAGGAACTTTGAGCATTCCTTGACTGCCGAGGCTAGTGACTTGAACCATTGTAGAGGTTCCCCATTGAGGCCTGCAGAGAAACTGGCTCCCTCACCAGTTCCTTGAGATACATACCGATGTACAACTGGTAGGATTGAACTCGGCAAATCAGTATCGAGCCCTGGTAGTATTTTTGGCTGAGGGCATCCAAGGTCTAGGCCTCCCTGCTCGGGGGCACGAGGAATGAGTCTTTTGGCTCTTGAGTCGCCACATGGCTGACTCAACAATCACAGAATTGTGAGAGAGCTGGCTTTTTTGGACCCCCGGGCTTCGGCAGACTCGGTACATGGAGTTGAGCCATCTGCTCACAATGGGTACTGCCAGTGTTTCCCACACAAGTAGGAGGCGGCGCTTGAGAATCAGAAGGATGGGCACCATGAGGGCCTCCTTCAGAGGGGCCTCGTACTGGAGGATCTCAAGCCCTTCTCCGCCTTGGTTTCAAACGGGAGCGCCTTTGCCATATCCCGCACAAAGTAGAGGAAGGCAACATCTCGGGCAGGTAATGGCACAGGGACACCTGTGTCACCAGGTGTTTGGGGACTCCTCGTCCTCGGTCTCCAGTCTGACTCAACGTTAGAGGAAGAATCCAAGGCTCCGCGGCTCCCATGGTCAGATGCTGAGCCCAAAGGCCCTGACCCCCAGAAGACCTGCGGTCTGAGCCACGTGCATGTTCCGGAGAGGACCAGTGTCCTGAGGAATGGGACCAGGATCTCATCAAATGCTGATGGCTTTCTCGAGGCCGGTGGCACTCGAGGATCAGCTAGACAACCGGGAAAGCCCTCGAGGTCAAGGATCCAGTTGTCGGGGCAGATGAACCAGAGGAACTTGACATCAACGCCTGCTGCTGGGCCAGGAGGGAAGTGATACTGCGCTCCAAGGCCTCCATCCTGGTCTCCATGCCAGATGGCGCCACAGCCTTCAATGCGGGCACCGGTGTCGGTTCAGTAGAGGGGGAGTCCTCAACCAGGATGGCCTCGGGGGTCCGACGCCGATAACTCCTTCCAGGGCAGCTTGTGAGACCGCTACTGCTATGATCCCTTGGACTGCAAGGCCTGGTGTGGGATTTACCCACTTTTCCAGACCCGTCCTCTGAGGCGGTCTTCGAGGTTTTCAAGCTCTTCTTGTGTTCCACCTCCAGGGAGTTCTCGGAGAAACCATGGCCGCGGGACTCTGAGGCAGCCCGGGCATCGTGGAGCACCAAGGTATGGAGGGGGCCCTGGAGCATTGTGTTGCTGAGGGATATGGCGCAGAGTCGGATCTATAGAACAACTTCTCCTGCTACAACTGATGGCTCTTGATGGCCTTTGCAGACATGGACTTGCAAAGGTCGCAGCCCGAGTTGTCATGGTCTGGCCCAGGGCAATGGAGGCAGCAGTCATGTGGGTCGGTGAGAGGCATCATCTTACTGCACCAATCACATTTTTTGAAGCCACTGGAGGCCATGGAGAAAAACGGGCCCTTCAGCCTGGGCAAAGGTCCGAGGCCTACTGGCCAAAAAGGACACAAAGCATCAGTCGAGGGACACCTTGAAAGAAAACAAGAAAAATGAACGCGAGGAGCAACACCAAGGCGAGCTGGCTCGGGGGCGGGAAGAGGTACCGATATGCATACCGGAAAGAGGATAATTTAAGACAAAAAAGAGACACTTTTTTGGGGAAATGGGACAAACGTCCCATGGGCTCCACAGAAAAAAGGAGACTGAGGCAAGATGGTACCCTTGGGTGTGAAGGGGACCTCGCATGCGTGGTGCATCTCCCAAAGGCTTTCTTTGAAAGCTAGGGAGATGCTTCCATGCGGGCTCTGTCGGCACTGACATCACCCATACGTGAGGACTGACTTCCTGCTTGTTCCCGGGGATCAGTCTTTGGTTCTATTTTTTAAAATATATTTGTAAGCAAATTTTGTGGACGGTCTGTAGGGAAAATTATACCTCTTTGCAGATGATACCGAAATTTTCAACAAAAGACACACCCTGGAAGGTGTGGATAACATGAGGAGAGATCCAGAGAGGCTTGAAGAATGGTCAAGAATTTGGCAACTATGATTTAATGCTAGAAAATGCAAGGTCATGCATTTGGGCTGCAAAAACCCAAGGGAGCAGAACAGTATAAGGGAGTGAAGTACATAAGTGCATGAAAGAGCTGATCTGGGAGTGATTGCATCAGATGATCTTAAAAATGCTGAAAAGGTAGAAAAGGAAATGTGAAAAGCCAGAAGGATGCTTGGGTCCATGGGGAGAGGAATGGCCAGCAGGAAAAAGTAGGTAATAGTGCCTTTGAACAAGTCTCTAGTGAGACCCATTTTGAAGTGCTGTTTACAATTCTTGAGACAGCATTTTTAGAAAGACAAACAGGATAGATTCACTCCAGAGGGCGGCTACTAAAATGGGCTGTGATGTTTATCATAAAGGGGATAGATTTAAATATCTCAATATGGATACTTTAGAGGAAAGGCAGGAGAGGGGTGAAATGATTGAGACATTTAACACTAGAAGCCCCAAAAGGCATTTTACCTAGAAACCCCAAAGCGCGTCAATTGACGCATTATCACGACAACTGTGAAGTTACTTATTTGTTAAATACATGCAGTATGTGACGTCATCGTGTGTTTATTGTTTGTAATGTCGGAGTAAAACTGTAAACAGTGATTGAGATGTGCCACCTAGCGGGAACATGAATTTATACCTAGAACCCCAAAGTACGTCAATTGACGCATCCAAGACAATTGAGTGCGTCAATAGACTACTTTGGGGCTTCTAGGTAAAATTCATTTTCCCACTAGGTGGTGTATCTGTCATTAATTTTCGATGCACATATTTGAATATCTTGACCTTGCTAACAAAGTCATGGAACATGACTGACAAGGTTCTAGCAGTGGCACTGGTATACAACTTTGAAGATGCATTTGCGTCAACTGCCGCACTTTGGGGCTTCTAGTGTTAAATATCTCTGTGGAAAAAATGCACAAAAGGTGGCCCTCTTCCAGTTGAAAGGCAGCTCTGGAATGAGGGGTCATAAAATAAAAGTGAAAAGAGAAAGATTCAAGAGTAATCTGAGGAAATATCTCTTTATGGAAAAGGAGTAGAAGCGTAGGAAGCTTCCCAGTAGATGTGGTGAAGACAAGAATTGTATCTGAATTCAAGAAAGCATGGGACAAATACAAAGGGAATCTCTGCTTAATAGTTCTTATGGGTGGACAGACTGAATAGGCCATATGGTCTTTATCCAAGGTTGTTTTCTGTTCCAATACTCGGATTAGGCAAGATGTTACTAGACAGGGGCTGATGCAGAAGCCTCTAAGATAGGAATTTTTATTTTTAATTTAATATATTCAATATAATTGGCAGGTGTTATTTTTACTCTCTACTGAAGCAACGCAAATTAATGGCCAAATCAGTGTATTTTAAAGTAAGATAAACTTAATAAGATTTTTTTTCTTTTTTTACCCATCTATATAACAGAATACATTGGAATTCTAATGATCAAGATAACAAAAGGCCAGAAATTAATCCCAATCATGGGTTCTGCATTATTTACCATGATTTAGCAAATCACTAGGTTGGACAACATTTGCTTTGAAATATGCTATGTGGCAAACTAGAAAAGAATTGAAGTTGTACAATTTAATTGTATTTATCTTATATATTTTTAGTTTTATCCTGATGATCTGCATAGTAAATTTAGGGGCTTTTACTAAAGTGTGATATTATTTTGCCCAGTAACATGAGTTTTGAGTCAAAATCAATGCATGTTAGGTGCTGCCACATTGCTGAAATTGTTGAAGGTGTGGCCAAGTATGTGCCCGATAGTTATCGCACAGGAAAGCACAGTTACTTACCTGTAACAGGTGATCTCTGGGAACAGCAGGAATTAGTCCTCACATATGGGTACGTCGGTACCGACGGAGCCCGTGCGGGAAAGCTCCCCAGCTTCTTAGAATAGAAGCTTTTGGGACCTCCCACTGCACATGCGCACTGCCTTCCCGCCTTCCTGAACAGCTCTCCTCAGTTTCGAGTTTATAGCTGAGTCAACAGAGAGAGGACAGGAAGATAGATAGATAAAAGATACAACTCCTAGGGGAGGTGGGTGGGTTGTGAGGACTAATTCCTGCTGTTCCCAGAGATCACCTGTTACAGGTAAGTAACTGTGCTATCTCCAGGAACAAGCAGGAATAAGTCCTCACATATGGGGACTCCCTAGCTTAGATGCATGGGATCCCCTGTAAAGGTTCGCCATCTTCGTATGGATCTCAGGCATCCATTCTGGGAAGGTGGGCAGGAGTTGTTTAGGAATGGAACAGGTGCTTGAGGACAGCCTGGCCAAACAAGGCATCCCGGCGGGAGTCCTTGTCCAAACAGTAATGGGCTGTGAAGGTATGAACCGAGGCCCAGGTAGCGGCTCGACAGATCTGATCTATGGAAACAGAGTGCAGATGAGCCATAGAAGTTGCCATGGCCCTCACATTGTGAGCAGTGACATGGCCTTCCAGAGAAATGTTTTTGCTCTGGTAAGCAAAAGAAATACACTGAGCAATCCAATTGGAAAGTGTACGCTTGGAGACTGGAAGTCCCAAATGGGAAGGATCAAAGGCCACAAAAAGTTGAGAAGACTTTCGATGTGGCTGAGTCCTATTAAGGTAAAAAGCGAGAGCTCTTTTACAATCCAGAGTATGAAGGTTCCTCTCTGCATTGGATGCATGAGGAGCTGGAAAAAAGACAGGTAGATATACCTCTTGATTAAGATGAAAAGGCGAGACCACTTTAGGCATAAAGTGGGGATTCGTCCTAAGGACCACCTTATCATGATGAAATCTTGTGTAAGGTGGATTAGCCACTAAAGCCTGCAGCTCACTGATGCGGCGAGCCGAAGTGACTGCAATGAGGAAGATGACCTTCCAGGAAAGAAATTTCAAGGAGGTGGAAAACATTGGCTCAAAAGGTGGCTTCATAAGTTGACCGAGCACTAGATTCAAATCCCATGCGACCGGGGGTGGTCTGATGGGAGGTTTAGTGAGAGTCAGGCCTCTCATGAATCTTGCAACAAGAGGATGAGAGGAGATAGGTTGTCCATTTATATGTTGCAAGGATGCTGCAATAGCACTTAAATGGACTCTTACCGAATTCGTCTTGAGGCCTGCATTGGATAGATGCAGGAGATAATCAAGAAGAGAATTCAAAGGAAGTGCCAGAGGGTCAAGACCCTGCTGAGCACACCAAATGGAAAAACGTTTCCATTTGAAAGCATAGGAACGCCTGGTAGAGGGTTTCCTAGAGGTAGAAAGGATATCTTTCACTGGTTGGGAAAGATGAAAGTCTTGAAGGCTTAAGCCTTCAGTAACCAAGCACTGAGGTGAAGGGATTTGGGGTTTGGGTGCCACAAAGTCCCCTCCTCCTGAGACAGGAGGTCTGGCGCAGCTCCCAGATCCAAGTAGGATCCCTGGGAGAGCTGTAGAAGTAGAGGGAACCACACTTGGCGTGGCCAGCGTGGAGCTATGAGGATCATAGTTCCATGATCCCTCTGGAGTTTGAACAGAGTCTTGGGAATCAAAGGAATGGGTGGAAAGGCATATAGGAATGCCTGACTCCAATTCAGGAGAAAGGCGTCCGTAGCCTGAGCTCCCTGACACGGAGTTCTGGAACAGAACCGGGGAAGTTTGGCATTCCACGGACTTGCAAAGAGGTCTATGTCCGGGGTCCCCCATTCCTGAAAGATTCGGTTTATTTGGTCCAAATGTAGGGACCATTCGTGTGGCAGCAGAACTCGACTGAGCCTGTCTGCCCGAGAGTTTTGAACTCCTGGGAGATACACTGCTAGCATGTGAATCTGATGCTCTCTGGCGAAGGCCCATAGTCTTAGAGCTTCGTTGCAAAGCGACAGAGAGCCCGTCCCTCCTTGTTTGTTTATGTAAAACATGGCCACCTGATTGTCCGTCTGAACTAGGACAGTGAGGTTGGCTAGGAGGGAGTGGAAGACCTTGAGGGCAAGGTAAATTGCTCGCAGTTCCAGAAGATTGATATGAAGGGTGGTCTCTTGTAGAGACCAAGTGCCCTGAGTGGAGAGAGTTTGCAGATGGGCTCCCCACCCTGTTTGGGAGGCATCTGTTGTGAGGGTTGCTTGGGGTAGCAATGGTTGAAATGGAGCCCCCAACAACAGATTCTTGGTGGAAGTCCACCAGTGGAGGGACCAAAACAGACGATCGGAGGTTTGTATTTGGTCTGAGAGCGCTCCTGACGCCTGAGTCCACTGAGTGGCCAGGGTCCATTGAGCTGCTCTCATATGAAGACGAGCATAGGGCACCACATGCACTGTGGAGGCCATATGACCCAGTAGGCGTAGCATTTCCCTGGCTGTCAAGTGAGTGCTGGACTGAGCTTGGGAGGCCAAACTCAGGAGGCGCTGGCCTCGAACATGTGGAAGGTAGGCCCTTGCAGTGATGGTGTCCAACTGGGCCCCTATGAATTCTAGAGATTGAGTAGGGATGAGTTGGGACTTGGGAAGGTTTACTACCAGTCCCAGATACTGCAAAAGGCTCCTTGTGTGGTCCAGGGAAATCTGGGCCTGTGACTGAGTTGGAGCTCGGATGAGCCAGTCGTCCAGATATGGGAAGACAAAGATTCCCATGCCTCTTAGAAATGCGGCTACGACTGCCATGCATTTTGTGAATACTCTTGGAGCAGAGGCTAGACCGAAGGGGAGTACTCTGTATTGGAAATGTTTTCCCTGAAACAGAAAGCGAAGATACTTTCTGTGGGATGGATGGATGAGTATATGTGTATACGCATCCTGTAGGTCTAGAGAACAAAGCCAGTCCTGACCCTGGAGGTAAGGAAGGAGAATGCCGAGAGACAGCATTTTGAATTTCTCCTTGAAGAGAAATTTGTTCAATTCTCTCAGATCTAGGATTGGTCTGAATCCCCCTGTCTTCTTTGGAATGAGAAAATAAGGGGAGTAGAAACCGGACCCTTGTTGAGGAAGAGGAACCTCTTCTATGGCCCCTTGGGCAAGAAGAGAGGAAACCTCTTGACCCAACAGGGTTAGGAGAGATGGGGGAGAATTGAATGGTCTCACCATATGATGGGGAGGAAGGCTGGAGAAATGAAGTTTGTAACCCTCTCGAATGATAGAGAGGGTCCATTGTTCTGTTGTGATTTGTTCCCATCTGGGAGCAAAGTGAACCAACCTTCCGGGTATGGTGAGAGGTTCTGGTTGTGTTAGAACCAGAAGTGGCAAGTTCCCTAGGAGCAAGTCAAAACCCCTGAGGGGTTGGAGCCTGCTGAGCTACAGTAGCTGCTGCAGGCTTAGCTCGTGCTTGTTTGGATTGCTGACGCTTAGCAGTATAGCGAGGTTGAGAAGACTGCTGGCCAGTATTTGAAGCAACTCTGGCCTTCTTATAGTAAGGCCTTTTAAAAGACTTTTTCTTAGTAGGAATTGAAGTGGACTTTGAAAGTCTTTCCAAGGTGGCATTTTCAGCATCCATCTGGGTGGCTTTGATTTGCCACTCTTCCCCAAATAAGTTCTCACCTGTACAGGGCAGATTCCGTAAGCCATCTAGAACCCAAGGTTCCAGATCAGAGGCCTGGAGCCAAGCAAGACGTCGGGCTGCAATAGCAATGCCCGAAGCCCTACTGGCTCCCTCAAAGGAATCATATGCTGCCCTATTAGAGAACTTAGAAACCTCTAAGAGTTGTTTCACTAGGGAAAGGAATCCCTGCTTTTTATCCTCAGGGATAAAGGGGGCAAAATGCCGCACCTTTTTGGCAAGTTCCTCCAGGAACATGCCCATATAGAGACTGTAGGAATTAATCCTGGCTATAAGCATACTAGCCTGGAAAATTTTCCTACCAAAAGAGTCCAAAGTCTTACATTCCCGTCCTGGAGGGGTGGAAGAGTGCCTTTTGGTACTCCTAATCTTCTTCATTGCAGACTTCACCACAATAGAGTGGTGGGGCAATTGAGTCTTTTGGAAACCAGGAGAAGGAGGGACCCTATACATGGTGTCCAACCTACGGGAATAAGGAGACAAAGTCAAAGGATTTTCCCAGAAATCCATCAGTTGTTCTTGAAGGATTTCATGGATAGGCAGGGTAACTGCCTCCTTAGGGGCCTTTGAGTATCCCAAAATATCCAGTTTTTTGGATCTGGGTTCCTTTTCAGAGGATGTGGTAATAGAAAGGGCTGTAGCCATATCTAAAAACAAAGTCCTGGAAGGACAAATCCTCTGGAGGGGACATTCTCCTTTTAGGAGAAGAGGGCTCCTCAGGTAAGTTGAGTGAAAACTCAGCAGAATCATCAGAGGAGTGAAAATCCTCAGAGGAATCGGTGCTTTCCTCTAACGCACGATACGCGTACCGATCGGTATCGATATCGGGCGTATCGGGTATGGAACCGGTATGGAGCGAAAGCCCATACGGTACCGACTTGCGTTTAGAGGTGGACGGCCTCGATACCGGCATGGCGGACGATACCGGTATCGGGCCCGGAACCGCTGAAAGCGGAACCGATGGCGTTGCAGCTTTAATGAAAGCCATGACGGCCTGCTGCATGGACTGTACAGTATCGCCCATGGACGCCATAGCTGCCTGGATGTCGGTACCGGAGTGACCCGGTACCCCAGAGCAGGCTAACAGGTGATCTGTCGAGGCCGTAGCATCGATATCAACCTGAGACCCCTGAATTGGCGTTTTTGGAAGTTGGACTTCCCGCCGGGGTTGTTTGGCTGGGGCAGGGTCCTCAAGTTCTAAGCTAAGAGCCTCTCGATGCTTTGAAGGAGATTTGCTCTTTGAGGACTTGCCCACAGAAGGTTTGGTTACCTGAGATCCATCCGGAGAAGAAGACCTGGATGACTGTGATGCTGTATTCTCTGAAGCAAACAGCACATGGAATTTGTTGGCCCGGTTCTGCAGCCCACGTTTAGACATGTGGGAGCAAGATGGGCAGTCCGGTATGGAATGGTCAGGCCCCAAACATTTCAGACACCATTCATGGGTGTCTGTGACTGAAATAACAGCATTACATTTGGTACACTTCTTAAATCCAGGGGCTGGCTTCTCCATGAGGAGAAATTGAGTAGGCCGAGAGGCCTCTCTGAAGTGACCAAAAAGCTAAAAAATAAGAAAAAAGAATTATAATTTTTTAAAGAAAGAAAGAAAAGACCGGCGATACCGGTATCGGTATGGGGAAGGCAGGTACGCGGTCTAAAGAAACAAATAAAATAACAATTTCTTCAGCGGTGACAGGAACACGACCTGCTGGCTCCGCGGAAAAAGAGAAACTGAGGAGAGCTGTTCAGGAAGGCGGGAAGGCAGTGCGCATGTGCAGTGGGAGGTCCCAAAAGCTTCTATTCTAAGAAGCTGGGGAGCTTTCCCGCACGGGCTCCGTCGGTACCGACGTACCCATATGTGAGGACTTATTCCTGCTTGTTCCTGGAGATAGTCCCTTAGTGTAACTCTGACAATTAACGCGAGTGCACCTAATACCTCCATCCTATTGAGGTGGCAGTAGCTGCACTCATGCTAACTGCAACATTGGCGATTAGTGTGTGCTGCTGATACCCGTGCTCACAACAATGTGCAATCAATGTTCACTCTCTGCCCCAACCCTGTCCCACTGCGCAGTTAATACAGTGTTTCAGCACATGGTAATTGTCCCATCTGTGTGGTAACAATTACCATGAAAGTATTTTAAGCACATCGAAACACACACTAACCACATATTGCACTTTAATAAAAGGGCTCCTTAGTCAATATAACTTCGATGCCATTTGTAAAACTTTGACCTTACCCCAATGTAGACTTAATTCTCTGGGCTTAGCTTTGTTAGCCAGGTGTATAGGCAGACAAGGACCAGGAGTCACAGCTGCTGTCTGAACAGCCAGGGAATCAGAGACCTACCAGAAAAATGTATAGCAGAAAGTTATTTTCATTTAACATTTGATATACCACTCTTCCTCATGGGTATCAGAATGATCTACAACAACCCTTCAAGTTGCAATGTCTAATAGGTCCATAGCACTGCATGTAATTCTTACCAGTTTTGTTGTTCTTGAAAGAAAAGAATAAGACTTCAGGTAATTTTATGTAGTCTTTTTGGCATGCATTTGCCAGTATATGTGCGCAAAAGGCATTTTATAAAATTACCCCAGGCATAAAGCATAGTTACTCACCTGTAACAGGTGATCTCCGGGAACAGCAAGAATTTAGTCTTCACATATGGGTATCGTCGGTACCAACGGAGCCTGCGCGGGAACGCTCCCCAGAGTCCAATTAGAAAGCTTTTGGGAGCATCCCACAGTGCCTGCGTGCTGCCTTCCCGCCTTTCCCAACTGCCTCTCTCCAGTTGAGTTTAAAGCTAAGACAAAGAGAGAGAGAGGGAAAGAGAAAGAGATAGATAGAGAGATACAACTCCTAGGGGAGGTGGGTGGGTTGTGAAGACTAAATTCCTGCTGTTCCCGGAGATCACCTGTTACAGGTGAGTAACTATGCTATCTCCAGGAACAAGCAGGAATGTAGTCTTCACATATGTGGACTCCCTAGCTTTAGATGCCAGGGAGAGACCCCAGAAGTTGTGTGTCCCTGTGAAAGTGCTCCACTTCCCCCATGGATCTCTGGCATCCAACCAGGGATGGTGGGTAGGAGTTGATTAGGTATGGAACAGGTGTTCGAGAACAGCCAGACCAAACAAGGCATCCCGGAGGGAGTCCTTGTCCAAGCAGTAATGGGCTGTGAAGGTATGAACCGAGGCCCAAGTGGCTGCTTGACAGATGTCGTCGATAGACACAGAGTGTAGATGAGCCATTGAAGCTGCCATGGCTCTCAGATTGTGAGCTGTGACATGGCCCTCTAGAGGAAGATTCTTACTCTGATAGGCAAAGGAAATGCACTGAGCAATCCAGTTGGACAGTGTTCTCTTGGAGACTGGAAGTCCCAAATGAGAAGGATCAAAAGCAACAAAGAGTTGAGAGGACTTTCTATGTTGCTGTGTTCTTTGTAAGTAAAAGGCTAAAGCTCTTTTACAGTCCAAAGTATGAAGATTCCTTTCTGCATTTGATGCATGATGCCTTGGAAAAAACACAGGCAGGTAGACCGCTTGGTTTAGATGAAAAGGCGAGACCACCTTTGGCATAAAGTGTGGATGAGTCCTAAGGACTACCTTGTCATGATGGAACCTTGTATAAGGTGGATCACCCACTAGTACTTGCAGCTCACTGATGCGACGTGCTGATGTGATTGCAATGAGAAAGATAACCTTCCAAGAAAGGAATGTCAATGAGGTAGTAGCTAAGGGTTCGAAAGGTGGCTTCATGAGCTGACCAAGAACCAGGTTTAAGTCCCATGACACCGGTGGTGGCCTAATGGGTGGCTTAGTTAGAAGAAGGCCTCTCATAAATCTTGCTATAAGAGTATGGGAGGAGATAGGTTGTCCATTTAGAGGCTTGAAAGAAGCTGCAATAGCACTCAAATGGACTCTTACTGAGTTAGTCTTAAGTCCTGCATTGGATAAATGAAGGAGATACTCCAGTAATGATTCCAGAGGTATCGCAAGGGGGTTAAGACCCTTCTGCGAACACCATATGGTAAACCTTTTCCACTTAAAAGCATAAGAGCGTCTTGTGGAAGGCTTCCTGGAAGCATAAAGGATATCCTTTACTTGCTGAGGGAGGTTAAGATCATGGAGATCTAGGCCTTCAGCAACCAAGCCCTGAGATGCAGAGAGTGGGGATTGGGATGCCATAACATTCCGTCCTCCTGAGACAGGAGATCTGGAGCAGACCCTAACTCCAGAGAGGGAACTTGAGAGAGATGTAGAAGCAGAGGGTACCACACTTGCCGTGGCCAATGTGGAGCTATGAGAATCATATGGCCTCTGTTTCTCTGAAGCTTGAACAGGGTTTTGGGAATTAGGGGAATGGGTGGAAAGGCATAAAGGAAGTCTTGACCCCAGTGAAGGAGGAAAGCATCCCTGGCCTGAGAGCCCTGAGCCGGAATTCTGGAACAGAACCGGGAAAGTTTGGCATTCAACGGACTTGCAAAGAGGTCTATGTCCGGTGTTTCCCAAATTTGAAAAATCTTGGCCACCTGGTCTGCATGTAGAGACCATTCGTGTGGAAGCAGAACTCGACTGAGTCTGTCTGTCCAAGAGTTTTGTATGCCTGGAAGATACACTGACAGGAGATGAATCTGATGCTCTCTGGCGAGGGCCCATAGTCGCAAAGCTTCGTTGAAAAGCGACAGAGAGCCTATTCCCCCCTGCTTGTTCACGTTTAACATGGCTACTTGATTGTCCGTATGAATGAGGACTCTCTTGTAGCTGAGCAGGGTGTGGAACACTTGAAGAGCAAGGAAGATTGCTCTGAGCTCTAAGAGATTGATATGTAGATGAGTCTTCTGTGGAGTGATCTTCTAGATGAGCTCCCCAACCCATTGGTGAAGCATCTGTTGTGAGAGTTGCTTGGGGTAAAGGCTGTTGAAATGGGGACCCCACCAACAGATTTTGAGTGGACTGCCACCATTGGAGGGACAAAATAAGGCGATTTGGGTTTGCTATTTTGTCTGACAGGCACCCTGATGCTTGGGTCCACTGAGTGGATAAAGTCCACTGGGCTGCTCTCATATGAAGACGAGCATAAGGAAGCACATGCACAGTAGATGCCATGTGGCCTAGTAGTTTAACATTTCTCGAGCAGTGAGATGAGGCTTTGACACTGCCTGAGAAGCTAAATGCACCATGCGAAGGCAACGGGTCTGGGGAAGATAGGCCCTTGCTTTTCTGGTATCCAGTAAAGCTCCTATGAACTCGAGAGACTGAGTGGGAGTCAGACTGGATTTTGGGATGTTTATGACCAGACCCAAATACTGAAGGATACGCATTGTGCAAGCTAGAGAAATCCTGGCCTCTGACTCTGATGGGGCTCGAATGAGCCAGTCGTCTAAGTAGGGGAAGACGAATATTCCTAGAGTGCGGAGAAATGCTGCTACCACAGCCATGCATTTCGTAAACACCCTCGGTGCTGAGGCCAGGCCAAAAGGAAGCACCCTGTATTGGTAGTGCTTTCCTTGAAAAAGGAACCGAAGGAACTTTCTGTGAGTTGGATAAGTGAGAACATGAGTGTACGCATCCTTGAGATCTAGAGAACACAGCCAATCCTGACTCTGAAGATATGGCAGCAGAGTTCCCAGAGAAATCATCTTGAATTTCTCTTTGAACAGGAATTTGTTCAATTCTCTGAGGTCTAAAATAGGTCTGTGTCCCCCTGTTTTCTTTGGGATAATGAAATAGGGGGAGTAAAACCCTGTACCCTGTTGAGGAATGGGTACCTCTTCTATTGCCCCTTGGGCAAGAAGCATAATGACCTCTTGATCTAACAGGTTGATGAGAGAGGTCTGAGAATTGAACTGTTTTACCATTGTGGGAGGGGGCATGCAAAGAAAGTGAAGCTTGTACCCCTCTTTTATAATGGATAGAGTCCAATGTTCTGCTGTTATCTGCCCCCATCTGGGAGCAAAGTGACACAACCTTCCTGGAATGGTGGAAGGCTCTGGACCATTGAGAGCCAGGAAGGCTAAGTTCTCTAAATTGAAGTCAAAGGCCTTGTGGAGGCTGAGACTGCTGAGACGGTTGAGGCTTAGCAGCCTTTGCTTTCCTTTGCTTTGGTGGTTGCTGACTCTTTCGGGCAGGCTGACCAGCAGAACATCCCTGCTGGGAATAAGAGGGATAAAACCTCCTCTTTTTTGAGAAGAATGGTTTCTTGAAAGATTTCTTCCTTGCAGGATCAGCTGTGGCTTTGGATAACCTATCCAAAGTGGAGTTGTCAGCATCCAACTCACTGGCTTTTTCTTGCCAATCTTTGCCGAATACATTCTCTCCTGTACAAGGGATATTGCCCAGTTTGTCCTGCACCCAGAGCTCCAAATCAGATGCCTGGAGCCAGGCAATTCTATGTGCACCTATGGCAATGGCAGAGGTTCTGCTTATGCACTCAAAACAGTCAAAGGCTGCATGGTTGACAAACTTAGAAACTTCTTGGACATGTTTAACCAGTGTGAGAAAATCCTGCCTTTTATCCTCAGGAAGAAGAGGGCTCAAAACCTCTAAATCTCCTGTGACTTCCTTAAGGAACATTCCCATATGTAAGATATAGGAACTGATCCTGGCAGAAAGCATGGAAGCCTGGAAAGTACGACGTCCAAAGGCATCCAAAGTTCTACACTCATGTCCTGGAGGATTAGAGGCATGCCTCTTTGCAAGCCTGATCCTTCTCATAGCTGATTCCACTATAACAGAGTGGTGAGGAAGCTGAGTCTTCTGGAAACCAGGACAAGGAGGGACTCGATACATGGTATCCAGTCTACGAGAGTGAGGAGAGGTGGTAAGAGGTGTTTCCCACATTCTTAACATGAGATCATGTAAGATCTCATGGATAGGCAAAGTAGCTGCCTCTTTAGGAGCCTTGGGATATTGTAGAATCTCCAACTCCTTTGCCCTGGGCTCTGTTTCGGGAGCCACAGTAATGGAAAGACCTCGAGCCACCTCCCTGATAAAATCCTGAAAGGAGATATCTTCTGGAGGAGACATCCTACGTTTAGGAGAGGAAGGCTCCTCCGGGAGAAGTATTCCGGTACCGACAGAATTATCAGAATCCTCAGACTCCTCTGAGGATTCAAAGTACCTTCTGTCCAGATGCTCTTGAAGAGCCCGATACCCGTACCGACCGAAGTCGGTACCGGGGGGAATCGGTACCAGTTTATCGGTACCAGAAGGCATCGCATGACTGGGTGCTGGCAAAGCAGACACCGATGTTGATGCCGATGCTGTCGGTACCGGTACCGGTTGAACTGTCTGACGCGGTTCCGAGGGTGTCGATGCCGCAAGGAGAGCCGCCAGACTGCGTTCAATAGCCAGGAACCTCTGGTCTATCAATGCTGCCGATGCCGATGCCTGGGTATCGGTACCGGAGAAAACAGCCGATACCCCAGAGCATGGCACCAATAGTTCTGCTGAGGTCGAGGCCTCGAGAACATCCTGGAGCCCCGATAATGCTTTGGAAGCCGAAGCCTCCCTCCGGGGCAATTTTGCCAGTACAGAACCCTCAAGGGCAATGCCAGAGGCATCTCGATGCTTAGAAGGAGATCTACCCTTTGAGGACCGGCTAGATTTATTTTAGTTACCTGAGATCCATGGGAGGAAGACGAAGCCCTGGAAGACGTCGATGCCACAGAAGCTGCATCGGAGGGAAAAAGGGTACTGAGCTTAGCAGCTCGGTTTTGTCTACCCCTCTTGGACATCATGGCACAAGCCATTCAGTCGGAGATGGAGTGCTCAGGACCGAAACATTTGAGACACCACTCATGGGTGTCGGTGACGGAGATGGTACCGCCACACTTGGTGCACTTTTTGAAACCCGAAGCGGGTTTTTCCATAGAGGAGGAAATTTTGGGCCTAAGGCGCGTGCACCTGGAAAAGAAAAGTTTGGAAAAAAATACTATATATATATTTTTTTTTTAAAAAGAAAGAAAGAAGAACCGGCGGTATCGGTATAGCGTCGAGGAAGGCCGACGCGACCACAAAAAAGAAGGGAATAAGGAAAAATTTTCTGCGCCGACAGGAACGACAACCTGCTGGCTCCGCAGAAAACGAAGAACTGGAGAGAGGCAGTTGGGAAAGGTGGCAAGGCAGCACGCAGGCGCTGTGGGATGCTCCCAAAAGCTTTCTAATTGGACGCTGGGTAGCGTTCCTACGCAGGCTCCATCGGTACCGACGATACCCATATGTGAAGACTACATTCCTGCTTGTTCCTGGAGATAAGTATGCCTGTTAACAGGTACAAATATATTGCAACCCCTGTGGGGACAGGAAAACGCCCATAATACCTTAATGTAACTCCATCTTGAGCTACTACTGAAAAGATGTGAGCTAAATTCAAATCCAAACAAAACATGCATACTTTTACACAACCTAGATGTAGGTGAATTCAGAGAGGAATCTGGGCACCACAGAGGTGGAGTCATGATGTAAGCACATATTTGATAAAATACATATTTACATGTGTACTTTACAAGAAAACATTTACATCTGTATATAAACAGGCAAAAATGTCTTTGGCTTCCTTTAAGCACAATGTCTGCAGGATTTGCGCCTTTTTTTTTTTTTGTAATAAAGACACACAGTTTTTTGGCCTGCCTTCATAGGCACTCTATTATAAAATTACCCTCCCAGTGCCTAATTGCAATTTGTACTAGCTTACCTGGCTTTGACCTGCAGTACTGAGGCAGTATACTCTCAATCTATACCAAGTACCGGGTTTGAGATGGTCACACACACATTCCCTAGATGGCCCATTATGTACAATGTCCCATTTATTCCCTGGTCAAAGCAAGAAGATAATATTATAATTATTCTTTATTCTGTCCCATTTTGCAACAGATTTGGCGTATTCTAGAATGTCTACATAGTTATAGGTTGTATACAAATTGTCGTTTCATTTAAGCTGGCAGCTGATCTTTATAATATGTGATCTCAAGTCACATCAACAACAGACATTAAAACATTCAACTAAATGCAACTTCTACATCAATAAATGCTAATTCAATTTTGACAAAATAAATTAATTACTTTAGACTGCATAACACAGAATCCTTACCATTTAAAGTTTCAGAAATTTCTACAACATAACTGTAAATTTCTGATCCACCGTTGTCTTTGGGCGATTCTGCAAAAAATATTTATATGAATAAAAATATTAGCTTTATTTTCAGGTAAAGTTGGTAAGGTATATCAAACTAAGTTATTTACATGTAGCAGATGTTTTCCTTGGACAGCCAAACAGAAGTCCTCCCAAGTAGGAGACATCATCTGTTAGATCTTGATATGGGTAACTTTCCCCTAGCTTTAGCACCTGAAGGGGTTCAGGCTGCCACCTCAAGTTTCATATTTAGCCTAATATGAATATAAGATCAAAGGGAAGTAGGCAAGTGTGAGAACTTTCTTTTTAAACAAACTTTTATTATATTTTTTGTGACTCAAAAAATATATTCAACATTTTTTTTATTTACAATATTTTATTAGTCCCCCTCTCTTCTCCCTTTCCCTCTTTTAGGAAACCACCTATAATCAAATGTTTTAGTCCTCTATCCCCCACACCTTCATGTTCTATCCTCACTGCTGATTTTTCCTCTCACAATCAGCTACATGTTTTAACTGTCTAGACCATACTTCCCTGCTGTTTGGCACCACTAACCCCCACTCTTCTTTACTGTTATATAATATAATCTGCCCTACCCTTGGTTTCTTCCTATCCTAGACAAAATTTCCCTATTACCCTCTGTAATTTTTGAAGTACCTGCTTCGGCAATGCTATGGGCAATAACTGGAAACAGAAGAGCAGTTTCAGTACCACATTCATCTTAACCATCGCTATTCTACCCCACAAGGAAACATATCCCTTTATGCCACTTATCTAGATCCCTCTCTGCATCTTTAATTAGCTTCTTATAATTTAACTCATACAATTTCTTAAGAGCAGAACTTATTTGAATATCCAAATACCTAATTTGGCATTTACCCCATTTAAATGAAAGGCATCTTTCAATCTCTGCACTTCCTCTTCTCTCATATTTGTATTCAATACTTCTGTTGTTCTGTTCCTACCGTGTTTCCCCGAAAATAAGACCGGGTCTTATATTTATTTTTGCTCCAAAAATAGCACTAGGGCTTATTTTCGGGGTAGGGCTTATTTTTTTTACTGATGCCGGTAGCACTTGCTGATTGGCTGCCATCTCCTGACAGTCAGCCAATCAGTGAAGTGTTACCACAGAGCGCACAGGGAAGCAGTGGATGCGGGCAGCGACAGCCCCTTGGAGAGAAGGAAGAGGCCCGCAGCGCAGAGACAGCACCGGCAGCTGATTGGCTTTGGTGGGAGGACCGGGGAGCAGCTTTCCTCCTGCTCCACTCCCCGACGCGATCAGCTCTGCCGGTGCTGTGCTGCGCTGCAGGCCTCTTCATTCCAAGGGGCTGTATTTCCTTTTTTGCTGCTGATTGGCTTTGGTGGGAGGACCGGGGAGGAGCTTTCCTCTTGCTCCACTCCCCGACGCAGTCAGCAGCAAAAAAGGAAATACAGCCCCTTGGAATGAAGAGGCCCGCAGCGCAGCACAGCACTGGCAGAGCTGATCACGTCGGGGAGTGGAGCAGGAGGAAAGCTCCTCCCCGGTCCTCCCACCAAAGCCAATCAGCAGCAAAAAAGGAAATACAGCCCCTTGGAATGAAGAGGCCCGCAGCGCAGCACAGCACCGGCAGAGCTGAACGCGTCGGGGAGTGGAGCAGGAGGAAAGCTCCTCCCTGGCGGGGGGACACCCCCCCCCCCAGGTACCGAATCTGTCCGTCCGTCGATGATCTGCACTAGGTCTTAGTTTCAGGGTAGGGCTTATATTACAGAAATCACTGAAAAACTTGCTAGGGCTTATTTTCGGGGTAGGTCTTATTTTCGGGGAAACACGGTATTAATCTTAAATCATGCTAATTTCTCACACTGACCTCTTTCCCATTATTACTAGTAGTGCTAATCGTGGGTGCTCCATATACAGCAAGATGTCATCTGCAAAGAAAGCAATTTTATGCTCCTCTTCCTGTGCTCTTATAGCCCGCACATCTTTATTTTCTCATAGTCAGCTGGCCAGGACCTCCAATGACAACACAAACAATAAGGGTGTCAAGGGACACCCTTGCCTCATCCCCCTTTCCAAAGTAAAGTCATCTGTATACCCTCCATTTACCCGTATCCTCGCCATTAGTTTCTCATATAATTTTTTAACTCATCATATAAATTGATCCCCCGGTCCCATTCTATCCAATACTCCTCATAGGAGTCCCAGTTTACCATATCAAATGCTTTTTCCACATCAATAACTAACAGAAAAGCCAGGATTCCTTTCTACTGAGTTACCCATATCAACTGCAATATCTTCGTTATATTATTTGCAGCCTGCCAAGTATAAATCCTATTTGATCCTAATGTTTCAGGCCAGGTATAACCCTTGCCATCCTTTTGCGCCAAAACTCAAGTCAAAATTTTTACATCTTCATTTAATAATGAAATGGATCTATACGACCCAAAAACAATTGAATTGCTGGCAGATTTTGGTAATACTGAAATTCATGCACATGCCACTGAACTTGGAAGAGACTCCCTTTTGAGCTAGACTGTTAAATAGTGATGTCATCCTCCTTACTAACTTCACCATGATTTGTTTTATCAAAAACCCTAGGTATGATCCCTGTTACTCATTCCACCTCCAATTCAGAGATTAGCTTCCCCAAACCTTCCCTCTCTTCCTCAGATAATTTGGACAACTTCACACCCTCCAAGTACTTATTAATTTTCTCCCTAGCCCCCCACCCTTTCCCTCCTAAATAATGTCTTATAATATGCCGGAAGCTGCTCTCCTATTTCCTTATCTCCATAATACATTCTATCCCCAGCCCCTTTGATCCTTTGCATAATAGTGGCTGCTACCCGTCCCTTCAGGGTTCTTGCCAAAAGCTTACTAGGCTTATTACCAAATTCATACACTTACTGTCTCAATCTATTTAAGCAGAAATCAATATCCTCCAACTGAATTCCTTGTAATTTTTTTCTTTCCTGCCTCAATTGCTCTGCCAGTTCTCTTGTGGGCTTTGTCATGTTTGATTTCCCAGCCCTACCAAGGTTTCCAGAAATGTTATTCTTTTTTTCTCCTTTTCCCTTTTATTTCTAGGGTTCATTTTACAAAAACATCCCTAATTACTGCCTTCATGGCATCTGAAAGCATTCCTTCCCTCGCCTCCTCCCAAATCATTTCTTTCCCAATATTCCTCCTGTACCCGGCTTCACCTCTTCAACCACTCTTCCCATTTCCTCAGTAGTGCCTCATTTAAATGCCTGAATCTCTTACTATTTCTCTTCTCCATCGCCCCCAAATTGGCGCATGACCCAAAAAAACTCATGGTACTTATCCCAGTTTCTGACATATCAGTGAACTTTTCCTGCTTTTGCAACTTTTATCCCTCCTCCCTGAGTGATCCCAATATGCATCAATGGCTGTATTAATCCCCCCCCCCCCATCAGTCAACATACCCTTAACAAACATTAATAACTCTTCTGCATTTTTAAAATACGATCTTGATTGACTATGGTTGCCATCCATGCTCCCAATCTTTGCCCTCTATACCACCCTTTCACTGCCAAAAATCTCCCCTTGCCATCCCTTAGAGCTGGAATCCACTTTAAAAGAGCAATCATCTCTGAACAGAATAGCCACCCCAGCCACCCTTGTCTCCTCCTTAATTGAGCTGCAGTATTGCTTGGTATACCCCTTTACCCACAACAATCGTTCATTCCATACCCTTAGGTGTATCTCTTGTAAATATACGAGCATTACCACCCACCTTTATAACACTATAAATACCATCTGCCTTTTCCAAGGGCTATTAAGCCCATTTGTATTACAGGATCCTACCAACGGTTCTTTCCCCTTCATTTCAATATCTCCCTCTCCACCTTGCACCTCCCCTTTGCTGGCTGCCCTCTTATCCCCATCCTCTATCCTTCCCCCTCACATTCTCTCCTCCTCCTTCCCTATCCATTCCTCCCCCACCTCACCTCTTCTTCACCACCAGTGCTTAGCTAGCACCAAATCACCCCGAGTATAAAACTCCATAAGACAAATGGACTACCCTATTCTCGCATCCCTTTTCTTTCCACAGTTCTCCCCTTTACTCTTGCCTTATTCCTTTCTCACCATCTCAACCCATTATCTATTCATTCTCTTCCTCTCCTACTCACTGCCTTCCCCCTATAACTATCTTAGACCATCTATTCACTCATCTCTCATACTGATCTGCTTTCCCATGATTAGAACACATTCAACAAATTTGATTTACAGCAGTGCAGTTCAATGTCCTAAAAAGTTCAGTTCCAATTCTTCTCCACCACCTGTCAAGACCTCTGTTCTCCCATCTCTTCTCACTTTGATCCAACAGATCCATCCACTTTCAGATTATGTCTTTCTTTTCCACCTATCCGTTCACCACATCAGCCAATTTCCACAGCAGGCATTTCCTCTTTGCCACTATAATGGAACTGCATCTCCCTTCTGTGGCACTATTCTTCCTGCTCTCTGCTAAGGCAATTCCAGAAACCCCCCCAGCGCACCCGTTTATGGTTTTGCTTTACTGGTGTACATAAGTCCAAAATGGAACAATCACTTAGAGTGTGTGCAAATAAAAGGTAGTTATCAACTGCAGTAGGTGTTCTCCGTGGAAAGCAGGACAGCAGGAATTAGTCTTCACATATGGGTGACATTCCTTATGACGCCCCATGCAGGAACGCTCCCTGACTTCTATTGGAAGCTTCCGGGATGCTCCATCACACCTGTATATCTTCTTCCTGAGTGCCGCCATGGCACCATCTTGAATCAGTCTGATAACATAGCTGCAGCAGAAGACAATTCCTCGGGAAGGTGGGAGGGTTGTGAGAACTAATTCTTGCTATCTACGGAGAATACCTTCTACAAGGTGAGTAACTACCTTTTTTCCGTGGACAAGCAGGAATGACTATTTACGTATGGGACTTCCATGTTACAGGCTATCGAAAACCGAGGAGGCTACCGAGAAGCCTAACAGGAGCAAAACTCAACTGTGGCATAGCAACAGACCTTAAAGGTCAAGAGACCAACTATATACAAAAGCAGTGATTCTCTCTTTCCCTTTATTTTCTTTTTTGGGGTAGCCAGAACAGAATATAATGGACCTAGGGTGGATGGAGTTGATTCTAATCCCCAAACAAATTCTGGAGTAAAGAAGTTGCTGTCGTGTAGGGAATCCCCGTCTAGGCAGTAGTGAAATGTGAATGTGTGGACAGAAGACCACATTGCAGCCCTGCAGATCTCTTCCATGGAGACTGAGCGTAAGTTGGCCACTGATCCAGTCATAGCTCTGACCTTATGAGAACTAACATGACCATCAAGGCTAAGACCAGCTTGGGCATAAGCTTATGAGATGCAGTCTGCCAGCCAAATTGATAGAGTGCAATTGGAAATGGCAGCCCTATTTTATTGGGGTCAAAAGAAACAAAAAGCTGGATGGACTTTCAATGGACTATTGTCCGCTAAAGTACAAGGCTAAGGCTCGCTTGCAGTCCAACATGTGCAACGTAGCTTCCTCCCCCTCTGTCGGCATAAGTTCTCATGAAAAATGTTGGAACAAAACTGACTAGGGTGAAAATCCAATACCACCTTTGGAAGGAATTAAGGATGAATACGAAGGACCACTCTATTATAGGGGAATTTGGTATAAGGTGGATGAACCACTAAGGCCTGAAGCTTGCTCACTCTGCGTGCTGACCACCACCAGAAACAATACCTTCCAGGTCAAGAATATCAGAGGACAAGAATTGAACGGCTCAAAAGGAGCTTTCATGAGCTACGCAAGAACCATATTGAGGTTCCAAGACACTGCATGAGGCTTATAGGGAGGCTTCATGAGAAACAAGCCCCACATAAAGTGAACAACTAAAGGCTGTACTGAGATGGACTTGCCTTCCACACTGCGATGATGCACGCCAATTGCACTGAGGTGGACCCTGACGGAATTGGACAAGTTCAGACTTGGAGAGGTGTAGAATATATTCAAGCAGTTTTTGTGTGGAAATGACAAAAGGATCTAAGGCCTGCCTTCACACCAGCCAGCAAACCATTTGCAAGAGAAAGACTTTCTCAAAGAGGCCCTCCTGGAGACCAGAAGGACTTTGGTTACATTGTCTGGCAGGTTGAGCCAAGACATTAGTCTCTCAACATCCATGCTGCGAGGGCCAAGGACCGAATGTTGGGCTGCAGCATTGTCACACCCTCCTTTGACATCAGATCGGCTGCAAGGTTGAGCCATAGTGGCTCCAGACTGGAAAGTTACAGCAGGAAGGGAAACCACGGCTCTCTGAGCCAGCAGGGAGCAGTAAGAATCATTGTACCACCATCTGTTTTGAGCTTCAGGAGAGTTTTTGCAATGAGAGGTATTGGAGGATAAGTACACAGAAGGCCTGACCCCACAGTGAAGGAGGAAAGCATCAGACGCTAATCTGCTGTGTGATCTTATTCTGGAACAGAATTGATCCACCTGGGCATTCTGTAGGGTGGTGAACAGATCTATTTATTTATTTAACAGTTGAGGGGATACCCAATTCTCAAAAGATGTGAGTTGCAACTTCCCTGTCCAGCATACACTCATGCGGCTGGAGGACTCCACTCAGTCTGTCTGCCAGAATGTTTTGCTTGCTTGGCAGGTACATGGCTCTCAATTCTATCCCATGCGTGATGGCGAACTTCCATAACCTGACTGCTTCCTAAAACAGGAGGTATGACCCTGCTTGTTGATGTACCACAGAATATGACAATCTGATTGTTGATCTGAAGTAGAACAATTTGGTTGGCCAGTCGATCTCGGAAAGCCTTTAGAGTGTTTGCCACGGCTCTTGGTTCCAAGAAGCTGATCTGATGGAGACTTTCTTGGATCAACCAATTCCCCTTGGTGCACAACCCATCTAGATGAGCTCCCCATCCTAGTCTGGATGCGTCTGTCATAAGGACTCTTGGGGGGGGGGAGCAATTTGGAAAGGAGGACCTATGAGCAGAATGTGGTGGACTGCCCACCAGTGCAATGACTGAACGAGAGGAGTGGTGACATACAGATGATCCCTGAGTCGACCCCATGGCCTGGGTCCTCCTAATCCTCAGAGTTCACTAAGCCTGCCTCATATGGAGGCATACCAAGGGTGCGACCTGCACTGTAGCGGCCATGTGGCCTAGTATGATCAACATCTTGCAAGCTGTCACCTGCTGACTCAGTTGAGTCTCCCACACTATTGCTGTCAGCCTATGCAGACTGTTGGGCAGAAGAAAGGCTCCTGCCTGAGTCAGGTCAAAGAGGGCTCCAATGAATTCCAACTGTTGGCTAGGTTGAAGGTGGGGGCCAACAAAGCAGAGCAACGGGTACCTGCAGCACAGTAACTAAGAGACAAAGGAACTGGTACACATGCTGGTGGTCAAATGGGACTTTATTAAACCCCAGAGCATTTCGGCCGTTTAGGCCTTCTTCAGGGGGACATAAGCCTCAAAAGATATATTAAAAACATAAATACAAAACACCATAACACACATATATTAAATTATGTATGCAGCATCAAAGTCAATATATATAAAAATACATGAATAATCAAAACATATAAAGCATATCTTAAAATATAGCAAACCAAATTATATAAAAACATTTATAAAAACATAATTATAAGAACAAAGCATAATATTTAAGAGGCTGATGAACAAATGTTGAATAATACAAAAATAACCAGTCATACTTATTAACAACATGTAAAATACCATGAAAGAACGTAAATAGCTTATCCACAAACAAATTAAAACCCTAGCGGCAAAGCTGGATGGCCAAAAGCAGGGAGGTAAACTGCTGTAAACTAAATAGAGCATACAGAATTTTGTAGGGAATTCAGTGCGGGGCAGGGCGGGGAGGTGGGGAGCAGAAGGAAGAGGGAAGAGAGAACTGAACAGCAAATACCTGTATGCTGAAATCACTTATAAAAAGCTATCGAAAACTAACCATCCAATTCAAAACAACAAATTCCTGTCAAATGAAAGACCAGAGGAATATGAATCAATATCCTAAGAGATAGAATTTCCTACCAGAAATAATATGTATTGTAGGATCAGTGACCTACCCGACAAGTTATAAAATGCAGAAGTACTGTATTGTGAATTAAAAGCCGCTTGCTCAGCCCGTCTGACTTTTAAGACGCCGGACTGAATTTGCGCCGTACAAAGGTCAACTTTAAAAACACTGATAGTATAAAATAACTTTTTGTACTAAGTATTAAAATAAATACAAACCTTAACGGATATGGTGAGGGATACCTATAAAGTGTTTTAAAAGACCAAATCGAATGTGCGATCCTATTATAGTCTTTTAATCTATGGGCAGTGATTTAATTGTCCAAATGAAGTATCATTTGCAGAAGGAACAAAATATGTACATTGCGATTTAGATGAAACAAATTATGTGCCCTGCCCTCTCAACCTTTAAAGGACTAAACGGAGTCCTATGCCAAGAACCAAAAAACAAGGTTACCCACCAAGATCATAAGAGAATCTAAAAAGTAGTGTAAGTCCGATGCAGTTTTAATCAGTGTTAGGTATTGCTATCATGAAACTACTAAAAGGAGGAATACTGCAAGGGTGCAAACAGATATTTGACACTATTGCCGTCCTCTGTTGATATGCAAATAAATACTATGTATCATTTAAATAATAAAAGGGGTACATCTTAAAGCTAAGAACATATCTGTCAGGGACTACATGATAAAGGATATTAAAAACATAAAAAACATCCAGACCCTATAGCATACCATATGAATCAACCTGTTCGATGTAATTGAGACCAGGAGAGATCATCATGATAATTTTGATGCTTCTTAAAGGGACATAATGCAAATGACACGGGCAGCAGCTGTATCCCATTCTGATGTTAATGAAGAACATAATACCATAACATAAGCCAAAGGAAGGATTAATACAAACAATAAAACAAACTGGAGGAACGGATAGGAAGGTGCACACTTACCAATTAAAGAGACACAAACCATAGTACATCTACTAACCCAAAAGAGGGGGATACACTGAAAGAGCAATTAAAAACAAATAAAACCAATAAATACTCTTAAGTGCATAAAAACAAAATTAAAAAGGGGGAAGGGAAGTAAAAACTAACTTAATAAAACTAATTACGTGTATAATAAATAATGAATAAATAATTAAGACCCCATATTAATAGCCAAATTAAAATAGTTCTAAGCCAACCAGGGGGAGGGGGAGGAAAGGAAGGGGGAGAGGGGGGAGGGGAGGGGGAGGAGAGGAAGGGGGCGAGGAGGGAGGGGAATGAGAAGGAAGCAAAAAAGTGTCCCCCATTTTCTTAGGGATCAGGAAGTACTTGGAATAAAACCCCCGACCTCTTTGCTCTGGTGGCACGAGCTTGATTGTGAGATCTGACATGAGGGTGGTGATTTCTCTCTGCAACAATTCCTAATGCAGAGGGTTGAGATGATGTACCCCGGGGGGCCAATTTGGTGGCAGTTTCAATAAATAAAGTTCGCAACCGCTTTGGATGATCTCTAGGACCCGAGTCCGGGGTTATGAAGGGTCACCTTTGTGCAAAAAGAGTGAGCCTTCCCCAATCAGAGGATTTCCTACTGTGGTTTATTTATTTATTTATGTTTGTGTGTATGTTTTTTATACTGCTATACCGAGTAATCAAAGTAGTTTACAATTGAAACAACAGAAACATTAAACATTTAACAATATAACTGGTGCTGAAAAGGAGATCAGAAAATTTACATAATTCTTACAGCTTTTGGAAGAGTGGCTATGCTCCAAAGGAACTAGTCAAAACCCTGCCCCAGGTTTTGGCTAAGGAACTAGCTGTGCTGTCTGAGGCTTTCCTCTATGCTACAGTTGGCGAGAAGCCTATTTTTTCTGGCTCCCACCCTGGTACCTCCTACAGTAGGAGGTCTGACATGCGTCTTGAAAGTCTGCTGAGAGTGATACGTTGCTAATCAATATAGCCGGCCTTCTCTTCAAACTGCCCGCCGAAGAGATTCTCTCCACAGCACGGGATGTCCGCCAACTTGTTCTGCACTGATTGCTCCAGGTCTGATGACTGCAGCCAGGTGAATCTCCAGGCACTAATACCTATGGCAGCATTTCTTGAAGCAGTTTCAAAGGTGTTATAGGATGCCCAGCCCATGAACTTCAAGCAGTCCTTGCTGCAGGCCATTAGGGAATGATATTGATCCAATTTCTCTGGAGGGAGAAACTAGCTATGTCAGCTAGGTCACACATGATGTTCTTCAAGAACATGCTTATTCAGCACTTGTAAGAGGCCACGCGAGCTACAAGCATGGAACTCTGAAAACATCTTCTCCCTAAAGAGTCCAATGTACGAGCCTCCCTCCCTGGGGATGCTGAGGAATGAGTTTTGGTACTCTTGATTCACTTTAGGGAGGATATGACCACCAAGGAATGGTGTGGAAGCTGAGGCTTCTCAAATCCAGGAGCCTTCTGAACTGTGTACATGGAGAAGCCTTTTTACTGACCGGAGGTAAAGTGAAGGGGTTCTTCCACATTCTCTGCAGGATACGGTGCATGGGCACCGTCACTGCCTCCTTAGGGGCCGAGGAGTACTGCAGGATCTCCAACTCTTCTGCACGGAGTTCATCTTCAATCTCCAAAAAAAATGGTCCTTCACAAATTCCAGGAAAGTCATGTCCTTAGGAGGGACTTATGTCATTTATGAGGTGGAGAAGTGTCTAATGGGAGCTGAGGGGACCTATCCTCCGACAACTGCTCAGATTCCACATGGGTGACCCAGTCTGCGGAGTCAGACTCAGAGAAGTCATCAAAGTACTTCTGAGTCTCTGCCTGGATCTCTCTCCTACCCCAAAGGGATTAAGGAGCTCCATCAGGAATGATGATGCACCAATACCCATCAAGACTTCGAGAGCGCATTGGACTCTGAAACGCTAGAGGGGGATATCGGCTAGGCAAGCACTGGTACTGGGGCCCTTCGATACTCCGATGTCGATGCCTTGCCTGCAGGCAGGTCATGCATCTTGAGCATTGGCTGCACAGTCAAGACACTCAAGGATCATGTTGAATGATACAGAGAACATCAAGAAAAGGTGGAAAGAATATATAGAGTCATTATACCATAAAAATCAAGTGGACCAATAGCCATTTCAACCTGTACCTTATTATCAGGAACCACTGATGATGAAAGAAGTCATTGAAGCAGCATTGAAAGCCTTATCAAAGAACAAAGCACTGGGCATTACTGGCATTTCCACTGAAGTACATCTTAGAGGAAAGGCGGGATAGAGGTGATATGATTGAGATGTTTAAATACCTCCGTGGCATAAATGTACAGGGGGAGAGCCTCTTTCGATTGAAAGCAAGTTCTGCTATGAGGGGACATGGGATGAGGGTGAAGGGAGATGGATTAAGGAGTAATATGCGGAAATATTTCTTAACGGAAAGAGTGGTGGATCCGTGGAATAGTCTCCCAGTGGAGGTGGTAGAGATGAGGACAATATCTGAATTCAAAAAAGCATGGGACAAACACAGAGGATCTCTAAAGGAAAAAAGGGGACCGTTGTAACTGTTGATATGGAAGGACAGACTAGATAGGCCACGTGGTCTTTTTCTGTTGTCATATTTCTATGTTTCTAAGTATTACAGCAATCAGATGAAGTTTTTACCATACTTACAAGGCTCTGTCAGGAAATTTGGAAGACAAATTCATGGCCAACTGACTGGAAAAGATCTGTGTTTATACTAATACTGAAGAAAGGTGACATGACTGTGGAAATTATCGCACAATTGCTCTGATCCCAAATGCCAGCAAGATTCTACTCAAGATCATTCAGCAGAGACTACAACCATACCTGGAACGAGAACTACCAGAAGTGCAAGCCGGGTTCAGGAAAGGGTGAGAAACGAGAGACATCATCGCGGATGTGAGATGGATCCTTGAAAAGACTAAAGAACACCAAAAGTATATCCATTTGTGTTTTATTGACTACAGCAAGGCTTTTAACTGTGTAAACCATGAGAAACTCTGGGCCACATTAAGAAGCAAGGGTATACCAGAACACCTGATGGTTCTCTTGTACAACCTTTACATTGATCAAGAAGCAACAGTTTGAATGGAACTAGGAGAAACAGAATGGTTTGAAATCAGCAAAGGTGTACAAACAAGGTTGTATACTTTCCCCCTACCTCTTTAATTTATATGCAGAACAAATCATCAGAGAAGCAGGACTATATGAAGACAACAGAGGTATGAAGATTGGTGGAAGACTCATCAACAACCTTTGCTATGCTGAGCAGAGAACTCTCTCTCCATATAGAGTAGTTACTCACCTGTAACAGGTGTTCTCCAGGAGCAGGAGGAATCAGTCCTCACATATGGGTGACGTCGGCGCCGACGGAGCCCCTGTGCGGAGCATTTCCCCAGCTTTCAAAGAAAGCCTGGGAATTGCAGCACGCATGCGCGGTCCCCTTCCCGCCCAAGGGTGCCATCTTACTCAGTCTGATGACATAGCTAAAAGATAGCAAAAAATTAGCAAAAATAAATCATATGACTGCAACTCCAAGGGGAGGAGGGAGGGTTGTGAGGACTGATTCCTGCTGCTCCTGGAGCACACCTGTTACAGGTGAGTAACTACTCTTTCTCCAGGACCAAGCAGGAAGTCAGTCCTCACATATGGGACTCCCCAGCTTAAGGCTACCGGAGACCTCAAGCCGAAAAAATGAGCTCCCTCTAGCTCGTCAGTACGTAAGGAAGGAATCTTCTCTGAGAACGCCCACGACGGGTAGCCCAACACCAGGGCCGGAGGGTAGGAGTTGCCTAAACCCCAAAGAGATTATGGAGTACTGCCTGTCCGAAAGCACTGTCCCTGCGGGACTCCCTCTCAAGGCAGTAATGGGCTGCAAAAGTCTGGCTTGAAGACCAAGTAGCGGCCCGGCATATGTCTGCCAACGGAACAGAGCGGAGATGAGCCACTGACGCAGCCTTCGCCCTGACACAATGAGCCGTGACTCGACCCTCCAACGAGAGGCCGGCTGCCCCATAAGCCCAGGTGATACAGTCAGCGACCCATATGGACAAAGTACACTCAGAGACAGGTAACCCCAACTTATTGGGGTCAAAAGAAACGAAGAGCTGAACAGCCCTCCGATGCTCCCGCGTACGATCAAGGTAGAAGGATAACGCCCTCCTACAGTCCAGGGTATGCAGGACTATCTCAGCCCGGTTGGCATACGGCCTGGGAAAGAAGGTCAGAAGAACCACCTCCTGACTGAGGTGAAAAGGGGAGACAACCTTAGGGAGAAACTTCGGGTGAGTCCGTAAGACTACCCTATTCCTGTAGAACCTAGTGTAAGGAGGATCAGACACTAGTGCCTGAAGTTCACTTACTCGCCTAGCAGAGGTAAGAGCTACCAGAAACAAGGTTATCCAGGAGAGAAAACGGAGAGGGCAGGTAGCCATAGGTTCAAATGGCGGACAAGTAATCCGCTGTAAGACCACATTCAGATCCCACTCAGGGGCTGGTGGACGTAAAGGAGGCTTAAGCAGGAGGAGGCCTCTGAGAAAACGAGCCACCAAAGGGTGGTTGGAAAGAGGCCTTCCGCCCACCGGCGAGTGGTGCGCTGAGAGAGCACTGAGGTGAACCCTGACAGAGTTGGACTTAAGGCCTAGATTGGAGAGGTAAAGCAAATATTGCAATACTACCGCTACCAAGCACGAGAAGGGATTCTCGCTGTGCTGAGCACACCATGCGGAGAATCCACGCCACTTAAGAGCGTAGGATTTCTTGGTGGATTGCCGCCTGGAGGATAAGACTACGTCTTCCACCTCTCTAGGCAGTAGTAGGGGAGCCAGGACTACCCTTTCAGCAGCCAGGCCATCAGATGAAGGGACTGAAGGTTGGGGTGCAAGAGAGATCCCTGTTCCTGAGACAAGAGATCGTGTTGAATCCCCAGAGGAAGAGGAGTGTCCACCGCCAGTTGCAGCAGAAGTGGGAACCACGGTTGCCTCGGCCACCTGGGGGCTATCAGAATCATTGAGGCCCTGTCCTTGAGGACTTTGAACAGTGTTCGGGACACTAGTGGCGTGGGAGGAAACGCATACAGTAGGCCTTGGGACCACGGAATCAGAAACGCATCCGCTGCTACTCTGAGAGGATGCGGTTGTCTGGAACAGAATCTCGGGAGTTGCCGGTTCAGAGGACTGGCGAAAAGATCCATGGTGGGGAGGCCCCACCTGAGAAAGATCTGCTGAACCACCAACGGATTCAATCTCCATTCGTGTGGTTGCAGGATCCTGCTCAGTCTGTCCGCTAGGTAATTTTCTTGACCTGGGAGGTAGACAGCCTTGAGGAGGATTCCGTGATTGACAGCCCAAGAGCACAGCCGTTGTGCCTCCTGACAGAGAAGGAAGGAGCCTGTGCCTCCTTGTTTGTTCACGTAGAACATGGCAACTTGATTGTCCGTCTGGACCAGTACAGACTGGTGAGATGTGAGGTGGGAGAAGGCTCTCAGAGCTAGGCGTATCGCCCGTAGCTCCAGGAAGTTTATCTGCTGAGCAGCCTCCCAAGGGGTCCAGAGACCCTGAGTACAAGCCCCTTGGCAATGTGCTCCCCAACCTAGAAGAAAAGCATCCGTCGTCAGCACTTGAGAATGCGGAGGGGATTGAAAAACCACTTCGAGTACCAGATTCGGAAGATGAAGCCACCATTGCAGAGAGGAGACGAGCAGGGTGGATATTCTGACTGAGTCTGCAAGGCTCCCTGTGGCTTGATGCCACTGAGTTCGAAGGCTGCACTGAGCAGGCCGCATGTGCAGGCGGGCATTGGGGGTTACATGAACCGTGGAAGCCATATGGCCGAGGAGTCTCAGGAATTGCCTGGCGGAGACCAGGGAATTGCTGTGAAACTGCCTAGCTAGATCCATCAATCTGTGGGCTCTGTCCACAGGCAGAAAAAGCCTTCGCCTGAAGAGTGTCCAGCCTTGCTCCTATGAATTCTAAGTTTTGGGACGGGAGCAAAGTGGACTTTGCGAAGTTTATGACAAACCCCAAGTGCTGAAGCAGAGCCACAGTGCGAAGGGTGGCTTGACTGGCCTCCTGGGAAGATTGGCCCCTTATGAGCCAGTCGTCCAGAAATGAAAACACAAAAAGACCTTGAAGCCTCAGGTAGGCCGCCACCACTGCCAGGCACTTGGTGAACACCCTGGGAGCAGAGGTTAGGCCAAAGGGTAGTACTCTGTACTGGTAGTGGTTTCCCCCCACAACAAATCTGAGATATTGTCTGTGGTCTGGGTGAGTATAAGCATCCTTTAGATCTAAGGAGCATAGCCAATCTCCCTGCTGGAGGTAGGGCAGAAGGATTCCAAGGGTAAGCATCTTGAACTTTTCCCTCTCCAGGAACTTGTTGAGGTTGTGCAAGTCTAGAATGGCTCTGAGGCCTCCTGTTCTTTTTGGTACCAGAAAGTACCTGGAATAAAAAACGTGACCTCTCAGGTGGTGGGGCACCGGTTCCACAGCCTGTTCCTTTAGCAGACTTGCTAACTCCTGAAGGAGTAGGTCCCTGTGTAGAGGGAGTCTTGGAGGCTCCCCTGGAAAATAGGAGGGAGGTACCTGGTGAAAATGGAGAAGATAGCCCTTTTGGACTATATGGAGCACCCAGGTATCTGATGTGATGGCTGACCACCTGTGGGCAAAGTGGGCCAGCCGGCCTCCTATGCTGATGTGAGCCAGCTGAGGAGAAGAGGCTATGCCTTCTAAGTCAAAACCCCCCACTCTGCTGAGCAGGGGCCGGTGTTGGTGGCTTGGGGGCCTTCTGCCTACGGGGCCCATGACCCTGCCCCTTGGCCTGCTGACCCTGTTGGGGAGCTGCAGAGGCCTGATAATGAGGGTATTGTTTATAGGCAGATGACTTCCTCGGGTAAAAGGTCTTTTTCCCCGAGCCCTTCTTTTTCTGAGAAGGGGCAGAGGTTTTTCTGGATAGCCTAGTCCGGGTCAGAGTCTCGGTCTCGAGTTCTGCAGCCTTTTCAGCCATGGGCTTGCCAAAGAGGTTTTCACCTCGTCAGGGGACATCAACCAACTTGTCCTGTACCCATGGCTCGAGGTCGGATGACTGTAGCCAAGCCTGTCGGCGGGCACCGATGCCAGCCCCGGCTACTCGGGCCGAAGCCTCGAAGCCATCATAGGCTGCTCGAGAGATAAACTTTGAGCACTCTCGAATACCAGTGGACAAGGCCTGGAACCTCTGCAAAGGTTCCTCGGAGAGACCAGCAGAGAACCCGGCAATCTCCTTTGCCAGGTCTCGGAGATACATGCCCATGTAGAGCTGGTATGTCTGGACACGGCAAGCAAGCATAGAGCCCTGGAAGCACTTCTTACCGAGGGCATCCAGGTTCCGGGCCTCCCGGCCGGGAGGCACAGAGGAGTGCATCTTCTGACTTTTCAGTCGATGCATGGCCGATTCCACAACCATGGAGTGGTGCGGTAATTGTGCCTTTTGGAACCCGGGGCTCTTGCGGACTCGATAGATGGAATCGACCCACTTGCTTAACACCGGCGTCGAGGCCGGGGTCTCCCACATGCGGAAGAGCAGCCGCTCCAGCATCGGAGGAACCGGTACAGTAAAGGCCTCCTTCGGGGGAGAGTCATACTGGAGGGCCTCGAGCTACTCGGCTCGAGGCTCCTCCTCGGGATCTGCGGGGAATGCCAAGGCCTTGGCCATATCCCGCACGAAGTCCGAGAACCGGGTATCCTCCGGTGGGGATTGTCTCCGAGGTTCGGACTCCGGCGAGTCCGATGGGACACACCGAGTCCGATAGGTGTCGGTTGACTCTTGTCCTCCGTCTCCCAGCCCGACTCCTCGGAGGAGGTATCAAGCGGCTCCATTTGGGCGGGCACCGATGCCCTCCGCCCCGACGCCGAGGGTACCGGCGGCGATGACCTCGGTCAAAACGGGAGGCCGAGGGAGACTGTGGCCGAGGATCGACTCGAGCCCGCATGGACTCGAGGATCGGCTTGGCCTCCAGGGTCGACATGGACGTCAATGTCCCGGTGGTCGGGGCAGATGCACTGTTGAGACCGGCGATCAATGCCCGCTGCTGTTCCATGAAGGCAGCGAGGCTGCTCTCCAAGGCCGTCAACCTGAGTCCGAGCTCAGGAGACCCAGCAGCCCCCGACTCGGGCCCCGACGTCGGCTCCCCTGGAGGAGAGTCCACGAGGACTACAGCACTCACGTGTCCAGGAGACTCCATCTCGATACGAGGTTGCTTGGCAGGCCTCTCTGACTCCAAAGACCTGGGACGGCTATCGGGGCTATGCGACCTGGCCCTCGAGGAACCAGGAGCGTCCACCGACGCCGCCCTCGCGGGTTTCTTCTTCCTGTGCTGTTCCCGCGAAGGAGACCCCTGCTCAGAGGAACCCCGACGCTGCTCGGGGCCAGAGTCCCGAGACGTCGAGGCCTCTGACGAGGTCCGTGCTCGTCCAGACGCGGAGTCAGAGAAGATCCTATCCTTCTGGTGATGCCGACTCCTCAACGCCTTCGAGGACATTTTGCCACATGGACCACAGATCATCGGGTCATGATCGGGTCCGAGGCAGCGGAGGCAGCAGTCATGTGTATCGGTAAGAGACATAAGTTTCTTAAACCGATCAGACTTTTTAAACCCGCTGGCAGCCATCGGGGGAAAAAGGGCCCCTGCGAGGTCAAAAGACAGGGCTGCCAGTGAAAAAAGAAAAATGGCGTGAACGCTAGTCACGAAGGACAAAAAACGAAAAAGAGAGAGTGGGCTCGATACCGGCGTATCGGGCCCAGGCGGGAAAAGGATCCGGCGTCGAACTGAAGGAGAAGAACAAAAAACAGGGAAATCAACTTTTTCCTCGGCGAAAAACGAACTATGTCCATCGGGCTCAGTGGAAAAAAGAAGACTGAGCAAGATAGCACCCTTGGGCGGGAAGGGGACCGCGCATGCGCGCTGCAATTCCCAAAGGCTTTCTTTGAAAGATGGGGAAATACTCCGCACGGGGGTTTCTGTCGGCGCCGACGTCACCCATATGTGAGGACTGACTTCCTGCTTGGTCCTGGAGAAAAAGATTTAACTTGCCCAAGCGATGGTATTTTCATTAGCATTCTATGGATGCGAAAGTTGGACAGTGAAAAAGATAGACAGGAAGAAAATTGACGCCTTTGAATTATGGTGCTGGAGACGAATACAGCATAGTTACTCACCTGTAACAGGTGTTCTCCAGGGACAGCAGGAATCAATTCTCACTTATGGGTGTTGTAGGCATCGACAGAGCCCGCGCGGAGCAATTCCCCAGCTTTCAAAGAAAGCCTTTGGGATTGCTGCCATGCATGCGTGGTCCTCTTCCCGACCAAGGGTGTCATCTTGCTCAGTCAGGTCCCTTAGCTCGAGCCCTACCAAGCAGATGGCAAGGGAAGGACAAAAAAATCCAGCAACTCATCAGGGGAGGTGGGAGAGTAGTGAGGACTGATTCCTGCTGTCCCTGGAGAACACCTGTTACAGGTGAATAACTACACTTTCTCCAGGAACAAGCAGGAAGTCAGTCTTCACTTATGGGACTCCCCAGCTACAGGCTACCGAACCTGTAACCAAAAATGCCTCTGCGAGGTCATAAGCAGAAGCCGATGCCCGAAGGAGTCTGAGTCTTTGGGTCCCTGGGGCAAAACCCTCGGTAGCCATCGAGAAGGGTCAGAGGGCAGGAGTTGCTTATACCCTGAACAGATTACAGAGTACAGCCTGGCCAAAGGCGGGACTCCCTCTCCAGGCAGTAATGGGAAGCAAAGGTATTCGCCACAGCCCAAGTCGCAGCCCGGCAGATGTCCGTCAGATGCACTGAGTGCAGCGAAGTCACCGAGGCTGCCTTGGCTCGGACGCTGTTGGGTGCCCGGCTTCGCGTGAGTGAAGGCAATGCATTCTGCCACCCACATGGAGTGTGTGTTTCATGACTGCCTGCGCCAAGCAATTGGGATCGTAGGACATGAAGAGCTGGCCAGACTTGCGATAAGGCTGGGTGCACTGAAGATAGAAGGCGAGAGCCTTCTTGCAGTCGAGTGTATGCAAGACCGCTGATGCCCAGTCGGCATGGGGTCTCGAAAAAAAGTTTGGCAAAACTACCTCCTGCTTGATATGGAAATCTGATACCACCTTTGGCAGGAACTTGGGGTGGGTATGGAGGACCACCCTGTTCCTATAGAACCTGGTGTGAGGAGCATCAGCCATGAGGGACTGAAGCTCACTGACTCGACGGGCCGAGGTTAAAGCCACCAGGAAGATAACCTTCCAGGATAGGTGCCGAAGCGAGCATGTCGCCATCGGCTCGAAAGATGGATGCGTAAGCTGTATAAGCTGTGTTCAGCTTATACAGCTCCCACTCCACCGGGGGAGGCCGGATGGGAGGTCTAGAGAGCAAGAGACCCCGCACAGAGCAGGAGACCAGGAGCTGCTTGAAGAGGAGTTTACCCTCGACGGGGAGGTGATTCGCCGAGATGGCACTCAGGTGAGTTCAACTTCAGCCCTTCCTTCAAGATGTGGAGGTGGTACTGGAGGACCTATTGGGTAGGACAAGAAAATGGATCAATCTGGAGCCCAGAGCACCCAATCGAGAAGCGCCACCATTTGAAGGCATATGCCTGTCTCATCAAGTCCTTCCTCGACGCGAGGAGAACCTCCTCGACCTCCTCTAGAAGATCCAGCAGGGTTAGGGATACCCGTTCAGCAACCAGGCTGTGAGGAACAATGAGGCCAGGTTCGGGTGGAGCACCCAACCTTCCTCCTGTGTTAACAGACCCGGGGAACAGCCCAGGGGAACTGGGGCCTCGGACGAGAGCCGCAGCAGGAGCGGGAACCACAGCTGTCGGGGCCACTAAGACGCGACAAGGATCACAGACGCCTGATCCCGCTGAATCTTGTGGAGGATCCTCGTGCTGAGAGGAGTGGAAGGGAACGCGTAAAGAAGACCAGAGGTCCAACTCAAGAGGAATGCATCCAGGGCCTCCCTGCTCGGGTGCGGAATTGGACCACAGAAGGGGGGAAGCTGCTTGTTCATCAGGCTGGTGATCAGGTCCTTGGTCGGGGACCCCACCGATGGAACAAGAGGCCAGCCACCACTCGTGAGGGCGGAGGATCCTACTGAGCCTGTCTGTGAGGACGTTCTCGTGGCCCAGAAGGTAGACCACCCGTAGGGTCATCCCCCAATGGAAGGCAAAGGAGCAGAGGAGGACCGCCTCCTGGTAGAGGAGATGGGAGCCTGTGCCCCCCTCCTTGTTGATGTAAAACATCGCTACTCTGTTGTCGGTCTGCACCGGTACCAACTTCCCTTTCAGATGGTCCTCAAAGGTCTTTAGGGCCCATCGGACTGCCCGAAGCTTGAGCAAGTTTATTTTCTGCTGGGACTCTTCGGGTGACCAGTGCCCCTGGGTGCACAGCGCACCACAGTGGGCTCCCCATTCCAGAAGGGAAGTGTTCGTTGTCAGGATGAGTTTGCGTATAGGGTCTGGAAGGGCAGTCCCTGGAGGAGGTTACGGGGGTCCTGCCACCAGTCCAGAGACCTGCGAAGGCTGTGGGAGACCCGAATGGGGTGTCTGAGGTGACTGGAGGCTGGGCTCCACTGAGCAATGAGGCACCACTGGGTCGTCCACATGTGCATGTGGGCGAGAGGGGTGACATGGACGGTAAAGGCCATGTGCCCCAAAAGGTGCAGCATAGTACGCACTGTGACCAGAGTGCCTCTCTGGACCTGAGCTGCCGGGGTTCAGAGGCAGGCCACCCGGTCCGCTGGCAGGAAGGCGGTCGCTCGCTGTTTGTCGAGGTGCGTGCCAATGAACTCCAAGACCTGTACCGGCTCGAAGCGGGACTTGGGGTAATTGACCAGGAACCCCAGGCCTACGAGGAGGAGAATCATGTGGGATGTCGCTGACTGAGCTTCTCCAGCTGAGGACCCTGTGATGAGCCAATCTTCGAGATAAGGGAAAACTGGTACTCCCTGCCACCTGAGGGAGGCGGCAGCCGCGGAGAGGCACTGTTCCCCTTGCACCCTGAAGCGCAGATATTGCCTGTGCTGGGGTGAATCAAGATGTGGACGAGATCCAAGAAGCATAGCCAATCGCCCTGCCGGAGGAAGGGCAGCAGGATGCCAAGCGATAGCATTTTGAACTTCTCTCGCACCAAGAACTTGTTTAATTTTCTGAGGTCGAGGATAGGCTGTAGGCCTCCCATCTTTTTCGGTTTGAGGAAGTACCGGGAATAGAAGCCTCGACCCCGAAGGTGCATTGGTACCCTCTCGACCGCTCGCTGGGCAAGGAGTTTGTCCAGTTCCCGCTGCAGATATATCTTGTGCGCAGAGAGTCGAGAAGGCTCCGCTGGGGAGAAGGGAGGGGGAAGGCTGTCCAGGTGAAGACGGTACCCTTCTCAGACCACTCGGAGGACCCAGGTTTCTGACATCACAGACGCCCACTGAGGGGCGAAGAGGGACAGGCATCCCCCCACCGGCTGCGAAGCTGCTGGGGGATGAAAGGCTACGCTGCTGGCATCAAAAACCCTGAGAGGGTTGAGGTGGCGCCGGGGTTTGTGCCTTGGGCCCTTTCAGCTTACGGTTGGGTGTGGGGTGCCTTCCCCTGAGATGCTGTGCCTGGGGTGGGAGTAGGTGGGTAGGGTGGATAACCCTGGCACGATAGGCCTTTCCACAGGAAGAATGGCTTCTTAGCCTGTGGTTTCTTTTGAGGAAGGAAGGAAGGAAGTCTTGCATGAGAGACAGGTTCGGGTTATAAACTCCGTCTCTATCTCGGCAGCCTTGTCCTCCATGGGTTTAGCAAAAAGTTGCTCACTGAGGCAGGGGACGTCCAGGAGCTTCTCTTGGACCCACTGCTCCTAGTCTGAGGACTGGAGCCATACCTGACGCCGAACCCCAATGCCGGCAGCCGCCACATGGACCGAGGATTTAAATCCATCGTATGCGGCGTGGGAGATGTACTTGGAGCATTCCGCGGCTAACCTCAGGAGGGTCTCGCCCTCGAGGCCAGCGGAGAACCCACCGAGCTCCTTGGCGAGGTCGCTAAGAACATGCCCATGTACAATCGGTAAGCTTGAATACGGCATGCAAGCATGGACCCTTGGTAAGCTTTGTGTCCCAGAGCATCGAGGGCTCTCAACTCCCTGCCCGGCAGGACCGAAGAATGAGACTTCAGGCTCTTTTGCTTCCGCATCGTTGATTCCACCACCATGGAGCTGTGGGGAAGCTGGGTCTTCCTAAACCCGGGGCTGGTTTGGACCCTGTACATCGCATCAAGGCGCTTACTCACAATAGGAAACAAGGCAGGTGTTTCCCACATGCGGAGAAGAAGCCTGGACAGAATGGGAGGAGCCAGGACAGTGAGAGACTCCCGAAATGGGGACTCATGCTGCAGGATATCGAGCTCTTCAGCTCGAGGCTCCTCTTCGGCCTGGGTAGCCAGGTGAAGGGCCTGTGCCATATCCCTCACGAGGTGTCTTCAGGAGGCGAACGCTACTGAAAAGCAGGCGGGGATGGGTCCGAAGGGAGGTCCCGGTGGGTGCATGTCTCCGGCGAAATCTCCCCATCTGACTCCCAACCCGAGAGATCCGAGGAAGAATCCGATTCGGGTTGGTCGCCCCGTCTGGAAGCCGAGGTCCATTTCGAGCTGGAGGCGCTTGCCCCTGAGGAACGGGAAGGCGAGTGAGACCGACGCAGAGGACCCTCATGAGGCCCATGGCTCTCAGGGGTTTCCAGGGCGGGTTTTGACATCCCTCTCGAGGGAGTCTCGGTCTCTCAGCGCAAACCAGCTGAGCTGGATGTAAGTGCCTGCTGGGCAGCGAAGAATGCAGGAACGCTGCGCTCTACTGCCAGCATACGGGATTCCCACATAGACGCGGGGCCCTGTGATGCCGACACCGGGGTCACCGGGTCAGGCATCGAGGAGGAGAGGGGGTCCTCACCAGGACGCCATTGCCAGAGACCTCTGTATCTGTACGAGGTACCTTTCGAGGCTGCTCCTTGTCTGACTCTCGGGAACATCGCAGGGGGCTGAGCGACCAAGCGCGGGAGCGCTCACCCATGTCTGGGGCCTACAACAGCAACTTTGAGGTCGTCTTCTTTTTACGCTGCTCCCCTTAAGGGGATCCATGGTCGGAGTGCCACCTTGAGCGTGGGGCCAAGGTAGGGGATCCCACCAGCGGAGAGACGACCAGGGGCGCCACCAGGGATTCCATGGCGGCCTTACGGAAGATGTTGTCGGACTTCTGCTTATGACTCAGTAGGGCCTTGGAGGACATTTTATTACAAAGCGAGCAGAGCTCTGGATCATGGTCGGCCCCAAGACACCGCAGGCAGCAGTCATGGGTGTCCATAAGCGACATGTTCTTGGAGCACCTGTAGCATTTTTTTTGAAACCGGTGGCCATCAGGGCAAAAAGGGCTCCCACGAGGTCGAAGACCCACGCGGCCAGCGGTTGGGGAAAAAAGGGCACAAAGCCCGCCAAAGGGAAAAATGCTACAAAAGGACGTCCCCTTGCTCGGAGAAAGAAGGAACAGGGGGAGGACGGGTAGAGGACAAGTGTAACCAGAAAAATAGCAGGCCAGAGGCCGAAAAAAGAGACACTTTTTCCGAGGGACGAGGATATGCGTCCGAAGGGCTCCGCGGAAAAAGGGAGACTGAGCAAGATGGAACCCCTGGGCGGGAAGAGAACCATGCATGCGTGGCAGCAATCCCAAAGGCTTTCTATGAAAGCTGGGGAATTGCTCTGCGCAGGCTCCGTTGGTGCCTTTGTCACCCATAAGTGAGGACCGACTTCCTGCTTGTTCCTGGAGAATGTGTATATCATGGACTGCCCGAAGAACAAATCAGTCAGTACTAGAGGAGACTTAACTTTCATACTTTAGACACATCATGCAAAGAGAGAGATTGTTAGAGAAAGACATAATACTTGGCAAGGTAGAAGGTCAATGCAAAAGAGGAAGGCTGGCAATGAGATGGATCGATACAATAACAGCAGCTATAGATGCCACTCTATCAAAACTGAGCTACCTGACTGAAGAACTGAACACAGTTTAGGTCAACTATCCAGAAGGTCACCATGAGTCAACACCGACTCAATGGCACTTACTATAACAACAACAAACTAGTGTCCTGCAACCCTGTAACCAGATTATCTTCTGCTGCAGACTACGAATAGTACTATCCAATTGTTGGAATTTATTCACAGTTTCTTGCTAGAAAGTCTGTAACTAGGACATAACCCCTTTCATTAAGACATTAGTAGAATTCACCATAGACCAAATGTCCACTAAAAATATATCCGGGGGGGGGGGGGGGGATGTTCTAGAAACCTTAGCCATTTCAGCAAAACATAAAGATTTTGGAACTGACACCACCACTTTGAAATCAGTCTCACTGCCAGGAAAAGCACTATCCTCACCCAAATCTTCTCCTGTAAAGGAAAAAGTCAACTCGGCAATCATCTTCAGGCACTCCCCGGAAGGAAGCAGTGGAGTCCTTTCAGTGGAGCTCAAACTAGCCCCCGATAATGAAGGGGACTTCTTGGGAGTCTGTTTCTCTCGACTTTGATTGATAACAATGGGAACTGCAAGATGTTTATTGATTGGCTCTATTGCCACAGCCTTAGGTGTACATGCTGCAGGCACTTTCTTCATGCTTCTCCCTTTGCGCTTACTGGCTCCCTTTGGCATACTTCCAACTGTCTAATCAAAGCAAGGGAGGCTCCAAAGACCCCAAAGTGGCCCAAAAGAGGCACAACCCCCCCTTTGTGCATGGGCCCCTTCAGCCATCTGCCCGCGGCCGCAGGGCAGTGTGCCGAGCTTTAAACTTCAGTTATCCAATAGCAACTCTCAAGAGTCATGGCTTTCTGGCAGCTATAGTCCTGCTGTTCAGGGTCTTCTGATGCCAAGTCAACAAAATAAAACTCGCAGGTTAGCTCAGGCGCAGTCCTGGCAGAAAGATCAACTCTTCCCCAGGCTCACGTATTATAGCTCATACAAGTCTAGTGGACCAAAAGAAGGTTTAATCACCTGGGTCAGTACTATCCTGAGGCCCCAAAACAAAACGGAAGGCTTGGTGGAAGGTTTCAATGGAAACAAGTCCCACATAATATGAACTAAAGGTTATACAGAAAATTCTAACAGAGTTAGTGTTCAGGCCTGACTCCATAAGACACAGAAGATACTCAAGCACATTTTGTGTGGGGGCAAAAATAGGATCTAATGTCTTTCTAACACAACAAACAGCGAACCTCTTCCACCTGAAACTGTAAGACCTTCTAGTGCAGGGGTGGGCAATTCCCGTCCTGGAGGGCCGCAGACCAGTTAGGTTTTCATGATGTCCCTAATGAATATTCATGAGATCTATTTGCATCCATTGCCTTCCATTGTATGGAAATAGGTCCATGAATATTCAATTAGGGACATCATGAAAACCTGACTGGTCTGCAGCACTCCAGGACCGGAATTGCTCAACTCCTGTTCTAGTGGAGTCTCTCTTATAAGCTAGAAGGACCTGAGACAAACCATCAGGCAGATTAAGTGAAGCTATGGTTAGCCTCTGAACATCCAGGCTGTAAGAGTTAGGGACCTGATGTTGGGATGCAACAGCTTCCCTGCTGCTTGCATAATTAATGGTGGGGAATTCCCCAAACTGATCGATTCCTTGATGGACACAGCTTTCCAAGAAGGAGAAACAGGATATCACCGGTGACCACAGATGCTGCTATGTCCTTAATGAAGCCTTGAAAAGACATGTCCTCGGGCAGAGAATGTCGACGTTGATAAGGAGGCGACTGATCTGATGGTACATCTTTGGGTGTATTGGATTCTATGGATTCCACCTCAGATACCTCCTTGGAATTGGAGTCTGGAAGGAAATCAAAATAATCTCTATGAGAAATTTGATACCTTCGATGTTCAGATGTTCATTGTTTGGATGTCGAGAGTATCAGAACTGATGGAACTGAGGGCCTCGGTATCGGTTTTCTGAGCTATGTGAAGCAGGGGATGCCTGCGGTAGAGTGCAAACATCTGTGGTCACCGGTGATATCAGTGGAACCGGTATGGGTGCTGGCTGCGGAACAGTCGATGCTATCGGCATTACAACTGCTAAGAGTTTAGCAATGCTATGCTCGGTGGCGATGACACGGTCATCCAATGATGGTACTGGAGGAAGAGTGGCTCCAGACACAGATGTTTGGGCCACAGCTCCCGATGCTGGTATCGGGGGCTCCACCGAACCCCTGTATGGCTTTGGAGGGTGACACCTCCTGCCAGGGTTGTTTAGATGGATAGTCTGCATTGGAATGCAATGAATGGCGATTCCGATGCCGACCTGGAAGTCGATGACCTTGATGTCGAAGTCAATGTCGTCTTCTTCTTAAGCACTGGTGACTCTGAGCGATGCTTCTCTTTTGCTGGTGAGGACTTGGATGCATGGGAAGACTTTGATGGAATTGACGCCTCTGAGGAGTGCACCAAAGGAGCTGAGTCTGTAGGAAACAGCTTAGCCTTCTGTTTGTCCCTCTGGAAGTCATATGGCGATAGGAGAGACAGGACTCGATGTTGAGGTCTGTGCCTAAACATTTCAGGCACCAAGAATGCTCATCAGTGATGGAATTGTGCTGAAATACTTGGAGCATTTTTTGAATCCACTTCGGGATTTCTCTATATTTGAAAATAATATGGAGGCAAAATCGAATTGGGCAATGGTGCCTTAGGAGGCAGTAAGCCCCAAAGAAGAATTATAAAAAAAAAAATTGAAGTAAAATAAACTTTAAGAAAACATAAAATAAAATAAGGGGAACTGGAATCAACGGGGAGTAAGAATCGGTCGACGGGAAGACAAACAGAGTACTTTCAATGATACTTGGAAGAATTTTTTGAAGTCTCTCTACGTGGCTGACAGGGACAAGGTCCTGATGGCTCTGCGAAAAAAAAGGACTGAGGAAACCAGGAGGGAAGGCGGGAAGGTGACCACGCATGCATGGAGGGGCGCTCCCAAAAGCATTCCTATTGGATGCTGGAGAGTGTTCCCGCACCAGGCTCCGTCAGTGTCAATGTCACCCATATGTGAAGACCGACTTCCTGCTTGTTCCTGGAGATCACTGCTCTCAACTCGAGACGGTTTCAATAGTGGGGCTATATTGTGGATTATTTTAAAGGTGGCAACCAGAATAATCCACAACATAGCCTCATCCTTCCTGAATAACCTAATCACTATTGAAACCTCAAACAGAACCCAAAGAAGCAAAAATAAACACAAGCTTGAAATCCCAAAAGACTTCAGAAAAGCCAAAAAATTAACAAATAAAAAAGCATTCTCACATGCTGTGCCAACCCTCTACCTGCCACGACCACCACCATCACCTTTGTGAATGTGTATGGTGTGGTTGCTAACCCGAAACCGAGAACCTGAAACTGGAAGTGGCCCATGGGAGCCACAAACCACCGGAACTGCTGGTACTCCTCCTGTTTTGGGATGTGTAAATAGGCTTCCGTGAGATCGAGGGAGGTCAAGAGTTCTCCTTCCTGGACCATACGCTACAAATGCCCCACAAGGAGAGGGCAAAGATATCAAAGGCCTGTTGACATCCTTGCCCTCAACCTGTGAATGCTTGCAAGGAGAGGGCATTGATATCAAAGGCCTGTTTTAGGAGAGTTTCTACCTCCCTATCTTGCACATCCTTCAGTGCCGAGCTAACTTCCACCGGAATAGTAGTCTTCTTCGTCACCGCAGATACCACTGTGTCCACTCTTGGTGACCGCAGCAGGTCCATATCCTTTTCTGGGAGTGGGTACAGCCTTTAACGCAGCCTCCACACATCCTATTCGTCCTGGATCATCTGTCTAATAACTCGGTGCGTAGGGAACACCGTCTGTGACTTCCGGATGGCCTGGAAGAGAGGGTCTTCCAGCGGCTCCTCTTCTAGCGGAGCCTCTAAATCCATATTGATTTAGGGAATGAATAATCAAGGCTGACAGCTCTTTCTTCCTAAAGACATGCACTATACGAGACTCCTCTGCTTGAGGAATCTCGCCTTCCTCAAGCTACATCTCCTCTGTCTCCTGCTCACCTATGACCTTTTCTTCATCTTCTTTCTTGGACTGGTAGGAGCACCGTTTCCCCCAAGGGTACTCTTCCAGTTGACGCCTACTAGGACCCAGTCCGCCCAGTGGTTGGTCCGTTGCACATGACTATGGCGAATCCCGCTTAGGCCCCTTGCCTTTTCCACTATCCGACTGCTCTGTTTGCTGCCTCATGCAAAAGGCCCTATACATAAGAACAAACTCCAGAGAAAAAGTGCCCTGCAAATTCCCCAGCTGGTCCATTTCCGGAGGGCCCTTTGAGGTATCGGAGGGCTTTCTGTGCTTCTTCTTAGCACCCTGCACCTGTGGCAGCGAGGCTTGGGAACCACCCTCCCCAGCCTCTGCCTGTGTTGCAGGGATAGATGTATGATGGGTATCTGCTGCTTGCGAAGACCCATTAGCCCCTGAGAAGTCCAGCATACTGTTGCCCCGGCCCGCGAGAAAGCTCTCCTCCACAGATCTGGCCTCTGCCTCACAAGACCAGCAGAAGCCCTCACTAGAGGCCGACCCCCACCACGAATCGCACGTCAAGCAGGTGGTCTTGGGGGGGGTATACTGCTGTCATCATCTTTTGTTCCTTTTTTTTTTAACCAGCTGTGTAGAGTGCAGAAAACTCCTACCAGCAGTTAGGTTAATCTCCACGACTTCTACTATGCCTATGCCACAGTGCAGCCCAGCATGATGAATAACAACAATAAAACGCAATTGCAGCCTTTCCCGGAGTCCGTTTATCCTCTCCGGGCCCTGCTCACTTCTTAACGAAGCGTTAGGAAAAGAGGGAACATTTTAAAAAAAGTAAATGCCTTAAAAAAACAAGATTCCTCAAAATGGCAGCTATTTCTGTGCTGCCCGGGAAAATGCTGCTGAGGTTTTGTGCTGCCTGCAACCGGTCCCCTGACACTGATCTTTACTAGGCACTCACTGCCTCTCAATTGTGCTGTCACCAGCACTCCCAATCCGATGCTTAGCTGCCTGAAGAGCTTCAGAATCATCGGGAGTGCTCCGAAGCCAAGGCCTGCTGCTCTCTGCCTCCGGTGCCACGGGTTAAGTAGATCAGCCAGAGAGGCTGCTGGCACGATCCTCTCTGAGACCTGGAGCGCCCCCTGCCTGACTGCCCCTCTCAGCCCCCCATAGGCTGCCAGTTCAAGCCCCCATGCAATCAACCTTTTTTTTTCTTCAAAGTCTGCAGAACTTAATTGCTGAACAAAGCACCTCAGACAGTCAAAATGGAACTCCTCTACTTTACTTAATTTGAAAATCTTCCTATCTATGCCTTTAGTTAGTCCGCCTGTGGAATCACCTCACACCAGCTGCTTTGAGACTGAGATATTGGTTCTGGTGGGAGGTGCCACCGGTATGTATGCCCTGATGTCATCAAACATAACATGTTCAGTCTCCAAGCTGCTAGTGGGGTGACACAACCCACAATTGGGGGACTGGACTGGAAGAATGATAAGGAACCACTTTACAACTCTATTAATCAACATGTCGTGTATTCAAGGCAATAGCTGTGGTACCTTCATTCTAAAGAAGAATCATTTGGAGCCTTAGAGCTTGCCCTGTATGTCTTAAGTTATTTGCTATGCATAAAGAATTGATCCTATTAAGGGAAGAATTAGCTGCAATGAAACTCACCTCCCCTAGGGAACACACTGCAAACAATCGACCACCGCTCTCACAAAGAATCAAACAGCCCAGGAACAAATGGATCACAGTGGACTCTGATATTGTAGGTTGCGACCTGTAACACGGAAAGCACAGTTACTTACCTGTAACAGGTGATCTCTGGGAACAGCAGGAATAAGTCTTCACATATGGGTACGTCGGTACCGACGGAGCCTGCGTGGGAACGCTCCCCAGCGTCCAATCAGAAAGCTTTTGGGAGCATCCCTCAGCGCCTGCGTGCTGCCTTCCCGCCTTTCCAACTGTCTCTCCTCAGTTGAGTTTTATAGCTGAGACAAAAGAGAGAAAGAGGAAAGGAAGATAGATAGATACAACTCCTAGGGGAGGTGGGTGGGTTGTGAAGACTTATTCCTGCTGTTCCCAGAGATCACCTGTTACAGGTAAGTAACTGTGCTATCTCCAGGAACAAGCAGGAATGAGTCTTCACATATGGGGACTCCCAAGCTAAGATGCCTGGAGCCCCAGCATGGTGAGGATTGGAACATGCTACACCTCATATGGCCAGGCATCCTGAGGATGGAGGGTAGGAGTTGAAAAGAGAGGAGCTGTAGGAAAAACAGCTAACCTAAGGACTAAAGGTAAGGAGTCCTTGTATGTATGATAATTACCATGAAAAATATTGACATGAAGAAACACAATATGGACCTCACCTACTGGATTGCAGGACGTAGAGAGGCTGATGGAGTCTACTGGAGATCCAGCAGAGGAATGTCCAAGGTGATCTCACTGAAGTGAAGGCGAAGGTCCAAATCTGGAATTGACAGGTGACCCAGGAGTCCCCTGGGGTAGTACCAAAACGTCAGGTCTTTAGTGGAAGCTTTATGGAAAAAGCTGGGAACTCTTTTGGATACAGAGTTAGTAACATTTAGGAGCAAAAGAGGAAGACTGACTGATTTGGACAACTAGCCCAGTCCTGGAGGGAAGAAGGGGTATGGAAAAAAGCCCACATTCCCAAGGAGGACAGATGTCTGAAGGGCTGAATCTTCAGATCTACAGAAGATCCACCCTGTCTTTCCTATCTGTTGAGAGATAGAAAAGATAGTGAAGCATGGAGCTTCAGGGATACCTAGACCTAGGGTTAAAGTAGGAGGTGTCAGTACCACAGTAGTGGTTGTGTGCATAATACCCCAGACATACTGAGGGACAGTATGAAGATATGCAAGCCCACTGTCTGGAACCTATAGGAAGGTAAAAACCTTTTATAAGCATAGACAGAGAGATAAGTATGTAAATACATATCTACCTATAAGGAAGCATCTTGACAGATATACACATATATAAGGAGATATATATATATATATACAGGGGTATATATATATATATATATATGTCTATAGTGAGATTTGGAGGGGCATAAGATATGCACACGCAGCTTACAGACATATGTATCTATAGAGAAGTATATAGAAATATATACATACATGTATATAGATGTCTAAAGATAAATGTCTGCAACTAAGCAGATAGAGATATGCCCATAAGAACATTCACATAGGAGATGTGAAGGAGAAAGATTCATCTAATAACAAGAAGGTGGAACCTACTTGAGAAGATATATAGAGAATCTATTCCCCCTGGCTAAGATGGTGCAGGAATGCTATCCAGTGAAATAACCAGGATGGTTGCGTGAAAAACAGAGGATAATATCAGTCTGTAAACAGCAAGTCCTGAGTTCTATAGAACTCTCGCATGGTAAATGGACAGAAAACGCATAGGATGAGATACCAGGTTGACCCACTTGAGGAACAAAGGGGGGGGGGGGGGGTATCATGCGTTGTGTAATTAAATATGTGCTGTCCATGAAGGATTAGGATACCATGAGGACAAGCTGCAAGGAAAAAGAGCATATTTCCTGTAGAAACTGGGTAACTCTTTAGACTGTCACATAGAGAAGGCTTATGTCCTTTATTAAAAGGAAATAGAAGGGTGTAAAGAACCCCTACAGTCATGAGGAATGACTGAGGAAGCCTTTTTCAACCAGATAGGATAGTAATTAGAGAAAAAATACCCATGCTCTCTAGCAAGGGCCCATAGTGGAAAGGTTCTCAGTAGGATTGTAGAGAGCACTATGCAGGAGAATTGGGAAATAAAAGTGGCTGTTGGAGGAAACCAGCTGCCACCTCAGTTATGCTGCCAATTCCAGGGATTTGGAGACGACAAAAAAGAAGCGATAAGGATGTTCCAAGATAGATGAGAACTATCTTGGAAGCACTACTAAGACCAGAAAAAAGTAGTGGAAGACAAGACTGGAACTCGTAGGAAGTACCAGTAGTCCAATCACTGGAACTCCTGCATGGGCAGCTGCTGAATAGACCAGCAGAGAGAATCCTTCTGCTTGTAACGGAGAGAACAGACAGAACAAGAGGAGAAAATCCTGATTATGTCTGCTGAGCTGCCCAATGAAAGCAGGGAGGTTACTCCAGAGAAAACTCTACACTGGAAAGGAAAGGAAGACTAGAAAGGCTAAGAAAGCCTTCCAGTCGTATGGTACCACTCGTACAGGGGAAGCCCTGGGAACGAGGGTAAAGAAAACTAGGAGCTGAAGGGAGACTTGCTATATGGTAAGTCTGTAGAAGGAAAAAATTCATGGTGGCACAGGGAAACTATCAAGAGATAGTGGCAAACCTCTCTTCATGGTAGGAAGAGGAGGAAAACCCTGTGACCCACAGACATGAATCTCCTGACAGCTCAGCTTACGTGAGAGCAAGTGGATGTCCTGGAAATAGGAATCCATGCGTAGAGTTTCAAATGAAAAAACAGTGAAAAAACTTCTGCTGAGAAGAAGTGAACTGTATGTTATAAGAGATCAAATAGAACCCCATTGAGGGTTAATTTTCCTGGCCTGAGTTTGGATTCTTCAGACCAGGACGAGGTTTCCCTTGTTTGGGAACATCTGTATGATGGGCAGGAGAAGAATAAAACCTTCTTCTTTTAGGGAAAGAAGGTTTGGTAGGGCATTTCCTACCTACTGGGGAAGGAGAAGGCCTAGGAGAGCCCTCAGAAACAGGGAAGTCAGTGGAGCAATGAGCAACCTGACGTAAAGACTCCCTATTGAAGAGATTTTCTCCAGTACAAGGAGTATTACCCAGTCTTTGTTGTGCCCATCTGTTCAAGTCTGAAGCTTGGAGCCAGGCTCTATGTCGTGCTCCTATGGCTATAGCAGAGGTTCTGCTAACAGACTCAAAAGAGTCAAGGGAAGCACGAGAAAGAAACCAAGATATATTTTGGCTATGACTAAGAAGTAAGGAATAGTCTGCAGCCTTGGGCTCTGATAGAAAAGCAGTCAAAAGAGATAATTTCTTTGTGACCTCCTGAAGGGATAGACTCATATAAAAAATATATGAGAGAATCCTTGTTGCCAGCATAGATGTTTGGAAGGTTTGACGTCCAAAAGCATCCAGTGTTCTAGAAGCACGACCTGGCGGATAAGAAGAATGCTTCTTTTTGCTTTTTACCTTCCTCTTTGCTGATTCCACTACAATGGAATGATGGGGAAGTTGAGCCTTTTGAAACCCTGGAGAGGGGGGTACCTGATACAGAAGATCAGTTGCTGTAGAATGTGAGGAAACCCTTAAAGGTGTTTCCCATATTCTCAGAAGAAGATCCTGCAAAGAATGATGTAAAGGAAGCATTATTTTTTCCTTTTCCCCAGAAGAGCCTTGTGTAGGATCATAGCCAGGGATAGGAATAGCAAGGAATGTAGCCATGTCAAGGAGAAATTTCTGAAAAGAAGGATCTCCAATGGGAACCATCCCTGGACAGGCTAAAGTTGAAGAACTAGCCTGGGCACCGGACCGGTGCAGAAAAGGAGCTCTAATGGATCAACACTGGCACCAGCGGTTATGACTTGAGACAGTCAGTATTGCATCGTCCATGCCGGGTATCGACTCCAAACTAGGTATAGAAAGGAGCGATCCTGGTGAAAAAGGCATGGAAGTAGTTGGTCCCGATGTTACTGCAGGAACTGGCATCGATACCGATACCGGTAGCTGTGCCGGAACCGGAGGCGATACCGTCATCGAAGCAGTCATCGAAGGCTGCTCAAGCGGTACCGAGGCAACCAAAAACTCTTGGTGAGTATCTTCGATACCGCGCATCCGGAATCGGTAAGCGTCGGTACCGAGACGCGTCAGTACCCAGTCTTCCAGACTAGTTATCGATTCCAGACTTGGCATCGAAGGAAGCGAGTCTATCGATGCATGTCTAGAGGGTACCGGCGTCGGTGGTCGTATCGGCGATGCTGCCGATACTGGAAAGTCAATCTGGGACGTATCGATCGGTCCCGAAGGTACCGAGAACGCCAGATGACGATCCCTGGTGAGGAGTGGATCACTCAACACTAGTGCCGATGCCGGGGTATCGGTACCGCTCGAAGCAGATGCCACCACCGAGCATGGCTCAGGTATGTTCTGTGAGGGGTGAGCCCCAGGAACAACCTGAAACCCCTGAAAGGCTTTGGAGACCGAAGACTCCCGCCGGGGTTTTAAAGCCAATAGGGTCTTGAGGGCAAGGCCGGAGCCGTCATCATGCTTGGCATGAGACCTAGCACTCAAGGATTGGCTAGTCTTAACAGACTGTTTATGGGTTACCTGATCCTGTAGAGAAGAAATGGTCGGTGCCCTGACACTGGAAGGGAACTCGGTATCGAGGGAAACTCGAAATGGAAAATCTCTTCTCATAAAATTGTAGCCTAATGGCTCCGGAGGAAAAGGGTCAGGACCCAAACAGGTTAGACACCAGTTATTGGAGTCTAAAAAGAAAACTGTGTTTCCACAGTTAAGGCACTTCTTAGGAGAAGAAGGCTCCATGATGGAGAGGCCTTACAGGCCTAAAAAATTTAAGACAGAAACTGAGGGAAAACTCTCCCTGAGTTTGAGAAAAAGAAAAGAAAAAACCCACCAGCGGTACCGGTGGAGGCGGGGAAACAGCCGCGACCACAAGAAAACAAGAATTAAAGAAAAGAAAAAATTTTCTGCGGTGACAGGAGGACGTCCTGCCGGCTCCGCGGAAAAACGAAAACTGAGGAGAGACAGTTGGAAAGGCGGGAAGGCAGCACGCAAGCGCTGAGGGATGCTCCCAAAAGCTTTCTGATTGGATGCTGGGGAGCGTTCCCGCGCAGGCTCCGTCGGTACCGACGTACCCATATGTGAAGACTCATTCCTACTTGTTCCTGGAGATACACCCTCTCCATCAAGAGATATCCCTGCATAATGCCTTCTTTGCCTTGGAAAATGAGAGTGCCCAATTAGTGAAAACTGATGTGCCCTTAAATGAGAAGGTTAATACCAAATCTACTGATAATGCGCATAACAAATCCCAAAACAGGAAACTACTACTACTTGGAGATTCCATCATGAGAGGTATCAACTTGAGAACACAGTTCAAAGCAGAGAAGATGGTCAAATGCCTCCCAGGCTCTTCAGCCAGCAGGAATACAAACCAAATTGTTGGCATAGTTAGTGGAGAAAGTGAGCACTCCAAAATTGATGTTATCATCCACTTGGATACAAACAACCTGGCTAGAAACAGTGCCTCAAGAGTTCAAAGAGACTTCCAGATTCTGAGACAAACTCAATACTACAGCATTCTCAGAGGTTCTACCTGCTCTTGGTAAAGGGGCAGAAAGGTTGCATTGCATAATCAAGTTTAATACATGGCTCCAAACCTGGTGTAAACAAGAAGGATTTAGCTATATAGGCAACTGGGGCAACAGATGGAAGAACAAGAGGCGATACTGTGTTGATGGACTGCATCTCTCTGTAGCAGTAAAAAGGATCGTAAGTGATAAATTCAGGCAATATGTGGATAAGCATTTAAACTAGGTAAAGGAGATGATGGATGGAAAACAAGTTCAGGGCATCATTCCTAGAAAAACACATAACATTGGAATCAGTTACCATATTAACCCACACATCAATGACAAGTGGGAAGAGGAATCTAGAATAAAATCCATGTAAAATAAAAGCAAGCCAACCAACAATTGCTGGAAGGCAATGAACACAAATGCTCGGTCTAGCCAACAAGGTTCCAGACCTGGAAGCCCTAATGGTGGAAATGGACTTGGACATTGTGGCCATTAGAGAAATATGGCTTATCGAGTCGCATGAATGGTATATAGCCATAGCTAGCTAGAATTTATGTAAAAGAGATAAAGAAGGCAGAAAAGAAGGAGTAGCAGCCCTATATATTAAAAGCAATATTAAAGCTGCTGAAAAGTGTAGTTACTCACCTGTAACAGGTGTTCTCCAGGGACAGCAGGAATCAGTCCTCATTTATGGGTGATGTCGGCACCGACAGAGCCCGCATGGAGCAATTCCCCAGCTTTCAAAGAAAGCGATTGGGATTGCTGCCACGCATGTGTGGTCCTCATCCCGCCCAAGGGTGCCATCTTGCTCAGTTAGGTCCCATAGCTAGAGCCCTACTAAGCAGATGGCAAGGGAAGGATAAGAATAGCAACTCTTAAAGGGAGGTGGGAGGGTAGTGAGGGCGGCTGTGTCAGCTGCATGAGCACGATGTTCAGGTCCCACTCCGCTGGAGGAGGCCGGACGGGGGCTTGGAAAGCAAGAAGCCCTGCATGAAGCGGGAGACAAAAGGCTGGCCCAAAAGGGGTTTACCCTCGACGGGGAAGTGGTTGGCTGAAATGGCGCTCTGATGAACCCTGACCAAGTTGGATTTCAGCCCCACCTGCGAGAGGTGGAGTAGGTACTAGAGAACCCATCGGGTGGAGCAGGAGAACGGATCGATCTGGAGCTCGGAGCATCAGACCGAGAAGCGCCGCCACTTGAGGGCGGAGGCTTGTCTCGTCGAGTCCTTCCTCGACGCAAGCAGAACTTCCTTGATCTCCTCTGGAGGTGCAGCAAGGTTAAAGAGACCCGTTCAGCCGCTAGGCCATTAGGGATAGCGAGTACAGGTTCAGGTGAAGTACCCGTCCCTTCTCCTGTGTCAGCAGACACGGGGCACTGCCCGGGGGGACCGGGGGCTCCAACGAGAGTCGGAGTAGGAGCAGGAACCAAGGCTGTCGAGGCCGCCACGAGAATCATCGATGCTTGGTCCCACTGAATCTTGTGGAGGGTCCTTGCAATGATGGGAGGGGGAACGCATACAGAAAGAAGCCTGGAGGTCCAGTTCAGGGGGAACGCATCCGGGGCTACCCTGCTCAGGTGCGGTATCGGCCTGCAAAAGCAAGGAAGCTGTGTCTTTACCGGACTGGCGAACAGATCTATGGACAGCGTCCCCCAGCGGCAAAACAGGTGGAGAATGACCTCTGGACTCAGGAGCCATTCGTGCGGGCGGAGAAACCTGCTGAGCCTGTCCATGAGGAGATTGTCTTGGCCCAGGAGGTAGACAGCTCTTAGATTCATGCCCCAGCGTACATCGAAGGAGCAGAGGAGGACTGCCTCCCGGCAGAGGAGGTGGGAGTCCGTACCCCCTTCCTTGTTAATGTAGAACATCGCAATTTTGTTGTCGGTCTGCACGAGCACCGACTTGCCTTGCAAGTGATACTCAAAGACCTTCAGGGCCAACCAGACCGCTCGAAGTTCGAGCAGATGATCTGCTGCCGAGATTCCTCGGGTGACCACCGTCCCTGGGTACGGAAGTTGTTGCAGTGGGCTCTCCAGCCCGACAGTGAGGCATCCGTCATCAAGATGAGCTCATGTTGCAGAGTCTGGAAGGGCATGCCCCGAAGAAGGCTTCGGGAATTCTGCCACCAATCCAGGGAACTGGATAGGCTGCGGGAGACTGAGATGGGATCCCGGAGCCGGCCCAAGGCTTGGGGCCATTGTGCTCTGAGGCACCATTGAGCTGCTCGCATATGCATGCGAGCGCGTAGGGAATGACATGCATGGTTAAGGCCATGTGCCCCAGAAGACGCAGCATGGCCCATGCCGAGACCCTGGACCGGCTTTGGGCCTCGGCAGTCAGAGCACAGAGGCGGTCCATGCATGCTCAAGGGAAGAAGGCGGTCACCCGTTCCGTGTTGAACACAGAGCTGATGAACTCCACTGCCTGCACCAGTTCAAGGTGGGACTTGGAGTAGTTGATTAGGAAACCAAGGCGCTTGAGGAGGAGGACTTGAGTGACGCTGAGAGGTGAGCCTCCTCTGCCAATGCGCCCGTGACGAGCCAGTCGTAATTAGTGTGCACTGGTATGCATATAGTTATTGTTCTAAGTTCCTTGTTTAAACTGTATTGGTTAAATATGTTCCATGTACCACTGTGTTGTAGTTCCATGTAAACCACCCCTGATCGCTGGAAGGAGCGGTATAAAAAAACCGTTCAAATAAATAAAAAAAAATAAAAAATAGGTAAGGGTAGATGGATATGCCCTGCAGCTGGAGGTGGGCTGCAGCCGCTGACAGGCATTTTGTGAAGAATCACGGGGCAGATACGAGCTCGAAAGGAGCACTCTGTATTGGATGTGATCCCCCTGTACCCTGAAACGCAGATACTTCCTTGGGGTGGACAGGGATGTGGGTGTAAGCATCTCTGACATCCAAGGAGTATAGCCAATTGCCCTTCTGGAGGAAGGTCAGCAGGACACCAAGCGATAGCATTCTGAACTTCTCCCACACCAGAAATTTGTTTAGGTTCCTGAGATCAAGGATGGGGCGCAGGCCCCCCGTCCTCTTTGGAACGAGAAAGTAACGGGAGTAAAACCCCCGACCTTGAAGGTGCAGCTGGACCCTTTCGACCGCCCATTGACCAACGAGGTTGTTCAATTCTTGATGTAAGCAAGTCTGGTGCGAGGGAAGCAGAGTAGGTTCCACTGGGGAGGAGGGAGTCTGTCCAGATAAAGATGGTAACCTTCCCGGACTATCTGGAGGACCCAGGTGTCCGATGTGATGGCCTCCCACTCGGAGGCAGAAAGGGACAGATGTCCTCCCACCGGCGGAGGTGCTGCTGGGAGGCGAGAGGCTATGCATTTGGCGTCAAAACCTAGGGGCTGGCTGGGGCAGCACTGGTGGTTGGGTCTTGGGCCCCTTAGGTTTTCGGTGACTCTGAGCTCCCCCTTTTCCTTGGCTGCTGGGCACTGGCGCAGGGGCAGGCAGATACGGTGGGTATCCCCGGTAAGGGAGCCCCTTCCTCTGGAAGAAGGGTTTCTTACTGTGCTGTTTCTTCCGGGGAAGGGAAGAGGTTTTCCGAGAAAGACGGGTGCGGGTCACAAACTCCATCTCGATCTCGGCTGCCTTGTCCTCCATGGGCTTGCCAAACAGTTGTTCGATGAGGCAGGGAACATCCAAGAGTTTCTCCTGGACCCACTGTTCCAGGTCTGAGGACTGGAGCCACACTTGACGCCGGGCTCAGATGTCAGCCGCTGCCACACGAGCGGAAGACTCGAACCAGTCATATGCAGCATGGGAAAGGTATTTTGAGCAGTCCATGACCGATCTCAGGAGTGTCTGAAATCTGAGAAGGTGTTCACCTCTGAGGCCCGCGGAGAAACCGCCAAGCTCTTTAGCGAGGTCACGAAGGAACATTCCCACATATAGTTGGTACGCCTGGATGCAGCATGTCAGTATGGATCCTTGGTAAGCCTTGCGCCCGAGGGCATCGAGGGCACGGGATTCTCTACCAGGCGGGACCGAAGAGTGCGATTTCGGGCTCTTCTGTTTCTGCATTGTGGATTCCATTACCATGGAGGTATGGAGAAGTTGGGTCTTTCAAAACCCAGGACCGTGCTGGACTCTGTACATGGCATCAAGTAGTCTACTGACAGTAGGGACCGAGGCGGGTGCTTCCCACATGCGGAGGAGCAGCCGGGTCAGGATGTACGGCACAGGGACTGTGAAAGACTCCCTAGGGGGAGACTCATATTGCAAGATGTCGAGTTCCTCTGCCCTTAGCTCTTCCAAGGTCTGCGTGGGCAGATTGAGGGTCTGAGCCATTTCCCATACAAATACCAAGAAGGAGGTATCTTCGGGAGGTGACCACCTATATGTGAGGTGGATGGGGACACGTCAGAAGGAAGGTCCCTATGGGCGTGGGTTTCAGGGGACGTGTCCCCGTCCGATTCCCAGCCCGAGAGGTCCGAGAAGGACTCAGAGTCAGGCTGATCCCCATGTCCAGTGGCCGAGGCCCACTTGGAGCCAGAGGCACTGACTCTGGAAGACTTCACCCCCAAAGAACGGGACGGCGAATGAGACCGGTGCCGAGGACCCTCACGAGGCCCATGGCTCTCGGGGGTTTCCAAGACAATTTTCAGGACCACAGTCGAGGGACCCTCGGTCTTGAAGCATGAGCCAGCCGTGCTGGGCAAAAACGCCTGCTGGGCAGCTAGGAAGGCAGAAACGCTGCACTCTAGTGTCAGCATACGGGACTCCCACTCAGGGGTGGGTCCCTGTGACGCCGACGTTACCGGGTCTGGCGTGGAGGAGGAGAGGGGGTCCTCAGCGGGACGACCCTCCGGAGACTGGGTGCAATCGCCAGAGGCCTCCGTATCTGTACAAGGTACCATTCGAGGCTGTTCCTTGTCTGACTCTTGAGAATGCTGGGTAGGGCTAAGGAAACGAGTGTGAGACTGCTCACGCTTATCTGAAGCCCCCGACAGCGACTTTGAGGTTGTCTTCTTCTTTTGCCGTTCCACCTCGGGCAAACCCTGGTCGGAGTGACGCCTGGGATGCAGAGTCTCTGCGTGGGATCCTGCAAGTTGTGGATCGGTGGGGCGAGGCGCCACCGGGGACCCTGGGGCTGCCTTACGGAAAATGTCATCTGACTTCTGCTTGCGGCTTAACAAGGCCTAAGCTGACATTTTCTTACAGAGTGGTCAGCCCCCAGGCATCGCAGACGTTGTGACTGTCCGTGAGCGACATATTTTTGGAGCATCACATTTTTTGAAGCCGGTGGCCATAAGGGCAAAAAGAACCCCTGCGAGGTCAAATGCCCGCGAGGCCAGCGGTTAGAAAAAGGACGCAAAAAGGGCCCCAAGCAAGAAAAAAGGAAAAATAGGAATTCCCTGGCCCACAGCCGAAGTGGGGGCGACAGGAGAGGACTGGTGCAACCGGAAAAAAGGCCGAATGGCCAGAAGAGAAAAAACTTTTTCCGAGGGACGAGGTCGTGCATCTGAAGGGCTCTGAGGAAAAAAGGGATATTGAGCAAGATGGCACCCTTGGGTGGGAAGAGGACCACGCATGCGTGGCAGCAATCCCAAAGGCTTTCTTTGAAAGCTGGGGAATTGCTTGGTGCTGACGTTCCCCATAAGTGAGAACTGATTTCCTGCTTGTTCCTGGAGAATGCAGGGATGTGGGGAAAAGAAGAAGCGCTGTGGATTGTGTTGGAAAGAGGAGATGGAACTATCATCCATACAGGTGTAGTCTACAGGCCTCAAACTCAAACCAAGGAAATGGATAAAGACTTAATCATTGATTTTGCAAAGGTAGCCATGAAGGGAGAGGTGATCATATTGGGTGATTTTAATCTACCAGATGTGATATGGAGTATTCCTTCTGCAAATCTGGAAAAAAGCAAAAAGATTGTGGATGCCTTCCAAGAAGCACTGTTCAGACAAATGGTGATGGAACCAATCAGGGAAAGTTTGATGCTGGATTTAGTACTCACCGGTGGAGTTAGCATATTGAATGTCTGGGTGGGTGCCCATGGGAGCAGCAGCAATCATCACACAGTGTGGTTTGAGGTAAAAGTCAAGGCAGAGTCCAATCACAGCAAACTCAAATTCCTAGACTTTAAACACTGACTTCAGTAAAATGACAAAGTGCCTAAACGAGGAGTTGGCTGGGTGGGAGAAGATAAGGGAAGTAGAAATGAAGTGGGCTGAACTAAAAAGAGGCAATAAATATATATGTAAGGAAAGTAAATAAAAACAAGAGGAAAAGAAAAACCTATATGGTTTTCTAAAGAGGTGGCTGCACAAATAAAGGCAAAAACCACAAAATTCAGAAGATCACAAACAGAGGAACACAGAAAAGAATATAGGATAAAGCTAAAAGAGACAAAGAGAAATAAGGATAGCAAAAGGAAAGGCAGAAGAAATGATGGCTAAATATGTGAACTTCACCACTAGACCCATGTTCAACAGCATGGATAAGAACAACATGTGATCAACTTTTACCTTTCATGCTCAATTTAATCAATTCTTCTTTATAGCAAGGTTACAAATACCCAAGGAATTAAAAGTCGCATCAATCCGCCCTCTCTTTAAAGGCAAAAATCTGGATAAAACTGACCCAAGCTCATATTGACCCATTTTGAGTCTACCGTTTATGGCAAAAATCTTAGAAAAAGCAGTACAGATCCAATTACAGGACCACGTTGATAATTTCGCACCACTCAACCCACAACAACATGGGTTTAGAATAGGTCACGGGGTAGAAACCCTTCTATTAACACTAACAGACAGGCTATTAAAAGGAATGGAAAAACAGAAATCAGGAGTCATCCTAATTTTCCTAGATATAACAGCAGCGTATGACTCCATAATACATGAACATCTCCTAACCAGACTTCAAGAAATTGGCCTTACTGAAAAAACGCTAATGTGGTTCAACTCCTATTTATCCAATAGAACCCAACAAGTGAAAATGGACCATTCAACCAAAAGTTGGGTATTCCTCAACGTTCAGCATTATTAGCTCTATTATTCAATATATATATATATTCAACCTTTATGCAAAATAATCCAGGACCACAACATTCAGTATCACCTTTATGCAGATGATATCATGCTGTATACACAATTCGACATCAAGCAGCCAACCCTCACAAAAATAGAAGAGTGCTTCAGGGGACACAGTCACATGGCTAGCCAACCATAACCTACGGATCAATTATAAGAAGACAGAAGTCTTGTTCATTGCAAAAGATATCTCTTTCACCCCACCGGATACTATAAAAATAAACGAAACAATACTTCAGGTAAAAAATGAAGTGAGATACCTGGGAGTAACGCTAGATCAACAACTCAATTTTTCCAAATACATAAACAATATATCAAAGGCCATATTCGCAAAGCTGAAGATGCTTCAACATCTAAGACCCCTCCTATCAGCAAGTGACTTCAGAACAACAGTCCAGGCTATGATCTTCCCTCACTTAGATTTCTGTAATGGTCTACTAATGGGTCTCCCTAAACAATCTATTCACAGACTCCAGCTGGCCCAAAACACAGCAGCAAGAATCATCACACAAATACCAATCAGGGAAACACATTACACCAATTTTAAAAGAGCTACATTGGGTACCAGTAGTCAGCAGAATAAAGTTTAAAGCAATCCGCACAATATTCAAAACTCTACAAAATGAATCATCTTCAAGCTTAAAGTCGTTAATACATACCACCCCAGAAATCAGATTAAGAAGAAGCAGCAATAAAAACACAATCGTTCCCTCGATCTTCAGAAATAGCAAGGCAGTAACAACTAAGAGAGCATTCTCCTTATATGCTCCAACACTGTGGAACTCTCTCCCAGACAGCATAAGGGATACTAAGGAACCAAATAATTGTTGCAAGCTCATAAAAACCTCTCTGTTCTGAGAGCATTTCGGAGAGTCAGTTACTTACCGTAATCACCCAAGTATAATGCTCCCATTTTTATCTCAAATTTCAACATCAAAAATTGGAAGAGCATTATACTTGAGTATGTGAGAAATCCCAGTTTGCAAAGTCAAATTCTGTGTAAGAGGAGATCAAATTATGTAATAAATTTTATTGGTACATTGCTGGTGTTTTATCAATCAGTATAATACAGTGCGTGACTGCGTGTCATAATTATTTTTCGTAGGTAAAAAATTCAAATAAATACCCTCCTCTCTCTTTCCTCCTCCTCCTCCTCCCAAGGAAGACGTTCTTTAGCCCCTTCGACGGCATCATCTGAGTATAAAGTGCACCGAAATCCCTTTCCCATCAAAGTCACGAATTTGAAAATCTAACTCACATTCATCATTTGTTCCAAGAATCCACTCCCTCGCCAATGCTGAGACAATAAACGGGACAGCAATATAGCATTTAGGTTCGCGTCGCACGGCACTCCCTCTCAACTCAATTGACTTGGCGCAGCCGTAGGCGTCACTCATTTCATTCGAGGCTTCGGGTGTCAACCAATTATAATCACGGATTGCCTCGGCAAAACAATCCTTTACGCTTTTCATGCGGAGGTCATGCACTGATTGGCCAGTGCTGGTAAAGAAGTTACAGTGAGAATGAACGCATGAACTTCTGTAATCATTCTGTATCATTTTTTGTGTAAAATAAAATTTAAACAAAATTCTGAAAACTTACGGGGAGCGTTATACTTGGGTATGTCAAAAAAGACTAGTTTTTCGATTCAAAAGTGGGGGAGCATTATACTTGGGTGAGCATTATACTTGGTTGATTACGGTAAAACAAGTCAGAACTGACTACCCCTCAGTTTTCAATGTAAACTCAGTGTCACCCAATGCATCACCTGAAACAAGACACACAGGACTAGATTTTAATGTAAATAGATTGAGTAACTTAATTTAACCAATGGTTAACAATTAGTTCAGAACTTTCCATATTCACTCACAAATACCACATGTAAATAGTTGGCTGAATTTCTTTGTTAAATGCTGTACTAATCTTATTATGTTTATCAACTACTATGGTGTACCCTGTTTTCAAAGTTCTATGTAATGCTTGTATGTTGTAAAGCAATTTTTGAGTTCATTGTAAACCGCTTTGATTCAGGAAAGGCGGTATATAAGTGCACATAAATAAAATTAAAATAAATAAAAAACTTTTTTCAGGTATATTTGGGAGAAGAGGAAGACTGAAAAGTAACGAGGAGAGATTCGTGGAATGTGACATTGAAAAAGTGAAAATGCTTCTGTATTCACTAAAGAAAATCCTAGAGAAGGACCACAAATGATTGACAAATATACAAACGGGAATGGAGTATATACCACACCATTCACAGAAGATGTTTTTGAACAGCTTGAAAAACAAAGTGGACAAGGCCATGGGACAGATGGGATACATCCCAGGATACTAAAAGAGCTCAGAGAGGTTCTGGCAGGGCCTTTAATAGATCCTGGGAGAGGGAGAGGTTCTGCAGGACTGGAGAAGGGCTGATGTGATACCTCTTCACAAAAGTGGTAATAGGGAAGAGGTGACAAACTATAGGCCGGTAAGCCTTACCTCACCAGCAGGAAAAGTAATGGAGGCGCTCCTGAAAAAAAGAAGAGTGGACTTTCTAGAAACCAATGGCTTGCATGATCCAAGGCAACATGGTTTTACTAAAGGACGATCATGCCAAACAAATTTGATTGAATTTTTTGACTGGGTGACCAGAGAACTAGATTAAGGGCATGCGATAGATGTGATCTACCTAGATTTCAACAAAGCCTTTGATACTGTTCCTCATAGGAGGCTTATCAGTAAACTGAGCAGCCTGGGGATGAGTCCCAAGGTAGTGAACTGGATCAGAAATCGGTTGACTGACAGATGGCAGAAGGTGTGGTAAGCAGAACTCACTCAGAAGAAAGGAAGGTGAGTAGTGATATGCCCCAGGGATTGGTCCTGGGACCAGTACTGTTCAATGTATGAGTAATATTGCTGAAGGATTAAAGGGAAAAGTCTGCCTTTTTGCAGGACACTAAAATTTGCAACAGAGTGGACTTCTCTGAGGGAGTGGACCAACATGAGAAAAGATCTACAAAAGCTGGAAGAATGATTTAATACTTAGCAGTTAAAGCACAGTTACTTACCTGTAACAGGTGATCTCTGGGAACAGCAGGAATAAAGTCTTCACATATGGGTTTCATTGGTACCGATGGAGCCTGCGCGGGAACGCTCCCCAGCGTCCAATCAGAAAGCTTTTGGGAGCATCCCACAGCGCCTGCGTGCTGCCTTCCCGCCTTTCCCAACTGTCTCTCCTCAGTTGAGTTTTAAAGTTGAGACAAAGAGAGAGAGAGAGGGAAAGGAAAGAGAGATAGAGAGATACAACTCCTAGGGGAGGTGGGTGGGTTGTGAAGACTTATTCCTGCTGTTCCCAGAGATCACCTGTTACAGGTAAGTAACTGTGCTATCTCCAGGAACAAGCAGGAATGAGTCTTCACATATGGGGACTCCCTAGCTTTAGATGCCAGGGAGAGACCCCAGAAGTTGTGTGTCCCTGGGACAATGCTGCACTTCCCCCCATAGATCTCTGGCATCCCATCAGGGATGGTGGGTAGGAGTTGATTAAGTATGGAACAGGTGTTTGAGAACAGCCTGACCAAACAAGGCATCCCGGCGGGAGTCCTTGTCCAAGCAGTAATGGGCTGTGAAGGTATGAACCGAGGCCCAAGTGGCTGCTCGACAGATGTCATCAATAGACACAGAGTTCAGATGAGCCACTGAGGCTGCCATGGCTCTCACATTGTGAGCTGTGACATGGCCCTCTAGAGAAAGGTTCTTACTCTGATAGGCGAAAGAAATGCACTGGGCAATCCAGTTAGATAGTGTTCTCTTGGAGACTGGTAGTCCCAAGTGAGAAGGATCAAAGGCAACAAAGAGCTGAGAGGACTTTCTATGCTGCTGTGTCCTCTGTAAGTAAAAAGCCAGAGCTCTTTTACAGTCCAGGGTATGAAGATTCCTCTCTGCACTTCATGCATGAGGTCCTGGAAAAAAAGACATGGTTGAGGTGAAAAGGCGCGACCACCTTAGGCATAAAGTGTGGATGAGTCCTAAGGACTACCTTGTCATGATGGAACCTTGTATAAGGTGGATTAGCTACGAGTGCTTACAATTCACTAATACGACGTGCTGATGTGATTGCAATGAGAAAGATGACCTTCCAAGAAAGGTATTTCAAGGAGGTGGTAGCCAAAGGTTCAAAAGGCGGCTTCATAAGCTGACCAAGAACCAGATTCAAGTCCCATGCTACCGGAGGTGGTCTAATGGGAGGCCTCTCATGAACCTTGCTACAAAAGGATGAGAGGAAATAGGTTGTCCATTTAGAGGCTTAAGGGAAGTTGCAATAGCACTCAAAAGGACCCTTACTGAATTTGTCTTAAGGCCTGCATTAGACAGATGGAGAAGATACTCCAGCAAAGATTCCAGAGGTATGGCAAGGAGGTTAAGACCCTTCCCAGAACACCAGATAGTAAACCTCTTCCACTTGAAAGCATAAGAACGTCTAGTGGAAGGTTTTCTGGAAGCATAAAGAACATCTTTCACCTGTTGAGAAAGATGAAGATCCTGGAGATCTAGGCCTTCAGCAACCAAGCCCTGAGATGCAGAGACTGGGGACTGGGATGCCATAACTTCCCGTCCTCTTGAGATAGGAGATCTGGAGCAGACCCTAACTCCAGGGAGGGAGCTTGAGAGAGATGTAGAAGCAGAGGGTACCACACTTGCCGTGGCCAATGTGGAGCTATGAGAATCATGTAGCTTCTGTCTCTCTGAAGCTTGAACAGGGTTTTGGGAATTAGGGTAATGGGTGGAAAGGCATAGAGGAAGTCTTGATCCCAGTGAAGGAGGAAAGCATCCCTTGCCTGAGCTCCCTGAGCCAGAGTTCTGGAACAGAACCGGGGAAGTTTGGCATTCCACGGACTTGTAAAGAGGTCTATGTCCGGGGTTCCCCAAATCTGAAAAATCTTGGCCACCTGGTCCACATGTAGGGACCATTCGTGTGGAAGCAGAACTCGACTGAGCCTGTCTGCCCAAGAGTTTTGAACGCCTGGAAGATAAACTGCCAGAAGATGAATCTGAGGCTCTCTGGCGAGGGCCCACAGTCGCAAAGCTTCATTGAGAGCCAGTTCCGCCCTGCTTGTTCACATAGAACATGGCTACCTGATTGTCTGTGTGGATAAGGACTGTCTTGTAGCTGAGCAGGGTGTGGAACACCTGCAGAGCAAGGAAGATTGCTCTGAGTTCCAAGAGATTGATATGTAGACAACTCTCCTGTGGGGACCAGATGCCCTGGGTGGAGAGGTGTTGCAGATGAGCTCCCCACCCCATTGGAGAAGCATCTGTTGTAAGAGTTGCTTGGGGTAGAGACTGCTGAAAGGGGGACCCCAGCAACAGGTTTTGAGGAGACTTCCACCACTGGAGGGACAAAATGAGGCGACTTGTGTTTGCTATTTTGTTTGACAGGCAGTCTAATGCCTGGGTCCATTGGGTGGATAAAGTCCACTGAGCTGCCCTCATGTGAAGTCGAGCATATGGAACCACATGCACGGTGAATGCCATGTGGCCTAGCAACAGTAACATCTCTCGAGCAGTTAAGTGGGGCTTCAACTCTGCTTGAGAAGCTAACTGCACCAAGCGAAGGCAACGGACCTGGGGGAGATAGGCCCTTGCCCTTGTGGTATCCAGCAACGCCCCTATAAACTCCAGGGACTGAGTAGGGGTCAAATTGGATTTTGGGATGTTTATTACCAGTCCTAAATACTGAAGGATACGCATTGTGCAGGTTAGAGAAGTCTTGGCCTCTGACTGAGTGGGTGCTCGAATGAGCCAGTCGTCCAGATAAGGGAAGACAAATATTCCCAGGGTGCGCAGAAATGCAGCTACCACTGCCATGCACTTCGTGAACACCCTTGGTGCAGAGGCCAGACCAAAGGGGAGCACTCTGTATTGATAGTGCTTCTCTTGAAAAAGGAACCGAAGGAACCTTCTGTGAGTTGGATGGATGAGAACATGGGTGTACGCATCCTTGAGATCTAGAGAACAAAGCCAATCCTGACTCTGAAGGTATGGCAGCAGAGTTCCCAGAGAAATCATTTTGAATTTTTCCTTGACTAGGAATCTGTTCAATTCTCTGAGATCTAAGATGGGTCTGTAGCCCCTTGTTTTCTTTGGAATAAGAAAATAGGGGGAGTAGAAATCTGTGCCCCCTCTATTGCCCCCTGGGCGAAAAGGGTGGCAACCTCCTGCCCCAACAAGTTGAGGAGGGAGGTCGGAGAATTGAACTGGTGCACTCTTGTGAGAGGGGGCAAGCTTGAAAAATGAAGTTTGTACCCCTCTCTTATGATGGAGAGTGTTCAATGCTCTGCTGTAATTTGCCCCCACCTGGGAGCAAAATGACCTAACCTTCCTGGAATGGTGGAGGGCTCTGGTCCTTCCAGAGCCAGGAAGACTAAGTTCTGTAGCGGAAAGTCAAAGGCCCTGAGGGGGCTGCGGTTGCTGGGCTGGAGGAGGCCTAGCAGCCTTTGCTTTGCTCTGTTTGGATGATTGCTGACGTTTAGTAGGGAACTGAGCTGCAGAAGATGCCCGCTGACCATAAGCAGGATAGAATCTTCCCTTTTTAGAAAAAGGTGCTTTCTTGAACAACCTTTTCTTAGCAGGAGCAGCTGTGGATTTGGATAGTCTATCCAACGCAGAATTTTCAGCATTCATCTGATTGGCTTTTGCTTGCCAATCTTTACCAAACAGGTTTTCACCTGTACAAGGGATATTTCCCAATTCATCTTGAACCCAGATCTCCAAATCAGATGCTTGAAGCCAAGCAATTCTACGTGCACCTATGGCAATAGCTGAGGCTCTGCTTACGCATTCAAAGGAGTCGAAAGCTGCACGGTTGGAGAATTTGGAGATATCTTGGGCACGTTTGAGCCAAGTGAAAAAGTCCTGTTTTTTATCTTCAGAAATGAAAGGACTTAAAGTCTGCAAAGGACTCAGTGACTTCTTTTAGGAACATTCCCATGTTAAGACTATAGGAATTAATTCTCGCAGCAAGCATGGAAGCTTGGAAGACTCTTCTTCCAAAAGCATCCAGGGTTCTACATTCACGTCCTGGAGGATTAGAGGCATGTCTTTTGGCACTTCTAATCTTTCTCATAGCAGACTCAACCACAATAGAGTGGTGAGGAAGTTGAGTTTTATGGAAACCAGGACAAGGAGGGACACGATACATGGTATCCAACCTGCGAGAATGAGGGGAGGTGGTCAGAGGTGATTCCCACATCCTCAACATGAGATCATACAGAATCTCATGAATAGACAATCTAACTCCTTAGCTCTGGGCTCTGTCTCAGGGGCCACCGTGATGGAAAGGCCCCGAGCCACCTCCCTGATGAAGTCTTGAAAAGACAAGTCCTCTGGAGGAGACATCCTTCGTTTAGGAGAGGACTCCTCTTGTGGAAGAAGCATCACTGCATCGACCGATTCTTGAGAATCCTTAGATTCCTCAGAGGAATCTAAGTATCATCTGTCCGGATGCTCTTGCAAAGCCCGATACCCATACCGACCAGGATCGGTATCGGAAATAACCGGTACCGGGGTATCGGTACTGGAGGGCCTCAGAGGACAGAGTACCGGCATAGCGGACACCGATGCCACCGGTACCGGAATCGGTACCGATGGCGATGCTAGAGCCGGTACCGGTGGGATAGTCTGTTGCGGTACCACGGGCGTCGATGCCACAAGGAAAGCCGCCAGACTGCGTTCCATGGACAGAATCTTCTGATCCATCGACGCTGCCAATGCTTGGAAGTCGGTACCAGTGGAAGGCACCGGTACTCCAGAGCATGGCACCAGGAGATCTGTCGAGGCCACGCCATCGAGATCATCCTGGAACCCCGATAATGATGCTTTAGAGGCCGAAGCCTCCCGCCGGGGTAATTTTGCCGGTGCAGAATCCTCGAGGGCAACGCCAGAGGCATCTCGATGCTTGGAAGGAGATCTACCCTTCGAGGACCGGCTGGATTTATGTTTAGTTACCTGAGATCCATGTGAGGAAGAAGCAGCCCTGGAAGACATCAATGCCACCGAAACCGCATCAGAGGGAAACAGGGTACTGAGCTTGGTAGCTCGGTTCTGCCGACCCCTTTTAGACATCATAGAACAGGACATACAATCTGTGATGGAATGGTCAGGACCTAAACATTTTAGACACCAGTCATGGGTGTCGGTGACGGAAATGGTACCGCCACATTTTGTGCACTTCTTAAATCCTGAGGCAGGCTTTTCCATGTTAAGGAAAAAAGGTTTTGGGCCTAAGGCCCAAAACGCAAGTGCACCTGAAGAAAAAAGAAACGGAAAAAAGTTGTTTTTTGTTTTTGTTTTTTTGAAGAAGAAGAAGAAAAGAAAAAAGGACCGGCGGTACCGGTAGAGCGTCGAAGAAGGCAGACGTGACCCAAAAGAAATAAAGAAATTCTTCTGCGGTGAAAGGAACACGACCTGCTGGCTCCGCAGAAAAAGAAGAACTGAGGAGAGACAGTTGGAAAGGCGGGAAGGCAGCACGCAGGCACTGTGGGATGCTCCCAAAAGCTTTCTGATTGGACGCTGGGGAGAGTTCCCGCGCAGGCTCCGTCAGTACCGATGAAACCCATATGTGAAGACTCATTCCTGCTTGTTCCTGGAGATGATTTAATGCAACATTGTGCAGAGTCATGCACTTGAGATACAGATATCCAAGGGAATTGTATGCGACAGGGGGCGAGAAGATGGTGTGCATGGACAAGGTGAAGAACCTTGGAGTGATTGTTTCTGAGGATCTCAAAGTGGTGAAACGATGTGACAGGGCCAGGGCCAGAGCGAGAAGGATGCTGGGTTGCATACAGAGAGGAATAACTTGCAGAAAGGAGGAGTACTAATTCCCCTGTACAAGTCATTGGTGAGGCCTCACTTGGAGTATTGTGTCAGTTTTAAAGACCATATCTTACAAAGGATATAAAAAGACGGTTCAGAGGAAGGAGACCAAAATGATTTGGAGCCTGCGCCAGAAGAAGTATGAGAAAAGACTTGAAGACCTAAATATGTATACCTTAGAGGAGAGGAGGGACATAGAAGATATGACACAGATCTTTCAATACTTAAAAGGTATTCATGAACAAACAAACCTTTTTCAAAGAAAGGGAAGCTGTAATACTAGACAGCATAAAATGAAGCTGCAAGGAGGTAAACTTAAAAGCAACATCAGGAAATATGTTTTCCTACTGAAAGGGTGGTGGATGCTTGGAATGGCCTCCTGATGGCGGTGGTGTGAGCAAACACAGTGACGGAATTCAAAATGACATGGGACGGACACAGTAGATCCCTTTATAGCAAGAGGATAAAGCACAGTTACTTACCTGTAACAGGTGATCTCTGGGAACAGCAGGAATTAGTCCTCACATATGGGTACGTCGGCACCGACGGAGCCTGCGCGGGAACGCTCCCCAGCTTCCCAAAAAGGAAAGCTTCTGGGAGCATCCCACAGCGCATGCGCGCTGCCTTCCCGCCTTTCCTAACCAACTCTCCTCAGTTCGAGTTTAAAGCTGAGACAATAGAGAGAGAGAGGAAAGGAAAGAGAGAGAGAGAGAGAGATACAACTCCTAGGGGAGGTGGGAGGGTTGTGAGGACTAATTCCTGCTGTTCCCAGAGATCACCTGTTACATGTAAGTAACTGTGCTATCTCCAGGAACAAGCAGGAATGAGTCCTCACATATGGGGACTCCCTAGCTAAGATGCCTGGGAGATCCCCAAGGGTATGAGACCCTGAAGGGTTCCTCGTCTTCCTATGGATCTCAGGCATTCATTAAGGGAAGGAGGGCAGGAGTTGTTCAAGAATGGAACAGGTGTCTGAGGACAGCCTGACCAAACAAGGCATCCCGGAATGTGGAGATAGGGTGAGAGGAGTCTCCCATAAGTCCATCATGTGTTCTTGAAGAATTTCATGGATGGGCAAGGTGACTGCCTCTTTGGGAACCTTAGAGTATCCTAAAATGTCCAAACAGTAATGGGCTGTGAAGGTATGAACCGAGGCCCAGGTGGCTGCTCAACAGATCTGGTTGATGGACACAGAATGAAGATGAGCCATAGAGGCGGCCATGGCCCTCACATTGTGAGCTGTGACATGGCCCTCCAGAGAAAGGTTCTTACTCTGGTAAGCAAAAGAAATACACTGAGCAATCCAATTGGACAGTGTTCTTTTAGAGACTGGAAGTCCTAAATGAGAAGGATCAAAAGCAACAAAAAGCTGGGAAGACTTTCTATGTTGCTGTGTCCTGTGTAAGTAAAAAGCAAGAGCTCTTTTACAATCTAGAGTATGAAAGTTCCTCTCTGCACTGGATGCATGAGGAGCTGGAAAAAAGACAGGTAAATATACCTCTTGATTAAGATGAAAAGGTGAGACCACTTTAGGCATAAAGTGAGGATTTGTCCTAAGGACTACCTTATCATGATGGAACCTTGTATAAGGTGGATTAGCCACTAAGGCCTGCAGTTCACTGATGCGGCGAGCAGAAGTGACTGCAATAAGGAAAATAACCTTCCATGAAAGAAATTTCAAGGAGGTAGTGGCTAAGGGTTCAAAAGGTGGCTTCATAAGCTGACCAAGAACCAAGCTTAAGTCCCATGCCACCGGAGGAGGTCGAATGGGAGGTTTAGTTAAAGTTAGGCCTCTCATGAATCTTGCAATAAGAGGATGAGAGGAAATAGGTTGTCCATTGAGAGGCTTAAGGGATGCTGCAATAGCACTCAAATGGACCCTTACTGAATTTGTTTTAAGGCCTGCATTGGAGAGATGCAGGAGATATTCCAATAGAGAATTCACAGGAAGTGCCAGAGGGTCAAGACCCTTTTGAGCACACCAAATGGAAAATCTTTTCCACTTGAAAGCATAGGAACGCCTAGTGGAAGGTTTTCTGGAAGCATGAAGGATATCCTTCACTTGCTGAGAAAGATTGAAGTCTTGAAGGTCTAGGCCTTCAGTAACCAAGCTCTGAGGTGAAGGGACTTGGGATTTGGATGCCACAAAGTCCCTTCCTCCTGGGACAGAAGGTCTGGCGCAGCTCCCAAGTCCAGGGAGGGGGCTTGGGAGAGATGCAGAAGTAGAGGGTACCACACTTGGCGTGGCTAGCGTGGAGCTATGAGGATCATGGATCCTTGATCCCTCTGGAGTTTAAACAGAGTCTTGGGAATCAAAGAAATGGTTGGAAAGGCATACAGGAAGCCCTGACCCCAATGAAGGAGGAAGGCATCCTTGGCCTGAGCTCCCTGACACGGAATTCTGGAACAGAACCGGGGAAGTTTGGCATTCCACGGACTTGCAAAGAGGTCTATGTCCGGGGTTCCCCATTCCTGGAAGATTCTGAGTACCTGATCCATGTGCAGGGACCATTCGTGTGGTAGCAGAACTCGACTGAGTCTGTCTGCCCAAGAGTTTTGGATTCCTGGGAGGTATACTGCCAGGAGATGGATTTGATGCTCTCTGGCGAAGGCCCATAATCTTAGAGCTTCGTTGCAAAGCGACAGAGAGCCAGTTCCTCCTTGCTTGTTTATGTAAAACATGGCTACTTGATTGTCCGTATGAATGAGGACTGTCTTGTAGCTGAGCAGGGTATGAAAGACCTTGACAGCTAGGAACACCGCTCGAAGTTCCAAGTGGTTGATATGAAGAGAGGTCTCCTGTGGGGACCAAGTGCCTTGGGTGGAGAGGTCTTGTAGATGAGCTCCCCAACCTGTTTGGGAGGCATCTGTTGTGAGGGTTGCCTGGGGCAACAAAGGTTGGAAGGGGGACCCCAGCAACAGATTTTGAGTGGACATCCACCATTGGAGAGACCAAAAGAGACATTTGGAGGTTGCTATTTGGTCTGAGAGAGCTCCTGATGCTTGAGTCCACTGTGTGGACAAAGTCCATTGAGCTGCTCTCATGTGTAGGCGAGCATAGGGTACCACATGCACTGTGGAAGCCATGTGTCCTAGTAGTTGTAGCATCTCCCGGGCAGTTAAGTGGCTCATTGACTGAATCTGGGAGGCTAACTGCACTAGACGTTGGCAACGGGCCTGAGGAAGGTAGGCCCTTGCAGTAGTGGTATCCAACCATGCCCCTATGAATTCTAGGGACTGAGTAGGGGTGAGTTGAGACTTTGGGAGGTTTACCACAAGTCTCAGATACTGCAGAATGTGCCTGGTGCGGTCCAGGGAAATTTGGGCTTTTGACTGAGATGGAGCTCGGATGAGCCAGTCGTCCAGGTATGGGAAGACAAATATTCCCAGAGTGCGTAGAAATGCAGCAACTATTGCCATGCATTTGGTGAACACTCTTGGAGCAGAGGCTAGACCGAAAGGAAGCACTCTGTATTGGTAATGTTTTCCCTGGAACAGAAAATGTAGGAATTTTCTGTGAGATGGATGGATGAGTATATGAGTGTACGCATCCTTGAGATCTAGAGAACAAAGCCAATCCTGACTCTGCAGGTATGGAAGGAGAGTGCCTAGAGAAAGCATCTTGAACTTCTCCTTGCATAGGAATTTGTTCAATTCTCTGAGATCTAGAATGGGTCTGTATCCCCCTGTTTTCTTTGGGATGAGAAAATAGGGGGAGTAAAACCCTAACCCCTGTTGAAGAAGCGGAACTTCTTCTATGGCCCTCTGGGCCAGAAGGGTAGTCACCTCCTGATCCAGAAGGTCGAGGGATGTGTGAGAATTGAAGTGTCTCACCATGGTGTGGGGAGGAAGGTCTGAGAAATGAAGTTTGTAGCCCTCTCTTATGATGGAGAGGGTCCACTGCTCTGATGTGATTTGCTCCCATCTGGGAGCAAAATGAGCTAACCTTCCTGGAATGGTGAGAGACTCTGGTTGTTGTAGAGCCAGAAAGGTTAAGTTCTCTAGTATCAAGTCAAAAACCCTGAGGGGGTTGGGACTGCTGGGTTGTAGCAGCCCCTGCAGGTTTAGGCCTGGCCTGTTTAGGCTGCTGACGCTTAGTAGCAAAGCGACCTGTAGAAGATTGTTGGCCAGAAGTGGAAGGAAATCTGCCCTTTTTGTAAAAATACTTTTTAAAAGATTTTTTCTTGGCTGGAATGGAGGTAGACTTGGAAAGTCTATCCAGAGCAGCATTTTCTGCATCCATTTGAGTGGCTTTAATTTGCCACTCTTTGCCAAATAGATTTTCACTTGTACAGGGCAGATTTCCTAAGCCATCCTGAACCCAGGGTTCTAGATCAGAAGCCTGGAGCCAAGCAATTCTGCGAGCAGCTATAGCAATGCCTGAGGCTCTGCTGGCACCTTCAAAAGAGTCAAAGGCTGCCCTGTTGGAAAACTTTGAAATGTCTTGAGTATGCTTAAGCGAAAGAAGGAACTCATCCCTTTTATCCTCTGGAATAAAAGGGAGAAAGTTGTGCAGCTTTTGTGCAACTTCCTTCAGAAACATACCCATATAAAGTCTATATGAATTGATTCTGGCAATAAGCATGCTGGCTTGGAAGATTTTTCTTACCAAAAGCATCCAAGGTCCTGCACTCTCTTCCTGGAGGAGTAGAAGAGTGTCTTTTGGTACTCTTTATCCTTTTCATAGCTGACTGCACCACAATGGAGTGGTGAGGAAGCTGAGTTTTTTGAAATCCAGGAGAAGGAGGGACACGGTACATAGTGTCCAATCAACGAGAATGTGGAGAAAGGGTGAGAGGAGTCTCCCATAAGTTAATCATGTGTTCCTGAAGAATTTCATGAATTGGCAAGGTGACTGCCTCTCTGGGAACCTTAGAGTATCCCAAAATATCTAATTTTTTTGCTCTAGGCTCTGTTTCAGAGGTTACTGAAATAGAGAGTCCTTTAGCCACTTCTATTATGAAGTCTTGAAAGGACAAATCTTCTGGAGGAGACATTCTCCTTTTTGGAGAAGGGGGCTCCTCAGGAAGGGTGATGGATACTTCAGGAGACTCATCCGATGAATCAGAATCATCAGAGGAATCGATGTATCGTCTGTTCGATTCCAACGATCGATCTGCGTATCGATGGGTACCGACATCGGGCGTCCCCGGTACCGGATCGGTACCGAGAAAGAGCCCAGGACAGGGAGCCGGAGTCGGTATCCTGGCCGATGTCGATGCAGTCGGTACCGGTATCGGTGTTGGTACCGGTATCGACCACGGAACTTGTTGCGGTACCGTCGGCGTCGCAGCCTTAATGAAAGCCATTATAGCTTGCTGCATGGATTGAACAGTGTGATCCATGGACGCCACGACTGCCTGGATGTCGGTACCGCGAGATTGTGCCGGTACCCCAGAGCAGTCTAACAGGTGATCGGTCGAGGCCGTGCCATCGATGTCAACCTGTAACCCCATAGGAGCAGCTTTGGAAGCCGGAGTTGTTTCGCTGGGGCAGGATCCTCGAGGGCAAGCCCGGAGGCATCTCGAAGCTTAGAGGGAGATTTGCCCTTTGAGGACCTGCTAAAAGTATGTTTGGTTACCTGAGACCCATCAGGAGAGGAAGACCTGGAAGATGTCGATGCCACCGCCGGTGCATCCGTGGGAAACAGCACATGGAGCTAGGCTGCCCGGTTCTGTAACCCTCGTTTAGACATTAGAGAACAGGACTGGCAATCTGGAATGGAGTGTTCAGGCCCCAAACATTTCAGACACCATTCATGGGTATAGCACAGTTACTTACCTGTAACAGGTGATCTCTGGGAACAGCAGGAATTAGTCCTCACATATGGGGTACGTCGGTACCGACGGAGCCCGAGCGGGAAAGCTCCCCAGCTTCCCAGAAGGAAAGCTTTTGGGGCCTCCCACTGCGCATGCGCGCTGCCTTCCCGCCTTCCTGACCAACTCTCCTCAGTTCGAGTTTATAGCTGAGACAATAGAGAGAGGAAAGGAAAAGAGAGAGAGATACAACTCCTAGGGGAGGTGGGTGGGTTGTGAGGACTAATTCCTGCTGTTCCCAGAGATCACCTGTTACAGGTAAGTAACTGTGCTATCTCCAGGAACAAGCAGGAATACGTCCTCACATATGGGGACTCCCTAGCTAAGATGCCCGGGAGATCCCCTGAAGGGCATGAGACCCTGAAAGGTTCCTCATCTTCCTATGGATCTCAGGCATCCATTCAGGGAAGGTGGGCTGGAGTTGTTCAAGAATGGAACAGGTGTCTGAGGACAGCCTGACCAAACAAGAGATCCCGGCGGGAGTCCTTGTCCAAACAGTAATGAGCTGTAAAGGTATGAACCGAGGCCCAGGTGGCTGCCCGACAGATCTGGTCAATGGACACAGAGTGTAAATGAGCCATAGAGGTGGCCCTGGCCCTCACGTTGTGAGCGGTGACATGGCCCTCCGGAGAAAGGTTCTTACTCTGGTAAGCAAAAGAGATACACTGAGCAATCCAATTGGAGAGTGTTCTTTTGGAGACTGGAAGTCCTAAACGAGAAGGATCAAAAGCAACAAAAAGCTGAGAAGACTTTCGATGTTGCTGTGTCCTGTGGAGGTAAAAGGCAAGAGCTCTTTTACAGTCTAGAGCAGCGATGGCGAACCTATGGCACGCGTGCCAGCTGTGGCACGCGAAGGCCTTGCAGCTGGCACGCGTGAAGGTCCGCAGAAAAAGAAAAAGCGGGCTCTGGCTGCTGCCGCGGACGCGGCAGCATGCAGTGTCCCGCGGGGCCCCCTCCGCCCGCTAAGCCCCTCTGCAAGGGCTTTCAGATTCTCGAGGGAGACAGCGTCTCCCTCGCGTCTCTGTTAAGCCCGCAGGGGCTAATGGAAAATTTCCCATCAGCCCCTTTAGACGCGAGGGACTGATGGGAAATTTCCCATTAGCCCCTGCGGGCGTAACAGAGACGCGAGGGAGACGCTCTCCCTCGCGAATCTGAAAGCCCTTGCAGAGGGGCTTAGCGGGCGGAGGGGGCCCCACGGGACATTGCATTCTGCCGCTGCCGCGGCAGAAGCCAGAGCCAGCTGCTTTTTTTTTTTTTAAAATTTGCCATGGGGGGTGGGTTAGGACTGCTAATGGGCTAGGGGGGGGGTTAGGACTGCTAATGGGCGAGGGGGGGGGGTTAGGACTTCTAATTGGCTAGGGGGGGGGTAGGACTGCTAATGGGCTAGGGGGGGGGTTAGGACTGCTAATGGGCTAGGGGGGGGTTAGGACTGCTAATGGGCTAGGGGGGGGGGTTAGGACTGCTAATGGGCTAGAGAGGGGGGGTTAGGACTGCTAATGGGCTAGGGGGGGTTAGGACTGCTGATGGGGAGGGGTTAGGACTTGAGGTGGGCTGTTGGGTGGGGTTAGGACTGGAAATGGGCTGATGGGGGGTTAACACTGGAGGTGGTCTGATGGGGTTAGGACTGGTAATGGGCTATGGGGGGGTTTAGGACTGATAATGGGCTATGGGGGGCTGGGACAAGAAATGGGCTGATGGGGAGGGGTTAGGACTTGAGGTGGGCTGATGGGGTTAGGACTGGTAATGGACTGTGGGCTGATGGGGGGGTTAGGACTGGCAATGGGCTATGGGGGGCTGACTGGAAGTGGGCTGATGGGGGGTTAGGACTGGAAGTGGGCTGATGGGGGGTTAGGACTGGTAATGGGTTATAGGGGGGGCTAAACTGAAAATGGGGTGATGGGGGGTTAGGACTGGAAGTGGGTTGATGAGGGGGGGATAGGACGGGTATTGGGGTGGGGGGTTGAGAGGAGTGGAAATGGGTTGGGGGGCTGCTAGGACGGGACATGGGCTGATGCAGGGACTAGAAGGGAATGGATGCTGGGTGAGGCTGGAACTAGAAGGGAGCTGGTGTTGGGGGAGGATTAGAATGGGATGGGGCTGGGAGAGTAAAATGGAGAGGGGAAAAATATTTTGTGTGGGAGGGATAAAAAATCTACAATTGGCCGGGTATTGGGAGAGTAAGTGGGGATTGAGGATGGAGGGGTAAATTTTGAGTAGATGAAATAGGAATGAGGAAAGAGCAAAAGGAGAAAGATTAGTATGTTAAAGCAGATGTAGAGAGAGAATGGAAAAAAAAACCCAAGAAGACAGAAGAAAGGACAAATGGACAGCAGATGGAGAGTTAGCAGAAGACACGAAGAAACCAGAAGAAAGTGGCTGGAACAATTGCAACTGAAAAAAAATGCACAAAAGGTAGAAAAATATCTCTTTATTTTGAATTTATTAATTGGAATATGTCAGCTCTGGGAAATGTGCATCATTAATTTTTGCGCTTTGTTTAGTACAAGAGGAAATTAATATATAGTTTTATTTCTACAGTGTTGTTGTATATTCCAAGTTTGGCTTTTGGGGTTCCCAGTTTAATTATTGTCTTCCTGTTTCTAAATTGTGATTCCTTGTTTGGTAATGGTCTGTTCTGCATGTGTAACTGAGCTGAGGTATTCTGTTTATATAATTCCTATTTGACATTGCCACTTGTTCTTTCCCCAGTAGGTCATGTATTGTTGTTCTCTGAGATGTATTGGTTTAATATTTGCAGTGTTGCCTTTTGATAGGTAGAGTATGGTGCTTTGTGAGTCCTGGTAGTGCTGTTAGGATACGGCGGGTTTGCTATGGGTTCTAAATGGGCAGCGTTTGTAGTAGTTCCTAATGTGCCTGGCGGTTGGTACTGGATTATAGTAATGTAGAAACCTTTTAGTCTTTCTTTATCCATATACTCATTAAGAGGCATGTTTACTAAAAGTTAGTGTATGGTAACATTATGCAAATATTTATGCAAATGAAGCACCTTATGCAAATAGAGCTTTAATTGACGTGCTGGCACTTTGAGGAAATTCTTTGGTTTTGTGCGGCAGTTTGGGCACTCGGGCTCAAAAAGGTTAGCCATCACTGGTCTAGAGTATGAAGGTTCCTCTCTGCACTGGATGCATGAGGAGCTGGAAAAAAGACAGGTAAATATACCTCTTGATTAAGATGAAAAGGGGAGACCACTTTGGGCATAAAGTGGGGATTGGTCCTAAGGACCACCTTATCATGATGGAACCTTGTATAAGGTGGATTAGCCACTAGAGCTTGCAGTTCACAGATACGGCGAGCTGAGGTGACTGCAATAAGAAAAATAACCTTCCAGGAAAGAAATTTCAAGGAGGTAGTGGCTAAGGGTTCAAAAGGTGGCTTCATAAGCAGTTTTTGTCTAACATCTCACTATAACAAAAAAAGAAAACCCGCCTCATCTGCATCTGAACTACTCATTACGATCATACCCCACATAACTTGATTCGTATTTAATAATATAATGTAAATGTACATAATGTATATAGTGTTGCACTGTTCTGTGCTAATCTGTTCAACATATTTGTTTATTGTACATAGGTTATAGTTATATCACGTTATATGTAAAACAAACTATGATTTGTTAACTGTTGTTATTTGTGAACTGCAGCTGATCTCTGGAAGCTGCGGTATATAAGAGCTTGTTAAATAAATAAATAAATAAAATAAGCTGACCAAGAACCAAGTTTAAGTCCCATGCCACCGGAGGAGGTCGAATGGGAGGTTAAGTTAAAGTTAGGCCTCTCATGAATCTTGCGATAAGAGGATGAGAGGAAACAGGCTGTCCATTGATGGGCTTAAGTGATGCCGCAATAGCACTCAAATGGACTCTTACTGAATTCGTTTTGAGTCCTGCATTGGAGAGATGTAGGAGATATTCCAAAAGAGAATTCAATGGGAGTGCCAGAGGGTTAAGACCCTTTTGAGCACACCAAATGGAAAATCTTTTCCATTTAAAAGCGTAAGAAAGCCTAGTGGAAGGTTTCCTTGAGGCATGTAGGATATCCTTCACTTGTTGCGAAAGATTGAAGTGTTGAAGGTCTAGGCCAGCGATGGCGAACCTATGGCACGCGTGCCAGCTGTGGCACGCGAAGGCCTTGCAGCTGGCACACGTGAAGGTCCGCAGAAAAAGAAAAAGCGGGCTCTGGCTGCTGCCGCGGACGCGGCAGCATGCAGTGTCCCGCGGGGCCCCCTCCGCCCGCTAAGCCCCTCTGCAAGGGCTTTCAGATTCTCGAGGGAGACAGCGTCTCCCTCGCGTCTCTGTTAAGCCCGCAGGGGCTAATGGAAAATTTCCCATCAGCCCCTTTAGACGCGAGGGACTGATGGGAAATTTCCCATTAGCCCCTGCGGGCTTAACAGAGACGCGAGGGAGACGCTCTCCCTCGCGAATCTGAAAGCCCTTGCAGAGGGGCGTTGCGGGCGGAGGGGCCCCACGGGACATTGCATTCTGCCGCTGCCGCGGCAGAAGCCAGAGCCAGCTGCTTTTTTTTTTTTTTTTAAAATTTGCCATGGGGGGTGGGTTAGGACTGCTAATGGGCTAGGGGGGGGGGGTTAGGACTGCTAATGGGCTAGGGGGGGGGGTTAGGACTGCTAATGGGGGAGGGGGGGTTAGGACTGCTAATGGGCTAGGGGGGGGGGGTTAGGACTGCTAATGGGCTAGGGGGGGGTTAGGACTGCTAATGGGCTAGGGGGGGTTAGGACTGCTAATGGGCTGGGGGCTGGTTAGGACTGCTAATGGGCTAGGGGGGGGGTTAGGACTGCTAATGGGCTGGGGGGGTAGGACTGCTAATGGGCTGTGGGCTGATGGGGGCTGTCTGGAAATGGGGCGATGGGGGGGTTAGGACTGGTAATGGGCTATGGGGGGGGGTTAGGACTGCTAATGGGCTAGAGAGGGGGGGTTAGGACTGCTAATGGGCTAGGGGGGGTTAGGACTGCTGATGGGGAGGGGTTAGGACTTGAGGTGGGCTGTTGGGTGGGGTTAGGACTGGAAATGGGCTGATGGGGGGGTAAACACTGGAGGTGGTCTGATGGGGTTAGGACTGGTAAAAGGCTATTGGGGGGTTTAGGAATGATAATGGGCTATGGGGGGGTGGGACAAGAAAATGGCTGATGGGGAGGGGTTAGGACTTGAGGTGGGCTGATGGGGTTAGGACTGGTAATGGACTGTGGGCTGATGGGGGGGTTAGGACTGGCAATGGGCTATGGGGGGCTGACTGGAAGTGGGCTGATGGGGGGTTAGGACTGGAAGTGGGCTGATGGGGGGTTAGGACTGGTAATGGGTTATAGTGGGGCTTAAACTGAAAATGGGGTGATGGGGGGTTAGGACTGGAAGTGGGTTGATGAGGGGGGGATAGGACTGGTATTGGGTTGGGGGGTTGCTAGGACTGGAAATGGGTTGGGGGGCTGCTAGGACTGGAAATGGGCTGATGCAGGGACTAGAAGGGAATGGATGCTGGGTGAGGCTGGAACTAGAAGGGAGCTGGTGTTGGGGGAGGATTAGAATGGGATGGGGCTGGGAGAGTAAAATGGAGAGGGGAAAAATATTTTGTGTGGGAGGGATAAAAAATCTACAATTGGCCGGGTATTGGGAGAGTAAGTGGGGATTGAGGATGGAGGGGTAAATTTTGAGTAGATGAAATAGGAATGAGGAAAGAGCAAAAGGAGAAAGGAGAAAGATTAGTATGTTAAAGCAGATGTAGAGAGAGAATGGAAAAAAACCCCAAGAAGACAGAAGAAAGGACAAATGGACAGCAGATGGAGAGTTAGCAGAAGACACGAAGAAACCAGAAGAAAGTGGCTGGAACAATTGCAACTGAAAAAAATGCACAAAAGGTAGAAAAATATCTCTTTATTTTGAATTTATTAATTGGAATATGTCAGCTCTGGGAAATGTGCATCATTAATTTTTGCGCTTTGTTTAGTACAAGAGGAAATTAATATATAGTTTTATTTCTACAGTGTTGTTGTATATTCCAAGTTTGGCTTTTGGGGTTCCCAGTTTAATTATTGTCTTCCTGTTTCTAAATTGTGATTCCTTGTTTGGTAATGGTCTGTTCTGCATGTGTAACTGAGCTGAGGTATTCTGTTTATATAATTCCTATTTGACATTGCCACTTGTTCTTTCCCCAGTAGGTCATGTATTGTTGTTCTCTGAGATGTATTGGTTTAATATTTGCAGTGTTGCCTTTTGATAGGTAGAGTATGGTGCTTTGTGAGTCCTGGTAGTGCTGTTAGGATACGGCGGGTTTGCTATGGGTTCTAAAATGGGCAGCGTTTGTAGTAGTTCCTAATGTGCCTGGCGGTTGGTACTGGATTATAGTAATGTAGAAACCTTTTAGTCTTTCTTTATCCATATACTCATTAAGAGGCATGTTTACTAAAAGTTAGTGTATGGTAACATTATGCAAATATTTATGCAAATGAAGCACCTTATGCAAATAGAGCTTTAATTGACGTGCTGGCACTTTGAGGAAATTCTTTGGTTTTGTGCGGCAGTTTGGGCACTCGGGCTCAAAAAGGTTAGCCATCACTGGTCTAGGCCTTCAGTAACCAAGCTCTGAGGTGAAGGGACTTGGGGTTTGGGTGCCACAAAGTCCCCTCCTCCTGAGACAGAAGGTCTGGAGCCGCTCCCAAGTCCAGGGAGGGGGCTTGGGAGAGATGCAGAAGTAGAGGGTACCACACTTGGCGTGGCCAGCGTGGAGCTATGAGGATCATGGACCCTTGATCCCTTTGAAGTTTGAACAGAGTCTTGGGAATCAAAGGAATGGGTGGAAAGGCATACAGGAAGCCCTGACCCCAATGCAGGAGGAAGGCATCCTTGGCCTGAACTCCCTGACACAGAATTCTGGAACAGAACCGGGGAAGTTTGGCATTCCATGGACTTGCAAAGAGGTCTATGTCCGGGGTTCCCCAGTTCTGGAAGATTCTGAGTACCTGATCCATGTGCAGGGACCATTCGTGTGGAAGCAGAACTCGACTGTGTCTGTCTGCCCAAGAGTTTTGGATTCCTGGAAGATATACTGCCAGGAGATGGATTTGATGCTCTCTGGCGAAGGCCCATAATCTTAGAGCTTCGTTGCAAAGCGACAGAGCCAGTCCCTCCTTGTTTGTTTATGTAAAACATGGCTACTTGATTGTCCGTGTGAATAAGGACTGTCATGTTGCTGAGGAGGGTATGAAAAACTTTGAGAGCCAGAAAGATTGCTCGAAGTTCAAAGTGGTTGATATGAAGGGTGGTCTCCTGTGGAGACCAAGTGCCCTGAGTGGAGAGATCTTGGAGATGAGCCCCCCAACCTGTTTGGGAGGCATCTGTTGTGAGGGTTGCTTGGGGCAACAATGGTTGAAAGGGGGCCCCCAACAACAGATTTTGAGTGGATATCCACCATTGGAGAGACCAAAAGAGACGATTGGAGTTTGCTATTTGGTCTGAGAGAGCTCCTGATGCTTGAGTCCACTGGGTGGATAAAGTCCATTGAGCTGCTCTCATATGTAGGCGAGCATAAGGCACCACATGCACTGTGGAGGCCATGTGGCCTAATAGTTGTAGCATCTCTCTGGCAGTCAAGTGGCTTCTGGACTGAGTCTGAGAGGCTAAGTGCACTAGACGTTGGCAACGGGCCTGAGGTAGATAGGCCCTTGCAGTGGTGGTATCCAACCAGGCCCCTATGAATTCTAGGGATTGAGTAGGGGTGAGTTGGGACTTTGGCAGATTGATCACAAGTCCCAGATACTGTAGAGGTCGCCTGGTGCGATCCAGGGAAGTCTGAGTCTTGGACTGAGATGGAGCTCAGATGAGCCAGTCGTCCAGGTATGGGAAGACAAAAATTCCCAGGGCACGTAGGAATGCAGCTACTATTGCCATGCATTTGGTAAATACCCTTGGAGCAGAGGCTAGACCGAAGGGAAGTACTCTGTATTGGAAATGTTTTCCCTGGAACAGAAACCGTAGGAATTTTCTGTGGGATGGATGGATGAATATATGTGTGTACGCATCCTTGAGATCTAGAGAACAAAGCCAATCCTGACTCTGTAGGTATGGAACGAGAGTACCTAGAGAAAGCATCTTGAATTTCTCCTTGTATAGAAATTTGTTCAATTCTCTGAGATCCAGAATGGGTCTGTACCCCCCTGTTTTCTTGGGAATGAGAAAATAAGGGGAGTAAAAACCTGACCCCTGTTGAGGAAGAGGAACCTCTTCTATTGCCTTTTGGGCGAGAAGAGTGGTCACCTCCTGACCCAACAGGTCTAGGAGAGATGGGGGAGAATTGAAACTTCTCACCATGATATGGGGAGGAAGGTTGGAGAAATGTAGTTTGTAGCCCTCTCGGATGATAGAGAGGGTCCATTGTTCTGATGTGATTTGCTCCCATCTGGGAGCAAAACGAGTTAACCTTCCTGGAATGGTGAGAGGTTCTGGATGTTTTAGAGCCAGAAAGGTTAAGTTCTCTAGTTTTAAGTCAAAAACCCTGAGGGGGTTGGGACTGTTGGGCTGTAGCAGCCCCTGCAGGTTTTGCCCTGGCGTGTTTAGGCTGCTGACGCTTGGGAGCAAAGCGAGCTGCAGAAGATTGTTGGCCAGTATTTGTGGCAAATCTGGTCTTCTTGTAGAAAGGCTTTTTGAAAGATTTCTTCTTGACAGGGGTAGAGGTAGACTTAGAAAGTCTATCTAAAGCAGCATTTTCTGCATCCATTTGAGTGGCTTTGATTTGCCACTCCTTACAAAACAGATTCTCCCCTGTACAGGGCAAATTTCCCAACCCATCCTGGACCCAGGGTTCTAGGTCAGAGGCCTGGAGCCAAGCAGTTCTGTGAGCCGCTATGGCAATACCTGAGGCTCTGCTAGCACCCTCAAAGGAGTCAAAGGCTGCTCTGTTGGAGAACTTTGAAATATCTTGGGTATGCTTTAGCAAAAGAAGGAACTCCTCCTTTCTATCCTCTGGGATAAAGGGGAGAAAATGGCGTATATTTAATGCAATTTCCTTCAGAAACATGCCCATACAGAGGCTGTATGAGTTGATTCTGCCAATAAGCATACTTGCTTGGAAGATTTTTCTTCCAAAAGCATCCAGAGTCCTACATTCTCTTCCTGGGGGAGTAGAAGAGTGTCTTTTAGTACTCTTGATCCTTTTCATAGCTGACTGCACCACGATGGAGTGGTGCGGGAGCTGAGTTTTTTGAAACCCAGGAGAAGGGGGGACACGATACATGGTGTCCAGACGACGAGAATGTGGAGATAGGGTGAGAGGAGTCTCCCATAAGTCCATCATGTGTTCTTGAAGAATTTCATGGATGGGCAAGGTGACTGCCTCTTTGGGAACCTTAGAGTATCCTAAAATGTCTAACTTTTTTGCTCTAGGTTCTTTTTCAGAGGATACAGAAATAGAAAGACCTTTAGCTACTTCAATGATGAAGTCTTGAAAGGATAAATCCTCTGGAGGAGACATTCTCCTCTTTGGAGAAGAGGGCTCCTAAGGTAGAGTAAGGGATACTTCAGCAGAGTCATCTGATGAATCAGAATCATCAGAAGACTCAAAGTATCGTCTGTTTGCTTCCAGGGATCGATAAGCGTATCGACCGGTATCGACATCGGGGGTACCCGGAACCGGATCGGTATCGTGAAAAACCCCGGAACCGGGAACCGGAATCGGTATCCTGGTCGATGTGGATGGCCTGGGTACCGGTATCGGCTGTGGTACCGGAACCGAAGTCGGTACCGCAGGGTGCGGTACCGAGGGCGTCGCAGCCTTAATAAAAGCCAAAATGGCCTACTGCATGGATTGAACTGTATGATCCATGGACGCCACGACTGTCTGGATGTCGGTACCGGATGATTGAGCCGGTACCCCAGAACAGTCTAACAGGTGATCGGTCGAGGCCGTGCCATCGATGTCAACCTGTAACCCCATAGGAGCAGCTTTGGAAGCCGGAGCTTCCCGCTGGGGTTGTTTGGCTGGGGCAGGGTCCTCAGGGTCAAGCCCAGGGGTATCTCGATACTTAGAGGGAGATTTGCCTTTTGAGGACCTGCCAGAGGAATGTTTGGTTACCTGAGATCCATCAGGAGAGGAAGACCTGGAAGATGTCGATTCTGGAGTATCTGTAGAAAACAGCATGTGAAACTTGGCTGCCCGGTTTTGTAAGCCACGTTTAGACATCAAAGAACAGGATGGGCAATCCGGAATGGAATGGTCAGGCCCCAAACATTTAAGACACCATTCATGGGTGTCTGTGACTGAAATAGTACCGCTGCACTTGGTGCATTTTTTAAACCCAGAGGCTTGTTTCTCCATGAGGGAGAATTAGTGAAGGCCTAAAGGCCTCACAGAACAAACACACCAAGTGAGGGAAAAAAGAAGATTTTTTTTTTTTTTTAAAGAAATAAAGGAAAAAAGACCGGCGGTACCGGTCTGGAATCGGGGAAGGCAGACACGCGGCCAAAGAAATAAATTAAAATAACTTCTTCAGCGGTGACAAGAACACGACCTGCTGGCTCTGCGGAAAAAGAAGAACTGAGGAGAGTTGGTGAGGAAGGCGGGAAGGCAGCGCGCATGCGCAGTGGGAGGCCCCAAAAGCTTTCCTTCTGGGAAGCTGGGGAGCTTTCCCGCTTGGGCTCCGTCGGTACCGACGTACCCCATATGTGAGGACTTATTCCTGCTTGTTCCTGGAGATCTGTGATAGAAATTGTACCGCTACACTTAGTGCATTTTTTGAACCCGGAGGCTGGTTTTTCCATGAGGGAAAAATTTCTTGTGGGCCTGGAGGCCTAAGAAGAAAAATACACCAAGTGGGGAAAAATATATATATATTTTTTTTTTTTTTTAAAAGAAAAGAAAAGAAAAGACCGGCGGTACCGGTCCGGCGTCGGGGAAGGCAGACACGCGACCAAAGAAATAAATTAAAATAAAGAACTTCTTCAGCGGTGACAGGAACACGACCTGCTGGCTCCGCGGAAAAGAAGAACTGAGGAGAGTTGGTTAGGAAAGGCGGGAAGGCAGCGCGCATGCGCTTTGGGATGCTCCCAGCAGCTTTCCTTTTTGGGAAGCTGGGGAGCATTCCCGCGCAGGCTCCGTCGGTGCTGACGTACCCATATGTGAGGACTCATTCTTGCTTGTTCCTGGAGATATGTAACTATTTTTTTTTATACTTCAACAAACATACAAAGGTGACCTGCATGGAACAGCTGGTACAACGCTAAATGAAGGCATAGAGGGGGGTGACCTGCAAGGAGCAGCAGGTACACCTACTCTAGCCACCTTACTGGGCAGATTAGATGGACCATACTGATCTTTATCTGCCGTCACTTACTATGTTACCAGTACTTCTCTGTTCCTGATATTGTGCGTTCTGACCAGAATCAGTGCCAATGTTTTCTTACCTCCACTCAATACACAGCATCCATGCCCTTTGATGCTGGTGTTGAAGAGGTGAAATTCTCTGCTTTCTCTGGATAGAAGATATATGATTCTGATGGGACTTGCTGATTGTTGATGTTTAAGGAGACTGAGGTCTCCTTGATGTCGATGCAACCCAAGCATCTAGTGCAACTCCTGATCATTTGTGTCCTATACTTCCAATACCAACAATCATGCAGGGTCAGCCCAAGGGTTTCTGCTGCCCTAGACAGAAATCCCAGCCTCATCTCCTCCCCCCCCCCCGCTGCCCCCTCCTCCAGCTAACCTGTGCCCCCCTCCAGCTGCCCCCATTGCCGCCCCCCCCCAGCTGCTGCCGATTCCGTCTAGGGAGGGAGAGGCGGGCAGCGGCAGTATTCCCAAAAGCAACTTTTGCAGCCGCCTTTGGAAATGTTGCCGCTGTCTGCCTACCCCCCCCCAAGCGGAATCAGCGACAGTTGAGAGGTGGCGGTGGCCACCCATGTATGCCACCGCTGCTGCTGCCACCTACCTAGCTCGCCTAGTGGACGGGCCAGCCCTGCATGCATGGATTGGACTTAGATGCACCAAAAGCCTTTTCATCTACTCTTCGGCCCTTCTTTACTTTATTTTAATGGAGTTCCTTTCTTTTTCTGACGCTAGCATTTATATTTTATTTTATTGTAAACCGCCCTCATGTCTTGACAAGGGCGGTGTATAAAGTGTTAAATAAAGATAAAGATAAATTGGCACTTAAAACATTTTGAGGCTTCATTATCTGGGCCTAGGCATGCAAGCACTAATTATGATATCCTTCCCTTTATCCACTTGAGACCAACGTGACTCAGATTCTTTTTAAGGAAGAGCTTCTGTGAAATATTCTGAAATTCCTGGGGGTTGTCTCCTGGTATATGCTAAAACAATATAGCCGAGGAAAAATAAATAAATGACTTAATGTTAATCAAAAATAGCTGCAACTGCCAAATGGCACTGAATCAACTAAAGCACAGAAGTGAAAAACTGGAAGAAATTTTATAAAAACAACTGAAAAATATGATTAACGATCTAAGGAGGAAAAAAATTGAAAATAGGTAACCCATACATTAATTTTAAGCAAAAATACTCAGACAGAAAGGGGAATACATCTTACTTATCTGCAGAAAAATGAAAATTGAGGTGGATGGTCGAGAGCAAGATGGCAGCTGCCTAATTAACATGCTCGATCCACGCACTATTTTTTCTTTCCGCGTGTTGTTCCTCATACAGATAAGTATAAAGGGCAGCTTCTGGCTTATCCTGCAGCCCCAACACCTCAGAGCCAAGTGGTACAATGGACGGATTCATATTTTGACAGTCCCAGCCAATCCATGGGGTGACTCTGTTGCTGGGTTTGCTAAGGGAAGAAGCATCACCAACCCAGCTGGAGGGTGAAGTATCATTCATCCTGAGTTGCACTCCCTACTGGAGGATCTGCAAGAGTGGCATACTGTATAGCTGCTGGAGGAGACTAGCAGTTTGAAAGCAGCTGCAGAAAGTGAACAGCTGCTCCTAACATGAGTTGGAGATGAAATTCCCGTCTCTGCACGGATGGATACCACGGTTCTAAGGGAGATATAGCACTGCATGCACCTTGTAGCGCTATCATTTGTATAAGCAGTAGTAGTAGTAATGACCAGATCATAGGTGCGGTGAAATAATGAAATAATGGGTGAAAGGACTGAGCTGAGCTTCCCTTCTCTCATCCAGAAACCTGAATAGGTTATCCTTGGAGTCACCATGGGATGCAATTGCCAGGTTAGATGTTTCAGTATCATCATAGCCTCAAGAAGTTTTTTCTCAGCTGCAATCTGCCTTAATAAATGTTTTTACGGAGAGGCAAGATGGCGGCAGCGTTCAGCTGCTGACGTGCAGACTCCTCGGCGGTCTCTTGTTTCGGTGCGGTTAGCAGCTTGGCGATGGGAAGGAGGAAACGCAAGCAGGCTTACCTACCCTCGGGTGAAGCCACATACAATCCAGCCGGCCAAAGGACACTGTCGATGTGTGGTTTTACAGCGTCGACAGCAGGAGCGGCGTCTTTGGCCGGTTTGGCTTTTTTGACGGACCTGAGCACAACAGGGGTTATACTATGCCCTGAGCAGCAGGTCCCCCCGCCATGCCCCGGAAGCGTAGCGGCAGACTGTGGAGCACTTCCCTCCAGCGTGAAGGCTAGTACACTGGTGCAGGGTGGTGTAGAGGGCTCCGGTTCTGTTTTTGCTCTTCCGTGTGGTGTCCCTGGAGAACTTGGAAGATCTGTGGATTGTTCTTTGGTGGAAGGCAATGCTGCCCAGGAGACAATTAACCCGTTGGTTACTTCAAGTGCTGGCGTTTTGGTGAGGCCTTCAAAAGTAACTTTATAGGTGCTGTGGGAAGCTATATCAGCTATGAATTCTTCTCTTGGTACAATAGCTGCGTGTGTAACTACTGAAACTAATTCCTTTCGAAAAGAAATTCGGGAGGTTTCAATAAAGCAGAAGGATCAGGAGGGGACGTTGGCCCGGTTAAATGGAGACCTAGAGCAACAAGGAACAGAGCTTTTAAGTTTTATGCCCCTAGCTGCTGGAATGCACTCCCAGCACCCATCAGAGCCATAACAGATCTAGCCCAATTTAGAAAAGCGCTTAAACATCATCTCTTTCTCTTACACTACTCACAGCCCTCTAACCTGACACCCCCGAGCATAAACCTAGCCATGAACACATGAATCACGTCAATGAATGTACATATTGTAGATACAGATTGTAGATAATTTGAAATGTGTACAAAGTTACTCCCAGTTGAAATACAAGTTCAATTGTCCTGTTCATTATAAGTGCCTTATTAACACAATACTGTTGTATGTAAACCGCGCTGATTTTTAAGAGTGCGGTATATAAGAACAATAAAATAAATAAATAAATAAACTTAAGAGTTTCCACTGTGCCCATATTAAAGATCGGAGTGTAACGGGTAGGAGACTAGAACATCTGGAGAATCAAGTCCGGAAGAACAATTTAAGACTGATTAATTTTCCTAGATCCCCATTCCATTAACTAGGAGTGAGTTTCTGGGGTTCCCCGGAGACCTCTGTTGAATTGGTAACTGATTGCTCCACTCTTCTGATTACTTTAGCCTTGGAATCTGATAAAGGTTTAATTTTGAGATCATACTTTAGAAATTTCAGTGTGCAGTTTATGGGCTCTCATGTCTGTATTTTTCCTGACCTTGCTAGAGATACCCAACTGAGGAGGAAAGAGTTCTTGGGGCTTAAGCCTAGGGTGCTTGCTCTTGGTGGGACGTTTTTGCTTAAGTTTCCTGTTAGATGTCATGTTTCCTATAAAGAAAAATTGTATTTGTTGTTTGAGCACCGCCAGCTGCTGGAATTTCTGATTGCTAGAGAGGAATCTGGTGGTGTTGTTACTTCTCATTCGGCTGACGCATAAGTCTTCACACTGCCATGTTTAATTTTATTTCCTTACTATGGTAATTATGTATTTTTCCTGTAGCCTCTCCCTTTCTTACTTTTACTGTGGGCTAATTTCTGACAAATGATTTGTATTTCCTTTTTGTTTATTTTCCGAATTGTTCCTCTATTGTCAATTTGCTTTCATTCAGTTTCTTGAATGTATGAATATACTCAGTAAATTCAGTAAAGAGAACAGAATCTCAGACTCTGCCTCCATGGCCGCGCTCCCGGTACCGCCATGACGATTTATGTATGCCATGGTCGCGGCATTGTCTGACAGCACCCGAATCACTCGTCGCGTCACCTGAGCTTCGAAGGCTTTCAGGGCTAGAAACACCGCGCACAACTCCAAACGGTTGCTCGACCAGCCGCTCTCCTCCGCTGACCAAAGACCTTGAGCAAAGACTACTCCGCAATGCGCTCCCCAGCCTATGAGGCTTGCATCCGTTAACAGCAGAATCGACTCTGGTTGCTCCAACGGCATTCCCGCTCGCAAGGACGCAGGCCGCATCCACCACTGCAGAGACTGCCAGACCCGCGGTGGACAAGGAAGCCGTTTGCTCAAGGGATCGGTTTGGTTGAACCAGCGGTGAAGCAAGGCCCACTGTAGCGACCTCATATGAAACTGGGCCCAAGGGACCACCTCCAACGTCTCCGCCATTGTCCCAAGCACTTGAAGGTACTTCCACGCTGTCGGAGCCATAAGCCGCCAAAAAACCCGAATCAGGCCTCGGAGAGCAAACGCTCTCTTCTGTCAGGAATACCGAGCCTCTCCGAGTATCGAACTGCACTCCCAAGTACTCGAGTAGCTGCGTCGGCACCAGATGACTTTTGACTGGGTTGACCACCTAGTCTAGACTTTGTAGGAAAGCTACCACCCGCTCCATGGCTCTTTCGCTCTCGGCTTGGGACTTCGCCCGAATCAACCAATCGTCCAGATACGGATGGACTAAGACACCTTTCTTCCGCAGCGCAGCAGCCACCACTACCATTATTTTGGTGAACACGTGTGGAGCTGTCGCCAACCCAAAGGGCAGTGCCTGGAATTGGTAATGCCCCCAAGGAAGCGCGAAACGCAGAAACTTTTGATGGGACGGTCTGATCGGGACATGGAGATAAACCTCCGTGAGATTGAGAGACGTTAAAAACTCGCCCCGTCGAACTGCTACAATAACCGACCGCAGCATTTCCATACGAAAATGCGGCACCCGTTGACAGCAATTTACACCTTTGAGGTCAAGAATCGGACGAAGAGAGCCATCCTTCTTTGGCACCATGAAATAAATAGAATACCGACCCATGCAATATTCTGCAGGCGGTACTGGAACGACCGCTCCTAACTGCAAAAGAAGGTCCAAAGTCTGACGCACCTGTTGCGCCTTCAGTGGACCCCTGCAGGGGGAACTCACGAACGAGTCCAACACCAGCCTTGCAAGATCCAAAGCATATCCATCTCGGATGATCTCTAAAACCCACTGAACGGATGTGATATGGGTCCAGGCAGAAGGAAAACCCCGAAGGCGACCTCCGATCAGCTAACTTTCTGCCGGGACCCGCCGCCATTCATTGTGGCTTCCGAGCGGCTCCAGAGGACGCCGCTGCGAATCCTCTACTTGCACCGCGAAACCCGCGGAAACCCTGGGCTCGAGATGTAAATCTTCCTCTTTGGGACCCCACAAAACGGGGCGAACGAAATCGCCGGAAATCTCGAAACTGACCACGAAAGGCCGATGAAGATTTTCCTTGCCTGGGCTTATCCTCCGGAAGTCTGCCTCCCTTGGATTCCCCTAAATCCTTAACTGACTTATCAAGATCTTCGCCAAAGAATAACTTACCCTTAAACGGGAGTTTGCCGAGTTGTGACTTAGAAGACCTATCAGCCGCCCAATTTTTGAGCCAAAGGGATCTCCGCGCCGCTACCAATGAGGCCATACTATTTGATAAGGCCCTCACGAGGTCGTAGTGCACATCTGCCAAATACGCCGATCCGGATTCTAAGCGCTGTAGCTCACGAACTGCATCGTGCTCCAAGGACGCTGATTGTGCCAGGTGTTGGACCCAGCAAAGGCAGGCCCTTGCCACCCAAGCCCCACAGATGGAGGCCTGCAAAGCCACCGCATCCGCCTGAAAAGATTGTTTCAATAAGCTATCCATTTTCCTATCTTGCGCCTCTTTCAAGGTCGCGCTGCCTTCCACCGGAATTGTGGTCTTTTTAGTGACTGCCGAAACTGCAGCATCAATTTTCGGAGAACAGAACCACTCCTTGTCTTTATCCGCCAAGGGATAGAGCTTGTTCATGATCCTTATCCCCTTGAGTCCCGCTTCGGGATGATCCCACTCGTTCTGAATCATCTGATCTATTACCTTGTGGATAGGAAACACCACCTGCGTTTGACATACCGCCTAAATAATGGGATCTGCGCCATCCTCCTCCTCAAGCGGTTGCTCAGTAGTTAGCTTAAGCGTCTGTAGGGCCTCCGTAATAAGAGCCGGCAACTCATCCTTTCGAAACACCCGTATGATCCTCGCCTGATCCTCAGGCTCAGGAATCTCCCCCTCCTCTAACTCATCCATATCTGCATCTATGTCAAGCTCTGCTTCCTCTCCCTCCTGCCAGTCTGTTTCAGAGGGGAAGGGATCAGGCGGCTGCGGTCTCTTTCAATACGAAACTGTCGCGTTCCGCTAGCCCAGAGCGCGCACTAGAGGAAGGGATAGGCGGGGGACTAATAACTGACCCTGCCGTCTGCGACAAAACGCTTGATGCATGAGTAACACAAAATCTGGAGAAAAATCTTCCATCTGCGTAGAAAACCCCAGATCCGAATTCGCACAAGGGATACCGGAAACCATTTCTGAAGGCGAAGTGGAGGGACCCGCTATCCCCGCTTCACCCTCCGCTCCTGCAACCGCTTCATGAGAAACGGAAGCCATGGAGCTCTCCAATTGCTGCTCCATACTGACGGAGACTGTTGCACAGCGCTGACAGATTCCTGTGTCTGCACTTGTGCCTCTACGAGTGCCACAAATAATACACTGTGAACTCGCTGACATGGGAATAGAAACCTTGATGGATCCTAGAATCCTCGGGTTCCACCAATAACAGGGCACTGGAGGTAAGGCAATGCTTGACCCTTCAGTTTCTGTTCTGTTTCTCTCAGGTTTTTTTTTTTTTTTTTTGCAATATATGCTCTATCCAGGCACCCTTTCTACCCTGGCTGTCAAGTGGACAAACCGCACTGTGCTGCCACCAGCCTCCTTAAAACGATGCCCAAGAAAAGAAAAGAAAAAACAAATTAAAACAATTTAAAATAAAAGCAAAGAAACAAACAGAGCAGCTAGGGCCCCAAAAACCCAAAAGCATACCTTGCTGCCGACCACTGACCGCGATCCGGGGGAAACTGCAGCCCAGAAGGGCAGTGCTGCCGACACGCGATTCAGAATCGCTGTGGAAACCGCGTGCTCAAAATGGCGCGGTTTCTTCACAACGCTCTAGCGCGCTGTGTAATGAAGCCCTCCAGGCACGGGCGGCAAACAGCTGAATGGTGCGGGAATGTCCCCGCTGCAAATCAGCACCAACGGACTACTGCGGTTCAGCCAAAAAGACCCGTGATGTAGCCCAGGTAAGTCAGCAGTGCCTCCTGCAACTGTGACAGGTGCCTGGAGCCGACCATGGAGCCGCGGCCTGCAGCTCTGCAGCAATCAGGCTGACTGTGTGCTGTTTGCGGAGCTCTGCCCCGTGCCGTCAAGGGGCAGAGATCCGGAAAACAAAAATAGCCAAACTTTATATTTATGCAGCTAGGCAGGGACGGGATCGATAAGAGAACTCCCTTTACTGTTTCTTTTTTTTTTAAAGAAACAGTCCCACCAGAATTTGAAGGAATTTAAAATAACTTAAAATAAGTTAAAATAAGTTAACTTAAGGCAAATCAGACCAAATCAAGAAAGTTGAAAGAATGCAACCTAACTAGCCTGCTCCTTATCAGTTTCTCTAGTGAGCCCAGCACCTAGGCTCACTAAGTCCTCCTGCTGCTTGGAGACTGGACACACTGGGGCTGATGGGGATTTCCAGCACGCTACATCCAGTGATGTCAGGATTTTGATTGGTCCAGTCTCCAAGCTGCAGGAGGAGGAGCACTACCCAGAGGTGGAGGACTAAACTGGAGGAACGATAAGGAAATAAATATAACAGGCAAAAAATTAAAAATGTCCGACACTAGCTGTGTTTAACGTAGTCTCTACATCAGAGACTAAGATTACAGATATTATTTAACATGTGGAAGAGAAGGAAAAAAGTATCAGATCATGAAGCTTATTTGAGTAAGGATAACATAAAGCTGCATAGGAAAACGGAAAATTTGGAAAACACTGGTATAAAATATTACACCTGATCAATTTTCCTGTCTCCAGTAGATCTCCAGTTTCTATGTTTTGTAAGTATATGCTCGAGGATCTAAAAATAATTGAGCAATCATTACCACTGGTTGTGAAAGCTTAGGGCCCAATATTCAGTGCCAGCAATGAACTTAAAGCCCATCTATTCAATGCCAGGGCCATATCTGGGCTCCAGCATTGAATATCCAGGAGTTCAAGATTTCCGAGAAGCTACCCGGACAACGGCAATATTCAACCGCTGCCCAGTTAGCTTCTGAAGCAAAGGTTAGGCCAGAGTTTCCTGTATCTGACCTCGCCAGATCTCGCTAAGCAGGCAGTGGTTCAATATTGCCGCTGCTTGGTTAGCAATGGGTGCTGCCCCGGAACGCCCCAGCACAATCCCGTGTAGCGGTGGCACCCATGGATATTCAGTGGCACTAACTGCAGCATTTACACAGTTTTCAGGACTGCAAACTGTGTAAATGACTTTGAATATTAGGCCATTACTTTTTACCATCACTTGTTAAAAAGAAAAATGAAGAAATAGTACCATCTGATGGTGTGTCGTCTTTGGGCTCGTTGGGCCCGCTTTTCAACAGCGGCGGCTAGCGCTACTAAAGTGGCCAGCCGTCGCTGCTGAACCTTAAACCTGGATATTCAATTCCAGGGCCATATCCAGGTCCTGTCATTGACTATTTGGGTTGCACAGATTGCCAGGGAACTAACTGGCCAGTGGCAATATTCAGCCGCTGCCTGGTTAACTTCTGCGGCGAAAGTATATGCTTAGGGCTTGCCAAGAAAACCCAGGGTCTGCTGGGTCGCCAAGAGTCAGCAGTGACTTGATGGCACTTGAAAAATAAAAATAAAAAAAGAGAAAAGTACTGTAATGCTATAGAGATTTTTTTGGTTATGATCTCTTAGGATGATTTTTGTGAGTTAATGCTAAATTTGAACAATCTTTCCTAGAATGTTGTCCTTGCTAACCCTCCAATCAGCGGATTGGTTATACACTGGTATTTTTGTTTTTCCTTTTCTCTCTGGAAGTAATTTCTGTGAATCACTGTATTGCAGTTACAAGATTTTCTTGCTTAATATTAACAATTTTGCAATACAAAAAACAGAGATGACCCTGCCTGACACTGAGCATAGAATGTGCTTCGCAGGCAGTCATAATTTAAAACTCTTCAAGAACTAAAGCTAGTGGAAGTATTCCTGCGCTGGGCTTCATCAGATGACATCACCCACTTGTAAGAACTTATTGGAGGAGTGGCCTAGTGTTTGGGGCAAGGTACTTCAGGCCGGAAGGTCAGGGGTTCAAATCCCACTAGAGGACAGCAACCTTGGGCCGGAAGGACTGGGGTTTCTAGTCCCACAGGTGCTCCTTGTGGTCTTGGGCAAGCCACTTAACCCTCCATAGCCCATGTTCCCTGTAAAATAGTTATCTCCAAGTTACAATGCCCTGTTCAAAGTAATTTCAGTTTGTTCAATGTAAACCGCACTGATGCAGAATAGCGCGGTATATAAGAGAATGTAAATAAAATAAATAAAATAAATTATCCAGTTCATCCTTGGAGAATTTTAAAATAAGCATGTAACACAGCTTTGAATGCTAATTATGCTTGAAATAGGATAATATAGAGTAGTTACTCACCTGTAACAGGTGTTCTCCAGGAGCAGCAGGAATCAGTCCTCACATATGGGTGACATCGATGTCGATGGAGCCCTTGCGGAGCATTTCCCCAGCTTTCCATGAAAGCCTTTGGGAATGCAGGCATGCATGCACGGTTCCCTTCCCGCCTAAAGGTGCCATCTTGCTCAGTCAAATGACATAGCTAAAAACAGCACACAAAAATGTAAAAATAAACTATGTACAACTGCAACTCCCAGGGGAGGAGGGAGGGCTGTGAGGACTGATTCCTGCTACTCCTGGAGAACATCTGTTACAGGTGAGTAACTACTCTTTCTCCAGGACCAAGCAGGAAGTCAGTCCTCACATATGGGTGACTCCCTAGCTCTGGGCTACCAAGGAACCCAGGCTGAACAAGAGAACTCCCTCTAGTCCCAGCATCAAAGAAAGGCTTTTCACTGACAGAACCTCCACCGGTAGCCCAATGGAGGGCTGGAGGGCAGGAGTTGCCTAAACCTCACAGAGATTCAGGAGTACTGCCTGGCCAAAAGCACTGTCCCTACGGGACTCCCTCTCCAGACAGTAATGGGGCGCAAAAGTCTGGCTCGAGGACCAAGTTGCAGCCCTGCAGATGTCCACCAATGGTACAGAGCGGAGGTGAGCCAATGAGGCAGCCATTGTCCTGACACGATGGGCCGTGACCCGACCCTGCAAAGGAAGGTCAGCCGCCCTGTAAGCCCAGGTGATACAGTCAGCTACCTAGGTGGATAAGGTACGCTTGGACACAGCTAACCCCAAATTATTAGGGTCAAAAGAGATGAAGAGCTGAGTAGCCCTGCTATGCCCCTGTGTACAGTCAAGGTAGAAGGATAAGGCCCTCCTACAGTCCAGGGTATGCAGAACTGCTTCACCCTGGCTTGCATGAGGCCTAGGGAAGAATGTTGGAAGAACCACCTCTTGGTTAAGGTGGAAGGAGGAGACAACTTTAGGGAGGAATTTGGATGAGTCCCAAGGACTACCCTGTTCCTATAGAAGCGGGTGTAAGGCCTGTCACAGACCAGGGCCTGAAGCTCACTCACTCTCCTGGCCGAAGTTAGGGCTATCAAGAAGAGTGTCTTCCAGGACAGGAAGCGTAGAGGGCAAGTAGCCATCGGCTCAAAAGGCGGGCGAGTCAGTTGCTGCAAGACCACATTCAACTCCCACTCAGGAGCAGGACGGCGGAATGGAGGCTTGAGCAAAAGCAAGCCTCTGAGAAACCGGGACATCAAGGGGTGAACCGACAGAGAATGTCCTTCCACCAGTGAGTGGTGAGCTGCTAGAGCTGAGAGGCGGACCCGAACAGAATTGGACTTAAGTCCCTGATTTGATAAGTGCAGTAGGTACTGAAGCACTACTGGTACAGTACAGGAGGAAGGATCCTCTGTACGTAGCTGACACCACACAGAAAACCTTTTCCATTTGAGAGCATAGGTTTTCCTAGTGGACTGTTTCCTAGAGGCTAGGACAACCTCTTCAACTTCCTGAGGTAGGCCCCAGGGAGCCAAAACTACCCTTGCAGCCTCCAGGCCATCAAATTGAGAGCTTTGAGATTGGGGTGCAGAAGGGAACCCTGATCCTGAGAGAGAAGGTCGGGTTGCAACCCCAGAGGCAATGGGGGATCCACAGCCAGTTGAAGCAGAAGTGGAAACCAGGGCTGTCTCGGCCACCTGGGAGCCACCAGCAGGACTGAGGCCTTGCCCTGAAGAATCTTGAACAGGGTTCGGGCCACCAAGGGCGTGGGAGGAAACGCATACAGGAGGCCATGAGACCATGGGATCAGAAAAGCATCTGCTGCTATCCGCAGAGGATGCGGTTGTCTGGAGCAGAACTTTGGCAGCTGTTTGTTCAGTGGACTGGCAAACAGATCTATGGATGGAAGTCCCCATTTCAGGAAAATCCTCTGAACCACCAAAGGATGGAGCTGCCACTCGTGGGGCTGCAGAATTCTGCTCAACCTGTTGGCCAGGTAGTTTTCCTGGCCAGGGAGGTACACAGCCTTGAGGAGCATGTTGTGCTTGAGAGCAAAACAAGCAAATGTCCTGTGCTTCTTGACAAAGGAGACTGGATCCAGTTCCGCCCTGCTTGTTCACATAAAACATGGCTACCTGGTTGTCTGTTTGAACTAGGACAGACTGATGAGCCAGGGTAGGAGAGAAAGTTTTGAGGGCTAACCGAATAGCCCTGAGTTCCAGTAGATTGATCTGCTGTGCGGCTTCCCAGGGAGACCGCAGGCCCTGGGTGCACTTGCCTAGACAATGAGCCCCCCGGCCCTGCAGGGAGTCATCCGTGGTCAACACCACAGTGAACCCAGGAATCTGAAAAGGCACCCCTCGCAGTAGATTGGGTGGGTGCAGCCACCAGCGAAGGGAGTTCAGAAATTGTCTGGACACCCTTATTCTGTCTCTGAGGCTGCCTGTGGCCTGTGAGCACTGAGTTCGAAGGCACCACTGTGCAGGCCTCATATGGAGCCTGGCATTGGGGGTCACATGTACTGTCGAAGCCATGTGGCCAAGAAGCCTCAGGCAGAGTCTGGCGGAGACCAGTGACCTGCTGAGAAACTGGTTTGCTAAGTTTATCAGTCTTTGGGCTCTGTCTTCTGGCAAGAATGCCTTTGCCAGCAGAGAGTCCAACCTTGCCCCTATGAACTCCAAGTTCTGGGAGGGGAGCAAAGTGGACTTTGCAAAGTTTATTACAAACCCCAAGCTTTGAAGAAGAGCAATAGTTCTGAGGGTGGCCTGTCGGGCCTCCTGGCACGTCTGACCCCTTATGAGCCAGTCGTCCAGATAGGGGAAGACAAAGATTCCCTGATTTCTCAGGTAGGCCGCCACCACTGCCAGGCATTTGGTAAAGACCCTGGGAACGGAGGTGAGGCCAAAAGGCAGTACTCTGTACTGATAATGGTTTCCTCCCACAATGAACCTGAGGTACTTTCTGTGGTCTGGATGAATGAGGATGTGAGTGTACGCATCCTTTAGATCTAATGAGCATAGCCAATCTCCCTGCTGGAGGTAGGGTAGAAGTGTTCCAAGAGTAAGCATCTTGAACTTTTCCTTCTTTAGGAATTTGTTGAGATTTCTGAGGTCTAGAATAGGCCGAAGGCCACCGGTTCTTTTGGGTACCAGGAAATACCTGGAGTAGAACCCTTGACCTTGTAAGTGGGGAGGCACAGGCTCCACCGCCCTGTCCACCAACAGACCTTGGAGCTCCTGAAGGAGAAGATGTGTGTGCAGGGGAGGCCTGGGAGGCTCCACTGGAAAGTATGGAGGAGGCAGTTGTTGGAAGTGTAGCAGATAGCCCTTGTGGACTATGCTTAACACCCAACTGTCTCCAGTGATGAGTGGCCACTTGTGGGCAAACAGGGCGAGGCGACTTCCTGTGCTGGGTTGGGAGAGCAGGGATGGAGAGGCTATGCCTAAGGAGTCAAAAACCCCCACCCTGCTGAGTGGGAGCAGGGGCCGGAGGCTTGGGAGTCCTCTGCCTACGGGGCCCATTACCCTGCCCCTTGGCTTGCTGACCCTGTGGGGCAGCTTGGGCGGCTTGGTACTGTGGGTACTGTTTGTAGGCAGTGCCCTTCCTTGGGTAAAAGGGCTTTTTACCCGAGCCCTTCTTTTTGTGAGAAGGGGCAGAAGTCTTCCTAGACAGCCTTGTACTCGTGAGGTGCTCTGTTTCAAGTTGTGCGGCCTTCTCGGTCATGGGCTTGCCAAAAAGGTTCTCACCTCGGCAAGGGACATCGACCAACTTGTCCTGAACCTATGGCTCGAGGTCCGATGACTGCAGCCATGCCTGGCGTCGAGCCGCGATGCCGGCTGCCGCAACACGGGCCGAAGCTTCGAAGCCATCGTAGGCAGCGCGGGACAAACTTGGAGCATTCCCGGATCCCCGAGGACAAGGACTTGAACCTCTGCAAGGGTTCCCCGGAGAGACCAGCAGAGAACCCGGCCAACTCTTTGGCCAGGTCTCGCAAGTACATGCCCATGTACAGCTGGTAAGACTGGACACGGCAAGCAAGCATCGAGCCCTGGAAGCATTTTCTACCAAAACCATCGAGGTTCTGGGCCTCCCTGCCAGGGGGCACCGCGGAGTGCATCTTCTGACTTTTCAGGCGATGCATGGTCGATTCCACCACCATGGAATGGTGTGGTAGCTGCGCCTTCTGAAAGCCAGGGCTCTTCCGGAGTCGATAGATAGAATCGACCCGCTTGCTTAGAACCTGTGCCGAGGCCGGTGCCTCCCACATCCGGAAGAGGAGCCGTTCCAGCATCGGAGGAACCAGAACAGTAAAGTCCTCCTTCGGAGGAGAGTCATACTGTAGTGCCTCGAGCTCCTCGGCTTGAGGCTCCTCCTCGGGGTCCGCAGAGATAGCCAACACAGAGGCCATATCCCGGACGAACTCCGAGAACCGGGTATCCTCCGGGGGGGGTGTACTCCGGGGCTCAGACTGCGGTGAGTCCGAAGGGACGCACCGAGTCCTGAAGGTGTCGGGGGACTCCTCGTCCTCCGTCTCCCAGGCGGACTCGTCCGATGAGGAATCGGGGTCCGACCGCGTGGGGCCTGTGAGTACCCGCCCTGACACTGAAGGCACCGGTGTTGACACCCTCGGTCCCGAATGGGAGGTCGAGTGAGACCGCGACCGAGGTCGACCTCCAGCCTTTATGGTCTCGAGTATCGGCTCTGTCTCCGGGGTCGACTTCGATGTCGATGTCCCAGTGATCGGGGCAGATGCGCCAGACAGGCTGGCCATCAGTGCCCACTGCTGTTCCATGAAGGCAGACAGTCTGCTCTTCAAGGCTGTCAGCCTGAGACCCAGCTCAGGAGACTCAGCAGCCCCCGACTCGGGCCCCGGCGGCGCCAGGCCCGATGTCGGCTCTCTGGGAGGAGAGTCCACAAGGACTACAGGACTTACGTGTCCAGCAGACTCCGGCTCCACTCGAGGTACTTTGGGAGGCTTCTCCTGTTCCACAGGCCCGGGGCGACGGTCGGGGGTCTGAGACCTAGCTCTCGAGGAGCCAGGGACCTCTTTCGATGACGCCCTCGCGAGCCGCTTCTTCCTCTTACGTTCCCGGTCGGGGGACCCCCTGTCCGAGGAGCCCCGACCTTGCTCGGGATCCGATTTCCGAGATGTCGAGGCCTCAGACGAGGTCCGGGCCCGGCCTGAAGCCGAGTCAGAGAAAAGCCTTCCAGGGAAAAAGAAAAAAAGGGCGCGAACGGCAGCCACGAAGGGCAAAAAACGAAAAAAAGAAGATCGGGCTCGATACCGGTGTACCGAACCCGGCAGGAGGGGAAAATGCATCGAACCGGAGAAAAAATAGCGAAGGAATCGCGAAAAAATCTGACTATTTTCCGGGAGGACTAGGACTAGGACACACGTCCAGTGGGCTTCACAGAAAAAGAGGGACTGAGCAAGATGGCACCTTTAGGTGGGAAGGGAACCGTGCACGCGTGCCTGCATTCCCAAAGGCTTTCATGGAAAGCTGGGGAAATGCTCCGCAAGGGCTCCATCGACGTCGATGTCACCCATATGTGAGGACTGACTTCCTGCTTGGTCCTGGAAAAAGTCAAGAATCTTATCAAATAATAGTTAACACAAAATACCTCTCCCATTCATCTTGCTGTATAGCTACACTTGGTGAAGATTAAGAACAATATACAGAACTTGCAAATAAAGCTGCTGAATTTAGTACATCATCACTTTGGATATTTGCACTGACTAGTTAGTTAAAAAGGTGACCAATGAAAGTAGAACTTTATAACATTATACTTCCTCATTAATATATTTAAAAAATATAAAGAAATATAAATGACTGTTTCTAAATAGAAAAAATTCTTGATATATTTTTAAATTACAACTTCATAACAATTAAAATTTCTTGAGATGGAAGAGGGGAATCTAACTTACCCCAGATGATTTTTACAGCATGTGCATGAACTTTTCCCTTTATGCTAGGTTTACTTGGAGGTCCAGGTTTATCAGGAGCTGTAGTATATTCTATAATTTCACTGGGGTTACTTTTCCCTTCATTGTTATGGGCAAAAACCTGTGTTTTAAATATAGAAGATGAAACATGTGATTACTGCTTAGATAAGCAAATAGTATCACTAGAGCAAATAAAGGAAACTACTTTAAAAAAAATCTATCTTGAAACCATCTTTCATTTCCAAATGTTCTTCATTGGCTTTACTCATACTGGGGGTATTTAGGTCTTAGAATGATTCATTCGGAAAGGTCTACGTAGTTACCATCTCTCACTTCATAAGTCAAGACTACTTGTATGACTTATTTCTACAGCACTACTAGATGTATTCCACGCTATAGAGATAACACATAACAGAAGTAGGGATGAATGGAAGGAAATATCCATATAAACATTGTAGAAAGCAAGTGGGAGACAGTCTTGGTTCAAAGGAGAAATTAATGGAAAAATGAGAATTAAAAAAAAAATGTAAATAAAGCAAACTTAGTACAGCAAAATGTTTATACCATAAATACAGCCTGAAAGTATGAACAAAACTTTCTCCCCATAAGAAATCACAGAACAGTAAATAAAAATTCAAGAAATCCTGCATAAAACAGGCACTTCATAGCATATCCTTTAGTATGTGTGCAACCAAAGTTGGGCAAGGACAGTGTGATAAATCTTCTAAAATTAAATCTCAGCTCAATGCAGGCAGTCATATATGATTTTCACATCTGCCAGTAAAGCATAGTTACTCACATGTAACAGGTGATCTCCAGGAACAGCAGGAATTTAGTCTTCACATATGGGTATCGTCGGTACCGACAGAGCCTGCGCGAGAACGCTCCCCAGCGTCCAATCATAAAGCTTCTGGGAGCATCCCACAGCGCCTGCGTGCTGCCTTCCCGCCTTTCCCAACTGCCTCTCTCCAGTTGAGTTTTAAAGCTGAGAAAAAGAGAGAGAGAGAGAGAGAGGGAGAGGGAAAGAAAAGAGAGATACAACTCCTATGGGAGGTGGTTGGGTTGTGAAGACTAAATTCCTGCTGTTCCCGGAGATCACCTGTTACAGGTGAGTAACTATGCTATCTCCAGGAACAAGCAGGAATGTAGTCTTCACATATTGGGACTACCTAGATACAGATGCCAGGGAGAGACCCCAGAGGTTGTGTGCCACTGTGAAAGGGCTCCACTTCCCACCATGGATCTCTGGCATCCTACCGGGAAAGGTGGGTAGGAGTTGATTAAGTATGGAACAGGTGCTGTAGAACAGCCTGACCAAACAAGGCTTCCCAGCGGGAGTCCTTAACTAAGCAGTAATGGGCTGTGAAGGTATGAACCGAGGCCCAAGTAGCTGCTCAATAGATGTCGTCAATAGACACAGAGTGTAGATGAGCCACTGAGGCTGCCATGGCTCTCACATTGCTACTCTGATAGGCAAAAGAAATACACTGTGCAATCCAGTTGGACAATGTTCTTTTGGAGACTGGAAGTCCCAAACGAGAAGGATCGAAAGCAACAAAGAGTTGGGAGGACTTTCTATGTTGCTGTGTCCTCTGTAAGTAAAGCATAGTTACTCACCTGTAACAGGTGATCTCAAGGAACAGCAGGAATTTAGTCTTCACATATGGGTATTGTCGGTACCGACGGAGCCTGCGCGGGAACGCTCCCCAGCGTCCAATTACAAAGCTTTTGGGAGCATCCCACAGCGCCTGAGTGCTGCCTTTCCGCCTTTCCCAACTGCCTCTCTCCAATTGAGTTTTAAAGCCGAGACAAAGAGAGAGAGAGGGAAAGGAAAGAAATAGAGAGATACAACTCCTAGGGGAGGTGGGTGGGTTGTGAAGACTAAATTCCTGCTGTTCCCGGAGATTACCTGTTACAGGTGAGTAACTATGCTATCTCCAGGAACAAGCAGGAATGTAGTCTTCACATATGGGGACTTCCTAGATTTAGATGCCAGGGAGAGACCCCAGAAGTTGTGTGTCCCTGAGAAAGGGCGCCACTTCCCCCCATGGATCTCCGGCATCCAACCAGGGATGGTGGGTAGGAGTTGATTAGGTATGGAACAGGTGTTGGAGAACAGCCTGACCAAACAAGGCATCCCGGCGGGAGTCCTTGTCCAAGCAGTAATGGGCTGTCGATAGACACAGAGTGCAGATGAGCCACTGAAGATGCCATGGCTCTCACATTGTGAGAGCCACTGAAGCTGCCATGGCTCTCACATTGTGAGCTGTTACATGGCCCTCCAGAGGAAGGTTCTTAATCTGATAGCAAAGGAAATACACTGAGCAATCCAGTTTGACAGTGTTCTTTTGGAGACTGGAAGTCCCAAATTGAGAAGGATCAAAAGCAACAAAGAGCTGAGAGGACTTTCTATGTTGCTGTATTCTTTGTAAGTAAAAGGCTAAAGCTCTTTTATAGTCCAAGGTATGAAGATTCCTTTCTGCATTTCATGCATGAGGCCTTGGAAAGAACACAGGTAGGTAGACCGCTTGGTTTAGATGAAAAGGCGAGAGCACCTTTGGCATAAAGTGCGGATGAGTCCTAAGGACTACCTTGTCATGATGGAAACTTGTATAAGGTGGATCAGCCACTAGTGCTTGGAACTCACAGATGCGACGTGCTGATGTGATTGCAATGAGAAAGATAACCTTCCAAGAAAGGAATTTCAAGGAGGTAGTAGCTAAGGGTTCGAAAGGTGGCTTCATGAGCTGACCAAGAACCAAGTTTAAGTCCCATGCCACAGGTGGTGGCCTAATGGGAGGCTTAGTTAGAAGAAGGCCTCTCATAAATCTTGTTATAAGAGGATTGCTGGAAATAGGTTGTTCATTTAGGGGCTTGAAGGAAGCTTCAATAGCACTCAAATGGACTCTGAGTTAGTCTTAAGTCCTGCATTGGATAAATGAAGGAGATACTCCAGTAATGATTCCAGAGGTACCACAAGGGGGTTAAGACCCTTCTGCGAACACCATATGGTAAATCTTTTCCACTTGAAAGCATAAGAGCATCTTGTGGAAGGCTTCCTGGAAGCATAAAGGATATCCTTTACTGGCTGAGGAAAGTTAAGATCATGAAGATCTAGGCCTTCAGCAACCAAGCCCTGAGATGCAGAGACTGGGGATTGGGATGCCATAGCATTCCGTTCTCCAGAGACAGGAGATCTGGAGCAGACCTTAACTCCAGGAAGGGAGCTTCAAAGAGATGTAGAAGCAGAGGGTACCACACTTGCCATGGCCAATGTGGAGCTATGAGAATCATATGGCCTCTGTCTCTCTGAAGCTTGAATAGGGTTTTGGGAATTAGGGGAATGGGTGGAAAGGCATACAGGAAGTCTTGACCCCAGTAAAGGAGGAAAGCATCCCTGGGCTGAGAGCCCTGAGCCGGAATTCTGGAACAGAACCGGGGAGGTTTGGCATTCCACGGACTTGCAAAGAGGTCTATGTCCGGGGTTCCCCAAATTTGAAAAATCTTGGCCACCTGGTCTGCATGCAGAGACCACTCGTGTGGAAGCAAAACTCGACTGAGTCTGTCTGCCCAAGAGTTTTGTATGCCTGGAAGACACACTGCCAGGAGATGAATCCGATGCTCTCTGGCGAGGGCCCACAGTCGCAAAGCTTCGTTGCAAAGCGACAGAGAGCCTGTTCCCCCCTGCTTGTTCACGAAGAACATGGCTACTTGATTGTCTGTATGAATGAGGACTGTCTTGTAGCTGAGCAGGGTGTGGAACACTCGAAGAGCAAGGAAGATTGCTCTGAGCTCCACGAGATTGATATGTAGAAGAGTCTCCTGTGGAGTCCAAGTGCCTTGGGTGGAGAGGTCTTGCAAATGAGCTCCCCAACCCATTGGTGAAGCATCTGTTGTGAGAGTTGCCTGGGGTAAGGGCTGTTGAAATGGGGACCCCAGCAACAGGTTCTGAGTGGAATGCCACCATTGGAGGGACAAAATAAGGCAACTTGTGTTTGCTATTTTGTCTGACAGGCACCCTGATACCTGGGTCCACTGATTATCTGGATAAAGTCCACTGGGCTGCTCTCACATGGAGGCGAGCATAAGGGACCACATGCACTGTAGATGCCATGTGACCTAGTAGCTGTAGCATTTCTCAGGCAGGTTTTAGCACTGCCTGAGAAGCTAACTGCACCATGCGAAGGCAATGGGCCTGGGGAAGATAGGCCCTTGCCCTTTTGGTATCCAGAAAGACTCCTATGAATTCTAGAGACTGAGTGGGAGTTAGACTGGATTCTGGGACGTTTATGACAAGACCCAAATACTGAAGGACACGCATTGTGCAAGATAGGGAGGTCCTGGCCTCTGCTTCTGATGGGGCTCGAATGAGCCAGTCGTCTAAGTAGGGGAAGACAAATATCCCTAGAGTGCGGAGAAATGCTGCTACCACAGCCATGCATTTCGTGAACACTCTTGGTGCTGAGGCCAGGCCAAAAGGAAGCACCTTGTATTGGTAGTGCTTTCCTTAAAAAAGGAACCGAAGGAACATCCTGTGAATCGGGTGGATGAGAACATGAGTGCATGCATCCTTGAGATCTAGAGAACAAAGCCAATCCTGACTCTGAAGGTATGGCAGCAGAGTTCCTAAAGAAATCATCTTGAATTTCTCTTTGAACAGGAATTTGTTAAATTCTCTGAGGTCCAAAATAGGTCTGTATCCCCCTGTTTTCTTTGGGATAAGGAAATAGGGGGAATAAAACCCTGTACACTGTTGATGAATGGGTACCTCTTCTATTGCCCCTTGGGCAAGAAGCATAGTGACCTCCTGATCTAACAGGTTGATGAGAGAGGTCTGAAACCTGAACTGTCTTACCATGGTGGAAGGGGGCATGCACAGGAAGTGCAGCTTGTACCCCTCTCTTATAATGGAGAGTGTCCACTGCTCTGCTGTTATCTGCTCCCACCTGGGGGCAAAGTGACATAACCTTCCTCGAATGGTGGAAGGCTCTGGTCCATTCAGGGACAGGAAGGCTAAGTTCTCTAGATGAAAGTCAAAGGCCTTGTGGAGGCTGAGACTGCTGAGACGGTTGCTTTCCTTTGTTTAGGTGGTTGCTGACTCTTCCGGGTAGGCTGACCCGTAGAACGTCCCTGATGGGAATAAGAGGGATAAAACCTCTTCTTTTTTGAAAAGAAAGGCTTCTTGAAAGACTTCTTTCTCGCAGGATCAGCTGTGGCTTTGGAAAGCCTATCCAAAGTGGAGTTGTCAGCATCCAACTCATTGGCCTTTTCTTGACAATCTTTACCAAACAGGTTCTCACTAATACAAGGAATATTGCCCAATTTGTCTTGTACCCGGAGCTCCAAATCAGATGCCTGGAGCCAGGCAATTCTACGTGCACCTATGGCAATGGCAGAGGTTCTGCTTATGCACTCAAAACAGTCAAAAGCTGCACAGTTGACAAATTTAGAAACATCCTGGGCATGTTTGACCAATGTGAGAAAATCCTGTCTTCTATCCTCAGGAAGAAGAGGGCTCAAAACCTCTAAATCCCCTGTAACTTCCTTCAGGAACATTCCCATATATAAAATATAGGAACTGATCCTGGCAGAAAGCATGGAAGCTTGGAAAGTACAACGTCCAAAAGCATCCAAAGTTCTGCACTCGCGTCCTGGAGGATTAGAGGCATGTCTCTTTGCACTCCTGATCCTTCTCATAGCTGATTCCGCTACAATAGAGTGGTGAGGAAGCGGAGTCTTCTGGAAACCAGGACAAGGAGGGACTCGGTACATAGTATCCAGTCTACGAGAGTGAGGAGAGGTGGTAAGAGGCGTCTCCCACATTTTTAGCATGAGATCATGCAAGATCTCATGGATGGGTAGAGTAGCTGCCTCTTTAGGAGCTTTGGGATATTGTAAAATGTCCAACTCCTTTGCTCTGGGCTCTGATTAGGAGCCACAGTAATGGACAGACCTAGAGCCACCTCTCTAATGAAGTCCTGAAAGGAAATATCCTCTGGAGGAGACATCCTGCGCTTAGGTGAGGAAGGCTCCTCTGGGAGAAGTATTCCTGCATCGACAGAACTGTCAGAATCCTCAGATTCCTCTGAGGACTCAAAGTACCGTCTGTCCAGATGCTTTTGCAGAGCCCGATACCCATACCGACCAAAGTCGATACCGGGAGTAATCGGTAATGGAGTATCGGTACCGGAGGGCATCGCATGACTGGGTGCCGGCAATGCGGACACCGATGTCGATGTTGTCGGTACCGGTACCGGCTGAACTGTCTGACGCAGTTCCGAGGGTGTCGATGCCGCAAGGAGAGCCGCCAGACTGCGTTCAATAGCCAGAAATCTCTGGTCTATCGACGCTGCCAATGCCTGGATGTCGGTACCGAAGAAAACAGATGGTATCCCAGAGCATGGCACCAGTAGTTCTGCCGAGGTCGAAGCCTCGAGAACATCCTGGATCCCCGATAATGCTTTGGAAGTCGAAGCCTCCCGCTGGGGAAATTTTGCTGGTACAGAACCCTCAAGGGCAACGCCAGGGGCATCTCGATGCTTAGAAGGAGATCTACACTTTGAGGACCGGCTGGACTTGTGTTTAGTTACCTGAGATCCACGGGAGGAAGAGGAAGCCCTGGAAGACGTCAATGCCACCGAAGCTGCATCAGAGGGAAACAGGGTACTGAGCTTAGCAGCTCGGTTCTGCCGACGTCTTTTAGACATCATGGCACAGGCCATACATTCGGCGACGGAGTGGTCAGGACCTAAACATTTTAGACACAACTCATGGGTGTCGGTGACGGAGATGGTACCGCCACACTTGGTGCACTTTTTGAAACCCGAAGGTGGTTTTTCCATTGTGGAGGAACTTTTGGGCCTAAGGCCCAAAAAGGCGTGTGCACGTGGAAAAAAAGTACTAAATATATATATTTTTTTTTTTTTTTAAGAAAAGAAAGAAAGAAATCTGGCGGTACCGGTAGAGCGTCAAAGAAGGCAGACGCGACCACAAACAAGAAGGGCAATAAGGAGAATTTTCTGCGGTGACAGGAACGATGACCTGCTGGCTCAGCGGAAAACGAAGAACTGGAGAGAGGCAGTTGGGAAAGGCGGGAAGGCAGCACCCAGGCGCCGTGGGATGCTCCCAAAAGCTTTCTAATTGGACGCTGGGGAGCGTTCCCGTGCAGGCTCCGTCGGTACAGACGAAACCCATATGTGAAGACTACATTCCTGCTACATTCTTGAAGGACTAGAAAAAGGGACTGTTACTTCTGGAGAGAGATCTGCAATTGTGAATATATACTTCTGGGAATTTTCTGAAAGGAACTCTTTCTATTAAAGCTATTTAATCTGTGAACCTACTATTTTTTGTTAAATCAGTCAGGGCCTAGTAGCAGCAGTTTAAGTTTAAATTTAAAACACAGAAGAGAACTTTCTGGTTACATTTCATACCCAGCAGAGAGCTTATAGTTTTAATTTAATAGTCACTCAGGGCCTAGTATCAGCAAAGTACTTTTAGTTTAAATTTAAAACACAGAAGAGAGCTTTCTGGTTAAATTTGGAACCCAGCAGAGAGCTGTAGTTTAAATTTAATAGTCACTCAGGGCCTAGCATCAGCAAAGTACTTTTAGTTTAAATTTAAAACACAGAAGAGAGCTTTCTGGTTAAATTTATAACCCAGCCGAGAGCTTGTAGTTTAAATTTCATAATAAGTTAGAGCCTAGCAGCAGCAAAGAGCTATAATTTAAATCAAATAAGAATATAGCTTACCTCAGCAGCACAGGACAGGGTACTGCGTAGCAGCCCTCTTTTAATAAGCGTTAAATGCAAGGCATTGATAAAGAAGGCAAAGGGAGAATTTGAGAAGAAGCTTGCTGCGGAAGCAAAAACGCGAAATAAAGATTTTTTTCAAGTACATTCGTAGCAAAAAACCTGTGAGAGAGTCAGTTGGACCATTAGATGATAGAGGAGTTAAAGGGGCACTAAGAGGCGACAAGGCGATAGCGGAGAGACTGAATTCTTTGCTTCATGTTACCCATGAGTGAAGTGGTATTTAAAGGTGCGGAAGAATTGAAGGAAATATTGATACATCGGGAAGATGTATTACAACTATTAGATAAACTGAAGAGTAGCAAATCATCTGGGCCGGATGGTATACATCTAAGGGTGTTGAAAGAACTGAAATATGAGATTGCAGACCTGCTATTAGTAATCTGTGAACTATCATTAAAATCATCTCTAATACCTGAAGATTGGCGGATCGCCAATGTAACACCAATTTTTAAAAAGGGTTCAAGGGGTGATCCGGGAAACTACAGACCGCTGAGCTTCACGTCAGTACCGAGAAAAATGGTAGAAATCATCATAAAGAATAAAATTCTTTATTCACCAGACGAATTACCAACAATAATCAATCTTGCTTGCAATTCCAGTATCCCAAGCTGGATAATGGGAGATTTTAACCTGCCTTCTCTAACAACTGCACATGCAACAGCCTTCATTGATGCTATGAAAGATCTGGGATACAATCAGATTATTGAATCACCTACCCACATCAAGGGAAGCACACTTGACCTGATCTTCGCCCCACAGATAGCAACAAATATAGCTCACCACTTCGCCACATCAATTACTTCAGTACCCTGGTCTGATCATGATCTTATCACATTTCAGATACCCACCATCCATCAGACTAACAGCACTATCAAGGCACAAGCCCCACCGAGCTCTCTATCTACATGTTTTAAGCCTTTTGTTAAGGATAAAGCCCTTGAGGAAATCTTACCTCGCCTTATTATCACACTATCTGACCCAGATAAACTAGTTTCCAACTGGGACCATGCCCTTAAATCAGCTGCCTCCCTTCCAACCACAAGAATAAACATCAAGAAGCGAGAACATGCTCCATGGTACACCAATGACCTTAGAGCGTCGCTCCTTCACTTACGTAAACTAGAGAGACACTGGCGCCACGCCCGGTCCCCTGAATCTCTACGTACATACACCTCTTATCTACAATCTCATCGAGCAATGACGATGGAAAAAAGAAAACAATACCATGCAGATATTCTAAAGTGATCGCTTAACAAACCCCATGATCTGTTCAGCATAGTTAAGTCCCTAACAGGTGACCCAGCTCCCGCCCAAACTACTATGCCTCACCCACAAGATTATGCAAACTACCTACAATCAAAGATAATCCAAGCCAACAAGTTATCAACCTGCACAATCTCCTCTACTACATGTAAAACCCCCCCTACTCAAATTTTGCGAAGTATCCAACAAAGAAATACAAGATATTATCACATCCATTAATCTTACCACTGCCCCTAGTGACCCATGTCCAGCTAGTTGGATCAAAGTATTACGCCAAGAACTTAGTCCCGCTATAAGCAGAATCACAAACCAATCCCTCTCCATAGGATCTTTCCCACAAAGCCTGAAATTTACTTCAATCCGCCCATTATTAAAAAACAACAAACTTGATTCCTCCAAAGTTGAATCCTTTCACCCAATATCAAGCATCCCCCTACTCGCCAAAATCATTGAAAAGGTAGTTCAACGACAAATCCAACAACATATTGACGATGTAGCTCCACTGGATCCATCTCAACATGGCTTCAGAGAAGCTCATGGTGTCGACACCATCCTCACAACTCTCTTCAATGATCTAGTTACAGGACTTGATAACATCCGCCAGGGATTTGTCCTCATTTTCATGGATATTGCTGCAGCCTTTGATTCAGTCAACCATGAAACTCTGATACTCCGTCTTGTGGAGAAAGGAATACAAGGCTCAGCTATAGCATGGTGCAAGTCCTACCTATCTAACAGATGGCAACAAGTCAGAACAGGTCCCATGACTTCTGACCCATTCCCTCTCAATCAAGGTGTACCTCAGGGTTCATCCCTATCTGCATTAATGTTCAACATATATATGCAACCAATTTGTACCCTAATCCGCTCCTTCAACATCCAGTGCCTAGTCTACGCAGACGGCGTCCTAATCTACTCACCATTCCCGATTGATCAACCTGACTTTTCACCTATATCAAGCTGCTTCGAAGCTGTATCACAATGGCTTACAACACAAAATTTAAGGATCAACCATAGTAAAACAGATGTCTTATTCCTCACCAAGAACCAGATGCTCTCCCCACCCCCCACATTAAAAGTAAACAATATTGAGTTGATAGCAAAATCAACTATCCGCTATCTCGGCATCACGCTTGACCAACGACTCGACATGTTTACACATGTGAAGAACATCACGAAAGCAATTTACCATAAGGTCCGGATACTATGTCACCTGCGCCCCCTATTGGACTTTAATGACTACCGAACTATCTTCCAAGCCTTGGTGCTCCCACATCTAGACTTTGCAAATATTATCCTTCATGGCCTCCCTCAGTCAACACTAGGACCTCTTCGCCTTGCAATGAATGCTGCAGCAAGGGTACTTGCAGGTACATCAAGAGCTAAACATATAACCCCAGTCATGATGGATCTCCACTGGCTTCCACTTCAGACTAGAATCCAGTATAAGTCCCTAGTACTAACATTCAAAGCCCTAAGGAACCAGATCACCTCACCCATCAGCAAACTCATTCAAAGACGGCCGTTCAACAGGATCAGGAGATCTAATCAAGCAAACACTCTAGAGATCCCCAACATTCTAACTAAGTGCAAAAAGGCTACTGCCAATAGAGCCTTCTCCCTATTTGCACCCATGACCTGGAATGCCCTCCCCACTGAGCTCCGTTCCACCCCAGACCTATTGTCATTTAGAAAAGCCCTCAAACACCACCTTTTCCTCATCCATTACCCAGAATCCAATCCCAGAAACAACCACCCATCCTCACATCCTACACCCTACTCCACCCCACCCAAAATCCAACACCATAAAGAAAATGACTAGCTCTACCACCATATCCCCTCTCTTATTTATTATTGGTACTGATCACACATCTTATTGATTAAACCTCTTATAAATATGTTGAAACCAAGCTATACTATATGTATAATTTCTCACCATACTATATGTATAATTTCTCACCATACTCCATGAATAATTACTCTGTAATTAGTTACCCCTGTTACCTCCAGGTTATCTCGTCCATGTTCAATGTAAAAACTCAATTGTCGTGTGACATTGCAGTATGTTTTTTGTTCAATTGTAAACCGCACTGATTTTAATAGTGCGGTATATAAGAGAAGTAAATAAATAAAAATAAAAAATTACTCAGCATGTAGATAGTCATGGCCTAATGGGAGACAGCCAACATGGCTTTATACAAGGAAGATCTTGTCTTACTAATCTGTTATGTTTTTTTGAAAGTGTGAATAAACAGGTGGTCAAAGGTGAGTCGGTTGATATAGTGTATCTGGACTTTCAGAAAGCCTTTGACAAGGTCCCTCATCAAAGACTTTTGGCAAAACTAAAGAGTCATGGGATAGGAGGCAGTGTACTACTGTGGATCAGGAACTGGTTAAAAGATAGAAAGCAGAGGGTTGATCTAAATGGCCAATTTTCAGAATGGAGAAAGGTGAATAGTGGTGTACCCCAGGGATCTGTGCTGGGTCCGCTGCTTTTTGACATATTCATAAATGACCTGAAAGTGGAACAACAAGTGAGGTTATCAAATTTGCAGATGACACAAAACTATTTAAAGTTGTTAAAACCCAAGAGGATTGTGGAAAATTGCAAGAGGATCTTGATAAATTGGAAGGCCGGGCATCAAAATGGCAGATGAAATTTAATGTGGACAAGTGCAAAGTTATGCACCTAGGGAAGAACAACCCAAACTATGGTTACACGATGCAAGGTTCCACATTAGGAACCACCACCCAGGAAAAAGATTTAGGCGTCATTGTGGATAACATGTTAAAAACCCTCGGCCCAGTGTGCAGCGGCAGCCAAGAGAGCAAATAGAATGCTAGGTATCATAAGGAAAGGAATGGAAAATAAAACAAAAGATATTATAATGCCTCTATACCGTTCCATGGTGAGACCGCACCTTGAATATTGTGTGCAATTCTGGTCGCCGTATCTTAAAAAGGATATAGTGTTATTAGAAAAGGTTCAGAGAAGAGCCACCAAAATGGTAAAGGGGATGGAAGGATACTCCTATAAAGAAAGGCTAAAAAGGTTAGGGCTCTTTAACCTGGAAAAGAGACGGCTGAGGGGAGATATGATAGAAGTCTATAAATTAATGAACGTAGTGGAACGGGTAAACGTAGATCAACTGTTTACGTTATCAGAATATAGAAAGACTAGGGGACATGCAATGAAGCTACAGGGTAAACTACTTAAGACGAATAAAAGAAAATATTTTTTCACTCAACGTGTAATCAAACTCTGGAATTTGTTACCGGAGGATGCCGTAAAGGCTGTTAGTGTAGCTGGGTTTAAAAAAAGGTTTAGACAAGTTCCTGGAGGAAAGGTCCATAAACCATTATTAAGAAGGGACCCAGGATATCAATGCTTGACCTAGTACAAGCATTGCAGAACCTGTGTCTTTTGGGGAAACTGCTAGGTACGTATGACCTAGATTGGCCACTGTTGGAAACAGGATACTGGGCTTGATGGACCTTGGTCTGACCCAGTATGGCATATCTTATGTTCTTACGTTCTTATGTATGTTCTTATGCTTGTTCCTGGAGATAAGGCAAGTGCTCTTTTACAGTCCAAAGTAAGAAGATTCCTTTCTGCATTTGAAGCATGAGGCCTTGGAAAAAATACAGGCAGGTAAACCACCTGGTTTAAATGAAAAGGTGAGACCACCTTTGGCATAAAGTATGGATGAGTCCTAAGGACTACCTTATCATGATGGAACCTCGTGTAAGGAGAATCAGCAACTAATGCTTGCAATTCACTGATGCGACATGCTGATGTGATTGCAATGAGAAAGATAACTTTCCAGGAAAGGAATTTCAAGGAGGTAGCAGCTAAAAGTTCAAAAGGTGGCTTCATGAGCTGCCAAAGTACCAGATTCAGGTCCCACGCCACTGGAGGTGGCCTAATGGGAGGCTTAGTTAGAAGAAGGCCCCTCATAAATCTCGCTATGAGAGGATGAGAGGAAATAGGTTGTCCATTTAAAGGCTTTAAAGAAGCTGAAATAGAACTTAAATGGACTCTTACTGAGTTAGTATTAAGTCCTGCATTAGATAAATGCAGGAGATACTCCAGTAATGATTCCAGAGGTATCGCAGAGGGGTGAAGACCCTTTTGCGAACACCATATGGAAAACCTTTTCCACTTGAAAGCATAAGAGCATCTTGTGGAACGTTTCCTGGAAGCACAAAGGACATCACTTACTTGTTGAGAAAGGTTAAGACCATGAAGGGTCTAGGCTCTCAGCAACCAGGCCCTGAGATGCAGAGAGTGGGGATTGGGATGCCACAACATCCCGTCCTTCTGAGACAGGAGATCTGGAGCAGATCCTAACTACAGAGATGGAGCTTGAGAGATGCAGGAGCAGAGGTACCACACCTGCCGTGGTCAATGTGGAGCTATGAGAATCATGTGGCCTTTGTCTCTCTGAAGCTTGAAAAGGGTTTTGGGAATTAGGGGAATGGGTGGAAAGGCATATAGGAAGTCCTGACCCCAATGGAGGAGGAAAGCATCCCTGACCTGAGAACCCTGAGCCGGAATTCTGGAACAGAACCGGGGAAGTTTGGCATTCAACGGACTTGCAAAGAGGTCTATGTCCGGAGTTCCCCAAATTTGAAAAATATTTGCTACCTGGTCTGCATGGAGAGACCATTCGTGTGGAAGCAGAACTCGACTGAGTCTGTCTGCCCAAGAGTTTTGAATGCCTGGCAGATACACCGCCAGGAGATGAATTTGATGCTCTCTGGCTAAGGCCCAGTCGCAAAGCGAAAGAGAGCCTGTTCCTCCCTGCTTGTTCAGATAGAACATAGCTACTTGATTGTCTGTCTGAATTAGGACTGTCTTGTAGCTGAGCTAGGTATGGAACACTCGAAGAGCAAGGAAGATTGCTCTGAGTTCTAGGAGACTGATATGTAAGTGGGTCTCCTGTGGAATCCAGGTGCCTTGGGTAGAGAGATCTTGCAGATGAGCTCCCCAACCCACTTGTGAGGCGTCTGTTGTTAGAGTGACCTGGGGTAGGGGTTGCTGGAAAGGGGACCCCACCAACAGGTTTTGGGTTGACTGCCACCATTGTAGAGACAAAATAAGGCGACTTGTGTTTGCTATTTTGTCTGACAGGCAGCCTGATGCTTGAGTCCACTGAGTGGATAGAGTCCATTGGGCTGCTCTCATATGGAGGCGAGCATAGGGAACCACGTGCACGGTAGATGCCATGTGGCCTAGTAGTTGTAACATTTCCCGAGCAGTGAGATGGGTTTTTAACACTGTCTGGGAGGCTAACTGCACAATGCGAAGGCAGCGGGCCTGTGGGAGATAGGCCCTTGCTTTTCTAGTGTCCAGCAAAGCTCCTATAAACTCTAGAGATTGAGTGGGAGTTAGGCTAGATTTTGGGATGTTTATGACCAGGCCCAAATACTGAAGGATACGCATTGTGCAAGATAGGGAAATTCTGGCCTCTGACTCTGATGGGGCTGGAATGAGCCAGTCGTCTAAGTAGGGGAAGAAGAATATTCCTAGAGTGCGAAGAAATGCTGCCACTACAGCCATGCATTTCGTAAACACCCTTGGTGCTGAGGCCAGGCCGAAAGGAAGCACCCTGTATTGGTAGTGCTTTCCTTGGAACAGGAAGCGAAGGAACCTTCGATGAGTTGGATGGATGAGAACATGAGTGTACGCATCCTTGAGATCTACAGAACAAAGCCAATCCTGACTCTGAAGTTATGGCAGCAGAGTTCCCAGAGAAATCATCTTGAATTTCTCTTTGAACAGGAATTTGTTCAGTTCTCTGAGGTCTAAAATGGGTATGTGTCCCCCTGTTTTCTTTGGAATAAGGAAATAAGGGGAGTAAAACCCTGTACACTGTTGGGAAATGGGTACGTCTTCTATTGCCCCCTGGGCAAGAAGTAAACTGACCTCTTGACTCAACTGAGAGAAGCCTGAGAATTGAACTGTCTTACCACTGTAGGAGGGGGCATGTTGAAGAAATGAAGCTTGTACCCCTCTCTTACAATGGAAAGAGTCCATTCTTCTGCTGTTATCTGCCCCCATCTGGGGGCAAAATGACACAACCTTCCTGGGATGGTGGAAGGCTCTGGCCCGTTCAGGGTCAGGAAGGCCAAGTTATCTAGATGGGAGTCAAAGCCCCAGTAGAGGCTGAGACTGCTGGGCCAGTTGAGGCTTAGCAGTCTTTGATTTCCTTTGTTTTGGGGGCTGTTGTCCCTTTCGGGTGGACTGACCTGCAGAATGCACCTGCTGGGTATAGGAGGGATAAAACCTCTTCTTTTTAGAGAAGAATGGTTTCTTGTAGGATTTTCTCCTTGCAGGATCAGCTGTAGCCTTGGATAGTCTATCCAAAGTGGTGTTATCAGCATCCAGCTCATTAGCTTTCTCTTGCCAATTCTTGCCAAAGAGATTTTCGCCTGTACAAGGGATATTCCCCAGTTTATCCTGTACCCAGAGTTCTAAGTCAGATGCCTGGAGCCAGGCAATCCTACGAGCACCTATGGCAACGGCAGAGGTTCTGCTTATGCACTCAAAGCAGTCAAAAGCTGCACGATTAACAAACTTGGAAACATCCTGGGCATGTTTTACAAGTAAAAGATAATCCTGCCTCTTATCATCAGGAAGGAGAGGGCTCATAAGCTCGAGATCTCCTGTAACCTCCTTAAGGAACATTCCCATGCATAAGATGTAGGAACTAATCCTGGCAGAAAGCATAGAGGCCTGGAATGTTCGACGCCCAAAGGCATCAAGAGTCCTACATTCACGTCCTGGTGGATTAGATGCATGTGTCTTTGCACTCTTGATCCTTCTCATAGCTGACTCCACCACTATGGAGTGGTGTGGTAATTGAGTTTTTTGAAATCCAGGACAAGGAGGTACTCGATACATGGTATCCAGCATACGGGAATGGGGAGAGGTGGTAAGAGGTGTTTTCCACATTTTTAACATGAGATCATGCAAGATCTCATGAATAGGCAAAGTAGCCGCTTCCTTGGGAGCTTTAGGATATTGTAAAATCTCCAACTCCTTTGCTCTGGGCTCTGTTTCAGGAGCCACTGTGATGGAAAGACCCCTAGCCACCTCTCTGATGAAATCCTGAAAGGATATATCCTCTGGAGGAGACATCCTACGCTTAGGAGAAGGCGGCTCCTCAGAGAGAAGTACTCCAGCATCGACAGAGATGTCAGAGTCCTCAGAATCATCGGAGGATTCAAAATATCTTCTGTCCGGGTGCTCTTGTAAAGCACGATACCGGTACCGATCGAAGTCGGTACCGGGGGGGGGGTCCGGTACCGGCCTGTCGATACCGGAGGAAATAGCATGACTCGGTGTTGGTAGCATACTCGCCGATGTCGATGCTGTCGGTACCTGTACCGATATCGGTGCCAGAGCTGGTGTTGATACCGGTTGAACTGTCTGAAGCGGTCCCGAAGGCACCGATGCCGCAAGGAGAGCCACCAGACTGCGCTCAATAGCCAGGAATCTCTGGTCAATTGACACTGCCGATGCATGGGTGTCGGTACTGGACGAAGCGGCCGGTACCCCAGAGCATGGCACCAGTAGTTCTGCCGAGGTTGAGGCCTTCAGAACATCCTGGAGCCCCGATAATGCTTTGGAAACCGAAGCCTCCCGCCGGGGCAATTCTGCTGGTACAAGTCCCTCAAGGGCAACGCCAGAGGAAACACACTTAAGCATCTCGATGCTTGGAAGGAGATCTACCCTTTGAGGACCGATGAGATTTATGTTTACCTGAGATCCATGGGAGAAAGACGAAGCCCTGGAAGACGTCGATGCCACAGATGCTGCATCGGAGGGAAAAAGGGTGCTAAGCTTAGCAGCTCGGTTCTGCCGACCCCCCTTCGACATCATCCCACAGGCAATACACTCCGAGATGGTGTGGTCAGGACCTAAACATTTGAGGCACCACTCGTGAGTGTCGGTGACGGAGATGGTACCGCCACACTTGAACACTTTTTAAAACCCGAAGCGGGTTTTTCCATGTTGAGGAAAAATTGGGCCTAGGGGCGAGAAAAAAAAAAGGCTGGAAAATCCAGATAAAAGATTAGAATTTTTTTTTTTTGAAAGAAAGAACCGGTGGTACCGGTATAGCGTTGAGGAAGGCAGATGCTACCACAAAAAAGAATGAAAAAATATGGGATAATTTCTGCGGTGACAGGAAAACGACCTGCTGGCTCCGCGGAAAACGAATAACTGGAGAGAGGCAGTTGGGAAAGGCAGGAAGGCAGCATGCAGGCACTGTGAGATGCTCCCAGAAGCTTTCTAATTGGACGCTGGGGAGCGTTCCCGCGCAGGCTCCGTCGGTACCGATGATACCCATATGTGAAGACCACATTCCTGCTTGTTTCTGGAGATATATGATTTCTAGTATACCAAAGGACGGCTGAATATTCAGCAAATAACTAAGTTACTTACCTTTAAAAGATATTCTTCATGGACAACAGAACAGAAGTCCTCACAAATGAATGACGTCTGACACAGGAAAGCTCTGCACTAGCTTTTCAACTCTAAAGTGCTTTGAGCTTTTTGGAATTCCTGTGCTGTGTGATCAACACTGGGGGCAGCCTCAATTCTATATGTAGATTAACACAGAACACAATGCCAAGAGAAGGGGGGGGGGATATGTGAGGAATTTTATTTTGCTGTCCATAGAGCATGCCTGCAACAGGTAAATGAATAGGTCTTTCAAGGAAAAGCAAGTTCAATTGTTCTCATATATGGGACTCCTAGTTACAGGTTGCCATTAACAGAAAGGGAGAAAATGAAAAAAACAGACTGCCAACAGGCAGACAAGTATATCTTAGTTGAGAAAGCGTAGTTACTCACCTGTAACAGGTGTTCTCCAGAGACAGCAGGAATCAGTCCTCATATATGGGTGACGTTGGTGCCGACAGAGCCTGCGCGGATCCACGTCCCAGCTTTCAGAGAAAGCCTTTGGGAGTTACAACACACATGCATGGTCACCTCCCCCCACCCAAGGGTGCCATCTTACCTCAGTGTGATATCATAGCACAGGATGGCAAAAGAGAAAAAACTTCTCGGGGAGGACGTGAGGACAGATTCCTTACAACCCTCCGGGAACAAGCAGGAAGTCAGTCCTCACATATGGGACTCCCAAGCTACAGGCTACCAAGAAAACCTGTAAAAGTCATGAGCAACCCAAAAAGCAGACCGTAAGGGGCAGCAGGAGGCGCTGGTTGGCTGGAAACACTGGTCAACAAATTTTTATATAAGTCGTGTTACGGAAATAAAAATAGTCATTTCTTATAAATTTTTATATGCTGAACACGAATATGACAGTGAAATTGCAAAGTTGGCTCTAGGTTTTTTGTAATCTACAAGAATTATTGTTTACATCACAAAATGCATGACAATAGAGCACAGTTACTTACCTGTAACAGGTGATCTCTGGGAACAGCAGGAATTAGTCCTCACATATGGGTACGTCGGAACCGACGGAGCCTGCGCGGGAAAGCTCCCCAGCTTCCCAGAAGGAAGCTTTTGGGGCCTCCCACTGCACATGCGCGCTGCCTTCCCGCCTTCCTGACCAGCTCTCCTCAGTTCGAGTTTATAGCTGAGACAATAGAGAGAGGAAAGGAAGATAGATAGAAGATACAACTCCTAGGGGAGGTGGGTGGGTTGTGAGGACTAATACCTGCTGTTCCCAGAGATCACCTGTTACAGGTAAGTAACTGTGCTATCTCCAGGAACAAGCAGGAATAAGTCCTCACATATGGGGACTCCCTAGCTAAGATGCCTGGGAGATCCCCTTCCAAGGGTTCGCCATCTTCGTATGGATCTCAGGCATCCATCCTGGGAAGGTGGGCAGGAGTTGTTCAAGTATGGAACAGGTGTTTGAGGACAGCCTGACCAAACAAGGCATCCCGGCGGGAGTCCTTGTCCAAACAGTAATGGGCTGTGAAGGTATGAACCGAGGCCCAGGTGGCGGCTCGACAGATCTGATCTATGGATACAGAGTGAAGATGAGCCATAGAAGTGGCCACTGTGAGCTGTGACATGGCCTTCCAGAGAAATGTTTTTACTCTGGTAAGCAAAGGAAATACACTGAGCAATCCAATTGGAAAGTGTACGTTTGGAGACTGGAAGTCCCAAATGAGAAGGATCAAAAGCCACAAAAAGTTGGGAAGACTTTCGATGTGGCTGAGTCCTGTTGAGGTAAAAGGCGAGAGCTCTTTTACAATCTAGAGTATGAAGGTTCCTCTCTGCACTGGATGCATGAGGAGCCGGAAAAAGACAGGTAGATATACCTCTTGATTAAGATGAAAAGGCGAGACCACTTTGGGCATAAAGTGGGGATTCGTCCTGAGGACCACCTTATCATGATGAAACCTAGTATAAGGTGGATGAGCCACTAAGGCCTGTAGTTCACTGATGCGGCGAGCCGAAGTGACTGCAATAAGGAAAAGGACCTTCCAGGAAAGAAATTTCAAGGAGGTAGAAACCAACGGTTCAAAAGGTGGCTTCATAAGCTGACCTAGAACTATAGGTTCAAATCCCATGCTACCAGAGGAGGTCGGATGGGAGGCTTAGTTAGAGTCAGGCCTCTCATGAACCTTGCAATAAGAGGATGAGAGGAGACAGGTTGTCCATTTATAGGTTTTAAGGATGCTGCAATAGCACTTAAATGGACTCTGACTGAATTTGTCTTAAGGCCTGCATTAGAAAGATGCAGGAGATAGTCTAGTAGAGAATTCAAGGGAAGTGCCAGAGGGTCAAGACCCTGTTGAGCACACCAAATGGAAAAGCATTTCCATTTGAAAGCATAGGAACGCCTCGTGGAGGGTTTCCTAGAGGCATGAAGGATATCTTGCACTGGTTGAGAAAGATTGAAGTCATGAAGGCTTAGGCCTTCAGTAACCAAGCTCTGAGGTGTAGGGATTTGGGGTTTGGGTGCCACAAAGTCCCCTCCTCCTGAGACAGAAGGTCTGGCGCAGCTCCCAGGTCCAGGGAGGGTCCCTGGGAAAGATGCAGAAGTAGAGGGAACCACACTTGGCGTGGCCAGCGTGGAGCTATGAGGATCATCGATCCGTGATCCCTCTGGAGTTTGAACAGAGTCTTGGGAATCAAAGGAATGGGTGGAAAGGCATATAGGAAGTCCTGACCCCAATGTAGGAGAAAGGCGTCGTTGGCCTGAGCTCTCTGACACGGAGTCCTGGAACAGAACCGGGGAAGTTTGGCATTGCACGGACTTGCAAAGAGGTCTATGTCCGGGGTTCCCCATTCCTGAAAGATTCTGCGTATCTGGTCCATATGCAAGGACCATTCGTGTGGAAGCAGAACTCGACTGAGTCTGTCTGCCCAAGAGTTTTGAACCCCTGGAAGATACACTGCCAGAAGATGAATTTGATGCTCTCTGGCGAAGGCCCATAATCTGAGAGCTTCGTTGCAAAGCGACAGAGAGCCTGTCCCTCCTTGTTTGTTTACGTAGAACATGGCCACCTGATTGTCTGTTTGAACTAGGACGGTCAGGTTGACAAGGAGGGTATGGAAGACTTTGAGGGCAAAGAAGATTGCTCGCAGTTCCAGGAGGTTGATGTGAAGGGTGGTCTCCTGTGGAGACCAAGTACCCTGAGTGGAGAGGTGTTGTAGATGGGCTCCCCACCCTGTTTGGGAGGCATCTGTTGTGAGGGTTGCTTGGGGCAACAAAGGTTGGAAGGGGGCCCCCAACAACAGATTCTTGGTGGACATCCACCATTGGAGGGACCAAAACAGATGCTTTGAGGTGAGTATTTGGTCGGAGAGCGCTCCTGATGCCTGAGTCCACTGGGTGGCCAAGGTCCATTGAGCTGCTCTCATATGAAGACGAGCGTAGGGCACCACGTGTACCGTGGAGGCCATGTGGCCCAGAAGTCGCAGCATTTCTCTGGCTGTCAAGTGGCTGCTGGACTGAGCTTGGGAGGCCAAGCACACCAGACGTTGGCCCCGGACTTGAGGTAGGTAGGCCCTTGCAGTGGTGGTGTCCAACTGGGCCCCTATGAATTCCAGAGACTGAGTAGGGATAAGTTGAGACTTGGGAAGGTTTATCACCAGTCCCAGATACTGCAGAATGTGCCTTGTGCGGTCCAGGGCAATCTGGGCCTCTGACTGAGATGGAGCTCGGATGAGCCAGTCGTCCAGATATGGGAATACAAAAATTCCCAGACCTCTTAGAAATGCGGCAACAACTGCCATGCATTTGGTGAACACTCTTGGAGCAGAGGCTAGACCGAAGGGAAGTACTCTGTACTGGAAATGTTTTCCCTGAAACAGAAATCTTAGATATTTTCTGTGGGATGGGTGGATGAGTATATGTGTGTACGCATCCTTGAGATCTAGAGAACAAAGCCAATCCTGACTCTGAAGGTATGGAAGGAGAATGCCTAGAGAAAGCATTTTGAATTTCTCCTTGTACAGAAATCTGTTCAATTCTCTCAGATCGAGGATAGGTCTGAATCCCCCTGTCTTCTTTGGTATGAGAAAATAAGGGGAGTAGAATCCTGTCCCTTGTTGAAGAAGAGGAACCTCTTCTATTGCCCCTTGGGCAAGGAGAGAAGAGATTTCCTGACCTAACAGGCCCAGGAGAGATGGGGGATAATTGAAGTGCCTCACCATGGTATATGGAGGAAGGTTGGAAAAATGAAGTTTGTAGCCCTCTCTGATGATAGAGAGGGTCCATTGCTCTGATGTAATTTGCCCCCATCTGGGAGCAAAGTGAGCTAACCTTCCGGGAATGGTGAGGGGCTCTGGTTGTTGTAGAGCCAGAAAGGTTAAGTTCTCTAGGGGCAAGTCAAAACCCCTGAGGGGGTTGAGCCTGCTGAGGAGTGGCAGACACTGCAGGCTTTGACCTTGCCTGTTTAGGCTGCTGACGTTTAGCAGCAAAGCGAGGCTGAGAAGATTGTTGGCCAGTATTTGTGGAAAATCTGGCCTTCTTGTAGTAAGGCCTCTTGAAAGACTTTTTCTTGGCAGGAGTAGAGGTAGATTTACAAAGTCTATCTAATGTAGCATTTTCAGCGTCCATTTGAGTGGCTTTAATTTGCCAGTCTTTACCAAATAAGTTCTCACCTGTACAGGGCAGATTCCGTAAGCCATCCAGGACCCAGGGTTCTAGGTCAGAGGCCTGGAGCCAAGCAAGTCGTCGGGCTGCAATGGCAATGCCCGAAGCTCTACCGGCACCTTCAAAGGAATCAAAGGCTGCTCTGTTGGAGAACTTAGAAACATCTAGAAGCTGTTTCACCAGAGAAATGAACTCCTCCTTTCTATCCTCAGGGATAAATGAGGTAAAATGCCGTACCTTTAGGGCAAGTTCCCTTAGAAACATGCCCATATACAGACTGTATGAATTAATCCTGGCTATAAGCATACTAGCCTGGAAGATTTTCCTACCAAAAGAGTCTAGGGTCTTACATTCTCGCCCTGGAGGGGTAGAAGAGTGCCTTTTGGTACTCTTAATCTTTTTCAGCGCAGACTTCACCACAATGGAATGGTGAGGCAGCTGAGTTTTTTGAAAACCAGGAGAAGGAGGGACCCGGTACATGGTGTCCAACCTACGAGAATGAGGAGACAACGTTAGAGGAGCCTCCCATAAGTCCATCAAGTGTTCTTGAAGGATTTCATGGATAGGCAGGGTGACTGCCTCTTTAGGAACCTTAGGGTATCCTAAAATATCCAATTTCTTTGATCTAGGTTCTTTTTCAGAGGATGTAGTAATAGAAAGTCCTTTAGCTACTTCTATAATGAAGTCTTGAAAGGACAAATCCTCTGGTGGAGACATTCTCCTCTTTGGGGAAGAAGGCTCTTCAGGAAGAACCAGAGACAGCTCATCAGAGTCATCAGAGGAGTCAAAATCCTCAGAAGAATCAGAGAATCCTCTATTTGCTTCCAACGCACGATACGCATACCGATCGGTATCGACATCGGGCGTACCGGGTATGGGATCGGTATCGGGTGAAAACCCGGATCCGGCATGCGGAACCGATCTGCGTTTGGAAGATGATGGTCTCGGTTCCGGTATGGAAGACAGTACCGGAACCGGACCCGGAACCGCTAGATGCGGTACCGAGGGCGTCGCAGCTTTAATGAAAGCCAGAACGGCCTGCTGCATGGTCTGGACAGTATTGCCCACAGATGCCACTGCTGCCTGGATGTCGGTACCGGCATGGGCCGGTACCCCAGAGCAGTCTAACAGGTGATCAGTCGAGGCCGTGCCATCGATGTCAACCTGTAACCCCATAGATGGTGCTTTGGAAGCCAGAGCTTCCCGCCGGGGTTGTTTGGCTGGGGCAGGATCCTCAGATTCAAAAGAGAGAGCCTCTCGATGCTTTGAAGGAGATTTGCTCTTTGAGGACCTGCCCGCAGAAGGTTTGGTTACCTGAGATCCATCCGGAGAGGAAGACCTGGATGACTGTGATGCTGGATTATCTGAAGCAAACAGCACATGGAATTTGTTGGCCCGGTTCTGCAAACCACGTTTAGACATCTGGGAGCAGGATGGGCAGTCCGGAATGGAGTGGTCAGGTCCCAAACATTTAAGACACCAGTCATGGGTGTCTGTGACAGAAATAACAGCACTACACTTGGTACACTTCTTGAAACCAGGGGCTGGTTTTTCTATGAGGAGAATTTGTGTAGGCCTGAGGCCTAACCGAAGTCACCAAGTTGCTAAATAAAAGTTTTGGTTTTTTTTTTAAAGAAAAGAAAAGAGAGACCGGCGGTACCGATTTCGGTATGGGGAAGGCAGGTACGCTGTCTAAAGAAACAAACTAAAATAAGAATTTCTTCAGCGGTGACAGGACACGACCTGCTGGCTCCGCGGAAAAAGAGAAACTGAGGAGAGCTGGTCAGGAAGGCGGGAAGGCAGCACGCATGTGCAGTGGGAGGCCCCAAAAGCTTCCTTCTGGGAAGCTTGGGAGCTTTCCCGCGCAGGCTCCGTCGGTTCCGACGTACCCATATGTGAGGACTTATTCCTGCTTGTTCCTGGAGATTAAATATAATAAGCCTTCGGTTAATACCTGTAAAAAAACAAGTCAGACTACTTCTTAGATTTTTTTCGCCTGTCTCTTGTACGGCTGTTCGGGAGCTTCTCTGGGGAGTGTCCAGCAGTAGTCAGCCAGCATTGTAGTGGACCATTTTCCCTGGTAACTTTGCTCCATCGTTGCGATATCCTGGTGAAAACATTTGCCCTGTTCATCACTAACCATACCACAGTTGTCAGGAAAGAAATCGAGATGGGAATCAAGGAAATGGCTCTTTAGAGACATATTGCAGCCAAGTTTCTGATACTGCATCAGCATGTTTTCTACTAGTTCCTTGTAGTTTTCTGCCCTAACATTCCCGAGAAAGTTTGTTGACACTAGGCAAAAAGCATTCCATGCTTGTTTCGCATCACCCTGCAGCAAGTTGTTGAACCGGTCATCTTTGAAGAGCTCTCAAATCTGAGGACCCACAAAAACTCCCTCTTTAATCTTTGCTTTGCTGAGTCGAGGGAATTTTTCATGCAGGTATCGGAAAGCTGGCGAAGTGCGGTCCATGGCTTTCATGAAGTTTTTCATCAAACCTAGTTTGATGTGAAGGGGTGGTAGCAGGATTTTGTGAGCCTCAACCAGAGCTGGGTGCTGGATATTCTTCTCTCCAACTGTTACATTTTGTCTGTGATTCCATTCCTTCCGCAAGTAGTGCCAATCCCTTGCTCGGCTATCCCACTCACATAAGAAATACATGTATTTTATATATCCCTGCTGCAGTCCCATTAAAAGAGCAACTACCTTTAAGTCACTACAGAGGTGCCAGCTGTACTTGTTATAGTTAATGGAAGTCAGTAGATGCTTTAAGTTATCGTATGTCACTTTCATTTGGACAGCATGCGCTACTGGAATAGATGGAAGACGGTTTCCATTGTTCAAAAGCACAGCCTTCAGACTCCGTTTCAAAGAGTCTATAAATAGTCTCCAGTCTTGTGGGTCATGAGTGATTTTTAAGGCATTCATGAGGCTTTCAATATCAGAACAGAATACCAGATTACTTTCCTTTCCGACTGGCCGTCTGGCAATAGTATTGCATTGCATCAGAAAATGATGCAATCAACTTTGGATGATGTGTGCATGCTGGTATTATGCAATGTGATGCAATATTGCACAGTTACTTACCTGTAACAGGTGATCTCTGGGAACAGCAGGAATAAGTCTTCACATATGGGTACGTCAGTACCGACGGAGTCTGCGCGGGAACGCTCCCCATCGTCCAATTAGAACGCTTTTGGGAGCATCCCATCACGCCTCCGTGCTGCCTTCCCGCCTTTCCCAACTGCCTCTCCTCAGTTAAGTTTTAAAGCTGAGACAAAGAGAGAGAGAGAGGGGAAAGAAAGAGATAGAGAGATACAACTCCTAGGGGAGGTGGGTGGGTTGTGAAGACTTATTCCTGCTGTTCCCAGAGATCACCTGTTACAGGTAAGTAACTGTGCTATCTCCAGGAACAAGCAGAAATGAGTCTTCACATATGGGGACTCCCAAGCTAAGATGCCTGGGGAAGTCCCAGCATGTTGCGAATCTGAGAAGGCCATGCTATTCGACAGAACCTCAGGCATCCTGGGGATGGAGGGTAGGAGTTGAACTAAAAAGATGTGCTATGGAACAGCTGGACCAAACAGGACGCCTAGATAGGAGACCCTGTGCAGATAATATCTAGTAGTAAATATTGAATTGCAATATACCAATATGGACCTCACCTGGTGGTATTGTAAAAGGTTTATGGAGGTTCATATGGATCTGCTAATATGAACCAGCAGAATATCCTCAAGGAGTACCTCAATGTAGAGCAGAGGTAAATAAACTGCAAAAGACAGGTTGAGGTCAGAACCTTTAGGGCGAGAAAAAGTCCCAGCGGAAACTGGGGTAGTTCAATGAGGCAGGACTTTTGCGGGAAACATGAAAGTCCCTATTAGATAAGCCTGAAGCTCTTTTGACCTTAAAGAGACATAGTTCTTACAGGAGAAGAGGGGTATTGAAGACCCCTATATCCGATGACAAAGAAGGACAGAAGTATGAGGCATTGTAGCCTCCTATTTTCTGAAGATTCGGAATCTCTTTCCTAATTGAAGTCACTTAGGAAAAAAGATGGTACATGGAGGACTTCAGATGTACCTAACCTGAAGTTTATGGTGAAAAAACCTTTTAACTACCACAGAGGAGTGGTTGTTTATGTAGAACCCTAAGCATGCTGGAACAGCATTGATAGGGATAGTGACTATCTGTCGGAGCCCTATAGGAAATATATATATATATATGAACCTAGGCAGACAGATAGAAAAAGTATATAGATACATATGTTTATGTTTATTGAATTTGATAAAACCGCCTTTCTACTGGAATCAAGGCGGTGTACAATTTTCAAAAAGTGAAGGAAAATCAAGGCCAAGGCCAAGAGAAATAGGAAAAGAAGTTACAAATCTTTGACAGGAGAGAAAGAAAAAAAGGAGAGATAAGACGAGACAGTAGTACATGCATTCCGGGTAGAGACAATGGGAAGGGCGAAAGAGGTCAGACGAAAGGGGAGGGAAGGTCGAATGCCAGGGAAAACAGGTGTGTCTTCAGGTTTTGCTTGAAAGTGGTGTGGTTAGTTTCTAGACGCAGGGAGGAGGGGAGAGCATTCCAAAAAGCAGGGCCGGCATAGAAAAAAGCAGAGGAGTGAGTGGATTGCGAGTGAGCAGATGAAGGGGAGGGAAGGGTGAAGCGGTTGAGGTGGAAGGAGCGTGGGGTGTATCTGGGAGAGTGCAAGTGGATGAGGTCTGCTAAGTACTGAGGGGTGCTGGTGTAGAGAACTTTATTGACCAGGATAAGTAGTTTGTATTGGGAGCGGACAGAAATAGGTAACCAGTGAAGACAAAAGAGTAATGGAGTGACATGGTCGCGGAGGGTGGCGTGTGTGATGAGACGGGCGGCAGTGTTTTGGATTCTTTGAAGTCGAGATGTTTGGGTTTTAGGGAGACCGAGGAGGACAGAGTTTGAGAAATCGACGCGTGACATGACTAAGGACAGAGATAGAGTGGTGAGAGCTGCAGAGGTAAGGAAAGGGCGGATGGCCCGGATTTGCCGAAGAAAGAAAAAGGATGATTTGGAGATGTGTAAGATGTGATCCTGAAACGAGAGTTCAGGATCGAAGTGAACCCCAAGATAACGGAAAGAGGTGACTAAGGGAACAGAGGTACCGGAGAAGGAAGGGGCGAGTGAGGGAAGGGGAGCACCGTGAGAAAACCAGATTGCAACAGTCTTAGTGAGGTTGAGGTGAAGACAGTTATGGGTTAGCCAGTTGGCCACGGAAGATAGGCAAGAATTTAGTACGGAAAGGTCAGGACAGGAAGATGAGGTATGGTGCAGTACTACTATTATATATTCCAATATATATATATATATATATAGGTAGATACAGATATATCTATTTATATAAATATATATATATATAGGCACAGATATGCATATATCTATATACATGTATATATATCTATATAAATCTATATCTATCTATCTATCTATATATATATATATATACATACACACCCATGTCCCCACATAGGGATATGTGGAGAGAGAAAGATTCATCTAATAACAAGAAGGGAAATACCTGCTTGAGGAGATGTTTAGAGAATCCATTCTCCCTGGTTATGAGTGGGAGAGCTAAGGGGGTGCTCTCACTGACAAGGAGAAGTCTAGAGTCCTTTAAGAATTCTAGCCCTTGAACAACCAGGAATGGAGGCCTACGTGAAAAAGTGCAGAGGAAGTTTTTAATCCGCAGGCAGTAAGTCTGGATCCTTCCATAACTCCAGTATGGCAGCTGGAGAAGACGACGCAATGAAATGAGATACCATATTTACCCTTCTATGAGGGCAAAATGAGTATCATGCATTCTTGCGCTCAATATGAATTTCCCCATGAAGAATTGAGGGTGGAAGGAAAATACAAGACAGGGACTGGCTGTTACGAAAAGAAAACCATCCCTGGTGAAGGGGTCCACTGGAGATGTGAACCAACCCATGGAATTGAGTAATTCTTTAGGTCTTCACGTAATTTAAGGCCTGTGTCCTTTATTGTAGAAAGACTTTAATGGAAATGGTAAGGGTAGGGAAGAACCCAGTAGTCATGACTAGGTAAAGCCCTTCCTAACCATCTGAAATTATTTGCTCTCTAGCAAGGGCCTATAGTGCAGAGCTGCTCTGAAGAGATGCAGAGAGCATGTTGTAGGTTGGTTAGAAGAAAAAACTGGCTGTTTAAGAGCCAGTATGTAACCTGAACTACTCCGCCAAAGCCCAAGGATTGGAGAAGGCTAAGGATAGAAGGTATGCTGATGTGTCTGCAACAATAAAGCCAGAAAAGGTTCTTAGCCTGCCTGGGACTTAGTACTAAGGCCAGAAAGGATATTGATACTGGAGATCAACCCCTGGTTGCTTGGTCAGCAAGTCAGTGGTCTAACCACTAAGAGCCCCTGCACTTCTAGCTATTGTTAGGGCAGCAGAACAAATTTTAGGTCCCAAGATTGGAAAAAGGACCTACAGACATAAGTAGGAGTAGTAAGACTCCGTCATTGTCTGAGAAGCTGCCACAAAACAAAATTGCAAGGGGGAGACAACTCTGAAATGAAAACCCTTTACTGGAATAGGTAGAAAACTCAGGGGCTTAGGGATAAGCCCTCCAGTTAAGTGGTATCACTCTTACAGACCAAAATGTCTTAGTAAGAGGGACATAGTTGAAAAAAGACTTACGATGGAGTAAATCTCTGAAAAAGTAATATGAGACATGCTGATACAGGAGAAACTGTCAAAGGTAAAGGCATAGCAACCTTATTGACAGTTGTTACTCCTCTGTCTACTTAGGAGGAAGAGGAATAACTTACTACCTGTAAAGCATAATCATCCTGAGAAGCTCTATGAGCTAAAAGGAAGGATGTCTCTTTAAAAGAGAGACATGTGTAAAATTTAGGATGGAACCGGTGTAGATGCTTGTAATGAGAAGAAGCAGACTACAGGTTCTAAACCTCAAAACAGGAAAGAAGGATTCAGTGAATAATCTATCAGCAACCCTGCGGCTGCTGGGTTTGCTGAAGCGGTTGAGGTTGCGGTTTCTTTAGCCTGGTTTGATGTTTCCCTTGTTTGGAAACAGCTGTATGATGGGTAGAGAATGAATAAAACTTTTTCCCCTTAGGGGAATAAAGTTTAGTAGAAGATTTCCTACCACCTGGGATAGAGGAAGGTGTTGACAATCCTTTGAAAGCAATAGTGTCAGTGGTTAACTGAGCAGCTTGGTGTAAAGTCTCTTTGTTAAAGAGATTCTCCCCAGTACAAGGAGTATTTCCCAGCCTTTCTTGTACCCATTTGTCCAAGTCCGAAGCTTGGAGCCAGGCCATGCGTCGTGCCCCTATGGCTATAGCAGAGGTTTTGCTAACAGACTCAAAACAGTCCAGGGTAGCACGAGTAAGGAACCTAGAGATATTTTGAACATGACTAACCAGTAAAGAGTAGTCTGCTCTTTTGAGATCTTGAAGAAAAGGAGTCAAAAACAGCAAATTGTTGGTGACCTCTTCAAGAGATAATCCCATATAGAAAATATATGACAGAATTCTTGTTGAAAACATGGATGCCTGGAAGCTTTTACGTCCAAAGGCATCTAAAGTTCTAGACTCACGACCTGGCGGATAAGAAGAGTGCCTTTTAGCACTCTTAACACGCCTCACTGCTGATTCCACAATAGAATGATGAGGAAGTTGAGTCTTTTGAAACCCTGGAGAAGGGGGCACCTTGTACAGAGAGTCAGTGGCCCTTGAAGGTGGGGATACCCCAGAAGGGGATCCTCTATCATGAGGAGTAAAGGTTAGATCTGTTGAAGATCTAGTCTTGGCACTAATGGATTGCTCCGGATCCATTGCAGTACAAGACCCGAAAGGGTGGAGCATCGGATTGTCCTGAAAGGATAGACGTCGGTACCGCTCGAGGCCGGTGCCACGACAAATCGGTGGAATACTATCCATGCCAGGGATGGATTCCAAACTCGGTACCGAAGGAAGCGAGCTTGTGGAAGCAAGCATGGAAGGCACCGATATCGATGCAAACGTAGAAAGCGGTACCGGCAGTGGTATCGCAGCCGGTACCGATATCGGAAGATCAGTCTGAGGTGACTCTAACGGTACCAAAGGTATCGAGAGCGCCCGACTTTGATCCCCAGGACAATGTCTTCGGCACCGTCCGAGGTCAGTACCGAGACGAGTCGGTACCCAATCGTCCAGGCTAGAGATCGATTCTAGACGGCATCGAAAGCAGCGAGTCTATCGAAGCACACCTGGAGGGTACCGATGTGGATACCAGAACCGGTACCGGGATCGATACCGATGCTGGAAGATCGGTCTGTAGCGACTCTAACGGTACCGAAGATACCGAGAGCGCTAGACTGCGATCATCGGTGTGGAATGTTTCATCCAACACCATTGCCGATGCCGGGGTACCGGCACCGCTCAAAGCAGATACCACCACCGAGCATGGCTCAGGTATGTTCGTAGAGGTAAAAACCCCGGGAACAACCTGAAACCCTGTTAATGCTTTGGAGGCCGAAGACTCCTGCCGGGGTTTTAAAGCCAATTTTTCCTTGGGGGCAAGGCCAGAGGCATCTCGATGCTGAACATGAGATCTACCACCCGAGGACTGGCTAGTCTTTACAGACTTTTGTTTGGTTACCTGATCCTGTGAAAAAGAAGTTGTAGATGGTACCCTCAGGACTGATGGGAACCGCGTATCGAGTTGAGCTCGATGCTGAAGACTACTTCTGGAAATACTACTGCAGGAGGGACACTCCAGCCGATAGTGGTCAGGACCCAAACATGGGAGGTACCAGTTATGGGTGTCTAAAACTAATTTGGTATCGCCACAGTTGATACATGTTTTAGGGATAGTGGCTGGCATTTCCATGAAGGAAAGTGAAGAGGCCTAGCAGGCCGAAAAAACCGTCAGGCACTAAACAGGGAAAAATTCCCTACAAAGGAAAAAATTTGTAGGAGAAAGAAAGAAGAAAACACCGGCAGTACCGGTGCGTCGAGGGAAGGCAGACGCGACCACAAGAAAAAACAAAAATAAAGGAAGAATTTTCTGCGGTGACAGGAGTACGTCCTGCCGGCTCCGCGGAAAAACGAAAACTGAGAGGCAGTTGGGAAAGGCGGGAAGGCAGCACGCAGGCGTGGTGGGATGCTCCCAAAAGCGTTCTAATTGGACGCTGGGGAGCGTTCCCGCGCAGACTCCGTCGGTACCGACGTACCCATATGTGAAGACTCATTCCTGCTTGTTGCTGGAGATAACATCATTCAAGGCTTATTTGGGATGTTGTTGAGGTCCTACTGGATAAATTTACACGGTGAAACGTCAAAAATGAACTACATGCAATATCTTCAAAACGAGAGCCAATAAAAAATGTTTAATGTTATATTCGTGTTCAGCTCACCAAGATACTACAGGTTAGGGCCTTTTAAAGTCAGTAACGATTTCAATGTTGACCAGTAAAATCTGACACTGCAACAGCCGCATTGAAGATGCAATCCCCTCTCCGGTAGCCTGGACACCATGGGCTAGAGGGAAGGAGTTGCGTTGAATCCCAAAGAGGTGATGGAGTACTGCCTGGCCGAAGGTGCTATGCCTCTAGGAGGTCTCTTCCAAGCAGTAGTGTGCTGTGAAATTATGCACAGAGGACCAGGTGGCAGCCCAGCAGATGTCCAACAAGGGCACCGAGCGCAGGCTGGCTACTGAGGCTGCCATGGCACGCACATTGTGTGCAGTCACATGATACTTCAGCAAAAGCCCTGCCTGTTGGTAGGCAAAGAAAATGCAGTTGGCTACCCATCGTGAGAGGGTGCACTTAGAAACTGTGACCAATCCCAAGTTGACTGGGGTCAAAAGAGACAAAGAGCTGCATGGAGTGACGGTGGGGCTGTCTCCTCTGGACAAGGCACGCTTGCAGTCTAACGTGTGCAGGGAGGCCTCCGCTCAGGAGGAATGAGATCAGGGAAAGAAGGTGGGTAACACCACCTCTTGATTCAACTGGGACGCTGAGACGACCTTTGGCAATAATTTAGGATGAGTCAGAAGGACAACCCTGTTCCTGTGGAACCAGGTGTAGGGTACGTGGGCCACCAGTGCCTGCAATTTGTTCACATGCCTGGCCGAGGTGAGCACCATCAGAACATTACTTTCCAAGAAAGGTGCTTGAGGTAGCAGGTAGCCAGGGGATCGAAGGGTGGAGCCATGAGCTTCCCCAACACCATACAGAGGTCTCCCGCCACTGGTGGCAGACAGATTGGGGGCTGTGAGAGGAGGCTGCCACGCATGAAGCAGCCCACCAAGGGGTGAACCGACACTGCTTAGAAACATACAAATATGATGACAGAAAAAGACCACATGGCCTATCTAGTCTGTCCTTCCATATCAACAACTACAACAGTCCCCTTTTTTCCTTTAGAGATCCTCTGTGTTTGTCCCATGCTTTTTTGAATTCAGTTACTGTCCTCATCTCTACCACCTCCACTGGGAGACTATTCCACGGATCCACCACTCTTTCCGTAAAGAAATATTTCCGCAAATCACTCCTGAATCTATCCCCCTTCACCCTCATCCCATGTCCCCTCGTAGCAGAACTTGCTTTTAATTGAAAGAGGCTCTCCCCCTGAACATTTATGCCACGGAGGTATTTAAACCCACCTTTCCTCTAAGGTGTACATATATTAAAGATCCTTAAGTCTGTCCTCATATACTTAATAATGAAGACCACTAACCATTTTAGTAGCAACCCTCTACACCAACTCCATCCTGTTCACATTCTTTTGAAGGTGCGGTCTCCAGAATTGCACACTATACTCCAAATGAGGTCGCACCAAAGACATACAGAGGCACTATCACCTCCTTTTTTCTGCTAGCCATTCCTCTCCGTATGCACCCAAGCATCCTTCTAGCTTTTGCCGTTGCCTTTTCTACCTGTTTAGCTACTTTAAGATCATCAGACACAACCACATCCAGGTCCCGCTCTTCTTTAGTGGACAAAAGTACTTCATCCCTTATACTATATTGCTCCCTTGGATTGCTGTAGCCCAAATGCATGACCTTACATTTTTTAACATTAAATCGCAGCTGCCAGATTCTAGACCATTCTTCAAGCTTAGCTAGATCCCTCCTCATGTTATCTACACCTTCCTGGGTGTCTACTCTATTGCAGATTTTGGTATCATCCGCAAAAAAGGCAAACCTTACCTGACAGCCATCCACTGCATGGTGGTGAGCCGAAATGGCACAGAGGTGCATTCTGACAGTGTTGGATTTGAGGGCGGCCCCTGACAGATGCAGGAGGTATCACAAGATGTCCGGCATCACGCAGAAGGGGTTGAGACCTAGGTCCGCACATCAGAGCGAAAACCTGCCGCATGGAGTCCTTACACGAAGCAAGCAGAACATCTTCTACCACCCTGGAGAGGCGGTGATGTGCTATAGCTAGCCTCTCAGCATCAAGGCTGTCAGGACAAGGGACTGGGGGTTGGGGTGCAGCGGCGCCCACCCTCCTGTGACAGGAGGTCTGGGGCACTCCTCAGTGCAGTGGGTCCCTCTGGGACAGCTGCAGAAGTAGGGGGAACCAGGGTTGCCTGGGCCACCTGGGCGTGACAAATATGACTGAGGCTGCTTCTGCTTGGGTCTTGAGGAGGGCCTGGGGCACCAGGGGCATAGGCGGGAACGCCTATAGGAAGCCCCTGGACCATGGGGGGAGGAAGGCGTCACCTGCCTCCCGTCCCTGGGCCAGCCTCTGCAAGCAGAAGCGTGGCAGCTGTGTGTTTTCCAGACTGGCAAAGAGGTCTATCTCCGCGGTTCCCCAGCATTGGAAGAACTCCCTCCCAGCACCGCCAGGTTCAGTTGTCACTTGTGGGGCTGGAAGACCTGGCTCAGGTGGTTGGCCAGTACATTGTCCTGGCCCAGCAAGCACACAGATTTGAGGTATATGTTCTTCCCCATTGCAAAGTTCCAGAGGCGCACCGCCTTCCAGCAGAGGTGGTACGAGTCCGTGCCGCCCTGCTTGTTGATGTAATAATCACCACCTGGTTGTCCATATGGACCTGAACAACCTGTCCTGCCAGCTGGTCTTGGAAGACCCGCAGGGTGTGATAGACTGCTCTTAGTTCCAGCAGGTTGATCTATGAGGCACTCTCCTCTGGATAGCCTGTATAGTCTTTATCTGCCATCATTTTCTATGATTCTATCTAATACTATTGTTGTAAAAACATGCTTCCTATTCAACCATGTCTTCTGTGGTCTTAGATAACATAATAGCACACACTTACGGCTAGATATTGAGCGCCAGCAGCTAGCACTGGTAAAGCAGCTAGTTGCGGGTGCTGAACTTTAAACCGTACTATTCAATGCCAAGGTCAGATCTTGGCTGCCCGGATTACCTCTACGTTAACTGGGCAGCGGCAATATTCAACCACTATTCAGTAAGCTTCTACGACCAGTTTTCTCCGCCTGACTCTCCTTGTGTCATTAATCGGGCGGTGGTTGAATATCACCATTGTCCACTTAGGGACAGAAACCGTCCCGGAATTCTCCCAGCACCCCCCAATGCTAATCAGTTAGTATCGGGACATGTAGCAACAGCACCCGTGGATATTCAGTGGCATTAACACGGTTTGCAAACCTTGTAAATGCCTTTGAATATCCCCCCTTATTGTTTAAGAATAAATAAAAGGAAAAAAAGAAACAAAAAACCTCTCTGCCTTAAGTGCCAACATAAATTTTTGAAGCCTAATTATATACATACCCTAAATTTATAGGAAGTACTCCTCCGAAGATTCTTTAAAGTGCAAGTGAGCTCTTCTCCGTTTTGTTTAGGTTGAAAACCGTAACCCTAAAACACATGAAAAAAGGATTCTTTAGCTGCTGAAATGTTTTATCTTCACCTGTAAAGTCTTTGTAAACCTGAAATTCAATTTTTCATAGTGATAATTCTAGAAACATTATGCGTTACATTCCATGACTTGATTGTGTCCACCCAGCAAACTTCCAGTTCGTGCACTATTGCATATTTTTAAGTATCTATAACAAGTTACTACTTTTGATAATATGGCTTATGAACACTAAGGGGCATATTTACTAAGATGTGCTGCCTGTTACCATGGCAGATAGCGTGCTGCCAGGCTGTGCTTTCTGCAATTTCAGTGCATTATCTGCTGGGGAAATACTGTGAATGCCCCCAACAGATAGCGTACCGCATTTGCAGCTAATGCAGTGCTATTTACACAAAACACGACATTAGCTGCAGAATCCTAAAGCGCTTTCGTAAACATACCTCTAAGTGCAAATAATTAATGAATTAGACTTTTTTTATATTCAAAGAAAATATGCAAAGCTTTTTTTGACCAATAAAAACAAAGGTGAAATTAGGCCTTACCTGCTAATTACCTTTTCTTGAGCTCTCTCTGGGCCAGTCCAGGGAAGGTTAGGGTTGTCAATCCCCTTTAGCAGCTGAGGACTGAAAGAAACTTTAAAACTTGCTGACAGGTTAAGCCACTCCCCCTGACGTCAGTGTACCAGTCTTCTCTTGACAAAGCAGCAAAAAGGCAACCTAATAAGTGATAAGACTCTACGTTACCTAGTACCGAACAACGCAATATAACGCCAAACATGGTTCAGGCGGACTGAAAATCCCCCTGTCTATTATTTATTTATTTATTTATATTTTTTTAAATTTACTAAAACCGAATGAAACCTATGCTCCCTCGGAGAAGTCTAAGGAGCTCCCAAGTCACGTCTACCCAGCAAGCTGATTCGCTGTTACTCTTAGGCACAGGTAGCCTGACAGATGGAGAAGACAAAAGTAAAGGGTGGGCCCTGGACTGGCCCGGAGAGCGCTCAAGGAATGGTAATTAGCAGGTAAGGCCTAATTTCACCTTCCTTATCGCTTCTCCGGGCCAGTCCAGGGAAGGTTAGGGCAGTACCAAAGCAGTACCTAAACTCGGGAAAGCCCCGCAAGACCTGCTATCAACGCAGAAGCCCCCACCTTTGCATCTTCTCTGGCGTGAACATCCAACCTGTAATGTCTGGCAAAGGTATGGAGAGAGGACCACGTCGCCGCTCTGCAAATATCTACCGGAGGAACAAACGCATACTCCACCCAGGAAGTCGCCTGAGCACGAGTGGAGTGGGCTTTGAGTCCCGGAGGCGGTACCTTCCCTCCAGCCTCGTAAGCCGCCACGATGGCGTGCTTTACCCAGCGAGCAATGGAGGACTTCAAAGCCGCTTGCCCCTTTCTTGATCCCGCAAACAGCACAAACAACCTATCTGACTTACGAAAAGATTTAGTGACCCGTAAGTAACGTTTCAAGACACGTCCCAGATCCAAACTGCGGAGAACCCGATCCATTGGCGAATCCGAAAGGTCAGAGAAAATGGGCAACGCCACGGACTGATTAACATGGAATGCGCAAACTACCTTAGGCAGAAACGAAGGAACAGTACACGCAAGAGCACCTTTTCCAGCAAGAATTGAAGGTAGGGCTCTCGACAGGAAAGCGCCTGCAAATCAAAATCCTCCTTGCCGAACACAAGGCTACGAGAAAAGCCGTCTTCCAGGAGAATTCCTTCAAACGCTTCGAAGAAGCCGAGGCAAACGGCTGACGTGCTAACGCTTCCAAGACCACACCACGTGACGCAAAGGAGGTCGAATGAGCCGGGCCGCACGAAAAAAACGTTGCACATCCCGATGCACCGAGAGACGGCGACTCTGCACCGGCCCTCTGAAGCAAGAGAGGGCAGCCAAGTGCACTTTCAATGTGCTGAGTGCCAATCCCTTATCCAAGCCGTCTTGAAGAAACAAAAGCAGTTGCGGTAGAGCGGTAGACATAGGCCGAAAGCCTCACTGCGCGCACCAATCCTCGAAGACTCGCCATATTTGAACGTACGCTAGCGAAGTGGCAGACCGTTTGGAACGTAGTAGAGTAGCCACCACGGAATCAGAGTAACCTTTACGTCTCAAGCGACTCCCTTCAAGAGCCAAGCCGTCAGCAAGAAGCGATCGACCTGAGGCATGAGAACCGGACCCTGATTCAAGAGATTGACCCGGGCCGGAAGTCGCCAAGGAGAATCTATCAAAAGTCGCACCAGATCGGCATACCAAGGACGTCGAGGCCAATCTGGCGCAATCAGAATCACCGCACCTGGGTGCTTGGCTATGCGCTGAATGATCCGACCCAGCATCGGCCACGGAGGAAACACGTACAGGAGCGTGGTGGCAGGCCAGGGCTGAACCAACGCGTCTAGACCTTCCGACATGCGTTCCCTGCGCCTGCTGAAAAACCGAGTCGCTTTGGCATTGGCGAAAGTAGCCATGAGATCCATCACCGGCTGCCCCCAGCGAAGGGTAAGGTCGTGAAACACTGCCGCGTTCAACTCCCACTCTCCGGGATCGAGGACATTGCGACTCAGATAATCGGCTTGCACGTTGTCCTTGCCCGCCACGTGCGCCGCCGATAAAGCTACCAGATGACTCTCCGCCCAAATTATTAATTCCTGACATTCGGCGAGCAAAGGAGCACACCTTGTGCCCCCCTGCCGATTGATGTAGGAGACCGTCACCGCATTGTCGGAAAAAACCCGGACCGCTGTCCCCTCTACCAAGGGTGCGAAATGAAGGAGCGCGAGCCGCACTGCTCGGAGTTCCAAGCGATTGATCGACCACAAACTCTCCTCTTCGGACCATGACCCCTGTGTAATCTGAGACAGACAGTGAGCACCCCAGCCCGAGAGACTGGCGTCTGTGGTCACTAGCACCCATGCTGGATCCTGCAAGGGAACCCCCGCTCGCAGATGCGTGAGATCCATCCACCAGACCAGACTTTGACGTACCATCTCCGGACAGACCAGCCTCTGGGAGACAGGATGAAGCTGAGGAGACCACCTGGAGAGTAACGCCTGTTGCAGAGGTCTCATATGTGCCTTGGCCCACGGGACAAGATCCAGGGCCACCGCCATGGACCCCAAGAGTTGCAAATAGGTCCATGCCGAAGGAGCTGGAAATAGCAAAAAAACCCGCACTTGCTCCAAAATCTTTAGCACTCTGCTCTCGGGTAAAAAAACCAATCCTCTTGCCGTGTCGAAGAAGGCTCCGAGATAAGAAAGTTGTTGCACCGGCTGCAAATGACTCTTTGCTTGGTTGATGACCCAACCCAGCTGCTCCAGAAGCTGAACCATGTGAGCAGTTGCCGCAACTGAAGCCGAGAGTGATTCCGCCCTGATCAGCCAATCGTCGAGATATGGATGCACCCGAATCCCTTCCTTTCGCAGGGCCGCCGCCACTACCACCATCACTTTCGTGAAGGTTCGAGGAGCAGTCGCCAGACTGAAGGGCAATGCCCGAAACTGGAAATGACCCATAGGAAGGGCAAATCTTAAAAATTGTTGGTGATCTGGCCTGATGGGTATGTGCAGATAAGCTTCCGTGAGATCTATGGCCGTAAGGAATTCTCCCGGCCGCACCGCTCGAATAACGGACCGCAGAGTCTCCATCCGGAAATGTGGAACTCGTAAGGCACGGTTTACATGCTTGAGATCCAGAAATGGCCGAAAGGAACCTTCCTTTTTGGGCACCACAAAATAAATTGAGTACCGACCGAAGCCGTACTGGTCGCGAGGAACCGGAACCACCGCCTGCAGCTGTAAAAGCCATGCTAGTTTGTCGGTAACTATTTTTTTCTTCGGACCGAAAGCACAAGGAGATATCACAAAAGAGTCTGTCAAGTGGTGAGCGAAATCCAGTGCATAATCTTTCTGAATGATTTCTAACACCCATTTGTCCGAGGTTATTGCGGTCCAGGCCGATAAAAAGTTTTGTAGTCGCCCTCCTACAGGAACTGGGGCCTGGGACCAGCAAACCTTCATTGCGGTTTCTTCGCAGAGGTTTGCTGGGCGGTAAAATAGGATCTTCCGTAGCCTCTAGCGCCGCGAAAGGACTGACCGCGGAACCCGAAACAGGTTCTGGGATAGGGAGCAAATCGAGCTCCTCGGAACCGACGAAAATCTCTAACTTGGCCTTGTTGCCCTGTTTCTCCTCTAGACGCCTTAGGATGATCCTCCAGCAAACGACCCCCCTTGGAGTCCCCGAGGTCTTTAACAATCTTTTCCAAGGCCTCTCCAAACAGCAACTTTCCCTTATAGGGTAGTTTGCTGAGTCTCGACTTGGACGAAACGTCCGCAGCCCAAGTACGCAACCAAAGAAAACACTGGGCCGCCACCAGCGATGCCATAGACTTCGCAGCAATCCTTACTAAATCATAGAATGCATCAGCTAGATAAGCCGCTGCAGACTCCAATTTAGCCCCTTCCGGAGAAGAAGCAGCTGCCGATTCCATAGAGGTATCTCCCTGAATCCAACGGATGGAAGCTCTGGACACATACGCCCCACAAATGGAAGCCTGCAGAGCAAGGGCGCTAGAATCAAAAGCTTGCTTGAGGAGGACCTCAAGCTTTCGATCCTGTAGATCTTTAAGAGCCGCTGCCCCATCTACCGGAATGGTAGTTTTTTTAGTGACTGCGGACACTAATGCATCAACTTTAGGCATCTTTAAGAGCTCTTTCTCCTCTTGAGGCACTGGGTAAAGACGAGCCAGGGCGCGACTACCCCGCAGCGAGGCCTCCGGACACTCCCACTCAGATTCAATCATCTGCTTTATGACGCGGTGCACAGGAAAACAACGTTGTTCAGATTTAAAACCCTGCAACAGCGGATCTTCGAGAGGTTCCTGAGAGACAGAAGGAAGAAGAAGATTCAAAGCAGATAAAGACTGAGAGATAAGCGCTCCCAGCTCCTCCTTCCGAAATACCCTAAAAACATTAGGATCGTCGCCAGGAGCAATCTCTCCTTCCTCAAGCTCCCCTGAGCCCAAGTCCAAGCTTGGTTCAGAGAAGAGCTCTCCTTCCTCTAAAATGTGATTATCGGTGACCAGAGGCTCTACAGGGTCCAATCCGGACTGAGCCTGTACCCCCCAACTGGGAAGAACCTTCTCCAGGGTCTACAGCCGCCCGCGCTGGCTGACTGAGCTCTAAGGAACCAGAACCAGGAGAGTCTGACTGAGAGGCTTTCAATAAAAAAGCATTATGGAGTGCTAAGATAAATTCGGGAGAAAAAAAGGCAGACAGCCCTTCCTGAGCATCAGGAATCTTTGGCGACATCTTAGGGAGAGACGGAGTGTCCTTAGAGGACTTTGATTTGCGCTTCCCCCGGCTTATGATGGCCCATGGGAGAAACGGACGGCTCACTCAAAATGGCCGCCGTTCCCACCTTTTCGGAGGCCTCTCTGAATCTGAAGAGAGCTTTCCCTCCATGTGAGATCTGCCGGGAAAGCAAAGCCACTTGGGCGCGAAACACAGCCCGATCAAAAAAACTGACCCCCCAAAAAAAGAACAAAATTAGCGCAACGGAGCCCGTATGCGGAGAACCGCTCGCTGCAGTGAAACTGTCCGAACAGGAAAGCCTTGCCTCCGAGACACAGTTCTCACCTGACCTGAGTGCCGCAGCACAGCCTCGCCGTTTCTCTTCCCCACTGCTAGCGGAAGTAGCGGCAACAAGGTTGTCTTGCCAGGTAGAGGGTAACTGGGGCTCCCATGACTAATCTACCGACGATAGAGAGACCCTCTAGAGAAGGCAGGCTCTACACTTCTCCGCCGCCGAGAATAAGCAGGCAGGGGTCGTCTACTATGTCTTCCGGAGGGCAAATATAAATTTACAATTTGTCGGCTCTACTGGTCTGAAAACAGCACAGTGGAATATAGCGCCTTATCAGCCCCGCTAGAGCTAAAAAGCTATAAGTGAGGGAGACGAAAATAAGAAAATATAGCAATTCTGTAGAAGCAGACTGTCAGCATCAATCCTCTTCAGCTGCTGAGGACTGAAAGAGTGGAACACTGACGTCAGGGGGAGTGGCTTAACCTGTCAGCAAGTTTTAAAGTTTCTTTCAGTCCTCAGCTGCTAAAGGGGATTGACAACCCTAACCTTCCCTGGACTGGCCCGGAGAAGCGATAAGGAATAAAATGCATTCAAATGGTTTCCAATATTTTATAAACTGAGTAACTCTTTCAGTTGCTATAGCTTCATACTGAGTAATTTTATTCATCATAAAGAATAAAATTACTCAGCATGTAGTTAGTCATGGCCTAATGGGAGACAGCCAACATGCCTTTAGACAAGGAAGATCTTGTCTTACTAATCTGATATGTTTTTTTGAAGATGTGAATAAACAGGTGGACAAAGGTGAGTCGGTTGATATAGTGTATCTGGACTTTCAGAAAGCCTTTGACAAGGTCCCTCATCAGAGACTTTTGGCAAAACTAAAGAGTCATGGGATAGGAGGCAGTGTACTACTGTAGATCAAGAACTGGTTAAAAGATAGAAAGCAGAGGGTTGGGCTAAATGGCCAATTTTCCCAATGGAAAAAGGTGAATAGTGGTGTACCCCAGGGATCTGTGCTGGGTCCGCTGCTTTTTGACTTATTCATAAATGACCTGGAAAGTGGAATAACCAGTGAGGTTATCAAATTTGCAGATGACACAAAACTATTTAAAGTTGTTAAAACCCAAGAGGATTGTGGAAAATTGCAAGAGGATCTTGATAAATTGGAAGACTGGGCATCGAAATGGCAGATGAAATTTAATGTGGACAAGTGCAAAGTTATGCACCTAGGGAAGAACAACCCAAACTATGGTTACAAGATGCAAGGTTCCACATTAGGAACCACCACCCAGGAAAAAGATTTAGGCGTCATTGTGGATAACATGTTAAAACCCTCAGCCCAATGTGCAGCGGCAGCCAAGAGAGCAAATAGAATGCTAGGTATCATAAGGAAAGGAATGGAAAATAAAAAAAAAGATATTATAATGCCTCTATATCGTTCCATGGTGAGACCGCACCTTGAATATTGTGTGCAATTCTGGTCGCCGTATCTTAAAAAGGATATAGCATTATTAGAAAAGGTTCAGAGAAGAGCCACCAAAATGGTAAAGGGGATGGAAGGATACTCCTATGAAGAAAGGATAAAAAGATTAGGGCTCTTTAACCTGGAAAAGAGACGGCTGAGGGGAGATATGATAGACGTCTATAAATTAATGAACAGAGTGGAACGGGTAAACGTAGATCGATTGTTTACGTTATCAGAATATAGAAAGACTAGGGGACATGCAATGAAGCTACAGGGTAAACTAAGATTAATAAAAGAAAATATTTTTTCACTGAACGTGTAATCAAACTCTGGAATTTGTTACCGGAGGATGTAGTAAAGGCTGTTAGTGTAGCTGGGTTTAAAAAAGGTTTGGACAAGTTCCTGGAGGAAATGTCCATAAACCATTATTAAGAAGGGACCCAGGATATTAATGCTTGACCCAGTACAAGCATTGCGGAACCTGTGTCTTTTGGGGAAACTGCTAGGTACGTATGACCTAGATTGGCCACTGTTGGAAACAGGATACTGGGCTTGATGGACCTTGGTCTGACCCAGTATGGCATATCTTATGTTCTCATGTTCTTGGCCAAGAGAAAGGCCAAATCACCACACATTCATCTCAGTAACAGTTATTTTTCCCAATTGTTACGCATAGCATTAATAGGTAAAGCTAACCAATACATCTACTGGTTTATTCTCTGATTTTGTTAATAAAGTTTGCAATGCAAGAGATCTCTAGCCTAATTTCTTACAAGATACATCTTGCATTTTAAATATTTTGCATATCCACTCCCATGCTGAGTTTTAAAATCCTCAAATCTTGAAATGATGAAACATATGGGACGGTGTTTCAATTTCTACCATATAAGAACCACACATAAGTAGATATTTTACTTATCTGATAATTTTCTTTTCTGGTATCCTGCTAGACCAGTTCAAAAAATGGATTATGCTCCCTGTCAGAAGATGATGGAGACAAAGAAAACTAGAACTTTCCATACCACCATCCTTGGTATAAGGACTGGTACAGCAAAGATACTAGTCAATATTGATGAAACCAAGCAAACCATAAAACCAAAGACAGAAATAAACTGCTGGGCAAATTAACTCCTATGAGAAAAGACCTGAAGCCCTCAGAAGGCCCCCATCGCTTAACAATTTACCAATTCTTACCCAGAGACAGCAAATAGCTCTGTCACAGGGGAGACAAAAAAAACCAACAGAAAAAGTAAAATTTCTCCTTCCTTATCATCCTGCTTGACTAGTCCAGATAAGTGGAAAGAACCCAAAACTGAGTAAGGGAAAGATACTACTGCCTTAAGAGCCATCGCCCCGAAAGACGAGTTCAATTTTGTCTGCACATCCAAATGATTGTGCTTCACAAAAGAATTCCATAACACCCAAGTAGCCATGGCTCTGGACTCCATCCAGGAAGAAGCTTGAGTTCTAATAGAATGAGCATGCAAGCCTTACGGTAACAGCTTTCCTTTTAGAATGTATGCAGGTAGCGTACTTAGTTACCTGTAACAGGTGTTTGTCTGGGGACAGCAGGGATCAGTCCTCACATATTAGTGACATCAGAGCCGACGGAGGCCACACGGAGCATTTCCCCAGCTTTCAAAGAAAGCCTCTGGGACATACTACCACGCATGCATGGTCCCCTTCCAGCCCAAGGGTGCCATCTTGCTCAGTCAGATGACATAGCTAGGAAGGAAGTAAAAACTAAAACAAGATAGTGAGGAAACTACCAGGGGAGGAGGAAGGGTTGTGAGGACTGATTTCTGCTGTCCCTGGAAAACACCTGTTACAGATGAGTAACTACGCTTTCTCCAGGAACAAGCAGGAAGTCAGTCCTCACATATGGGGCTCCCTAGCTCCAGTCTGCCAAGGACTGAACCAGGACAGCACCACAGCGATCAACTGGGTAGCCATAATTTGCAGACGGTGAATCCCCACTGAGAGGCTCTGTAGACCTTAGCGTCCAGTGACACTATCACTCCAGTAGCCTAAACATAGAAGGGTCGGAGGGCAGGAGTTGCCTACACCCTGAGAATATTACGGAGCACTGCCTGGCCAAAGGCACTGTCCCTGCAGGACTCGCTCTCCAGACAGTAGTGAGCTGTGAAGGTATGAATTGAAGATCATGTGAGTACTTGCAGATCTCTGTCACCAGCACCGAGTGGAAGTTGGCCACCGATGTGGCCATCGCCCTCACGTGATGCGCTCTGATCTGGTGCTCAAGGGAGAGGCCAGCTCGCTCACAGGCGAGGGCAATTCAGTCCACCACCCAAGTGGACAGAGTTCGCTTAGTCCGGGGAGCCCCAGTCTGCTGGGGTCAAAAGACACAAAAAGCTGAGGAGCTTTGCAATGGGCCAGAGTCCACTGTAAGTAGGACAGGGCCCATTTGCAATCCAGTGTATGAAATACTAGTTCACCCCTGCCAGTGAGGCCACAGGAAGAAGGTGGGGAGGACCACCTCTTGGTTAAGGTGGAAAGGAGATACCACCTTCGGGAGAAATTTGGGTGTGTATGAAGCACTACCTGCTCTTATAGAACTTGTATATGGTGGATCTGCCACCAGGGTTTGGAGATCGCTCACTCTTCGAGTGGACGTGAGGGCCACCAGAAAAGCCACCTTCCAAGCAGGTAGCACAGGTGGCAAGTGGCTAAGGGCTCGAATAGCAGTTTGGTGAGCTGGGAGAGCACCACATTGAGGCCCCACTCTGCAGCCAAAGGGCGGAGAGGGGGCTTGGATAACAGGAGGCCCCAGAGGAACCTGGAGACCAGGGACTGGCTTGAGAGGTGTTTTCCCTCAATAAGTTGGTAGTGAGTAGCTATGGCACTCAGATGCACCCTCACTGAGTTAGATTTCAGCCTGGTGTGCAACAGGTGCAGTAGGCACTGAAGTACTAGTTGCACATGGCAGGAGAAGGGATTCTCCTCTTTTTCCGCACACCAGGTTGAGAACATTCTTCACTTAAAGGCTGCTTGGGCCACCTGGGGGCGATCAGTATAACTGGCACCTTCTTGCTCTGGACCTTGAAGAGGGTTCTGGCGACAAGGGAGGGGGGGTCAGCGTGAATGCATAGAATAGGCCCTCGGACCAACAGATCAGGAAGACATCTGCCACCACTCTTCTTGAGTGCGGCTGACGCGAGCAGAAGCGAGGAAGCTGTACACATTGTCCAGGGAGGCGAATAAGTCCATCACGGGCCTGCCCCAGAGGTAGAAGAGCTGCTTCGCTACCCTGGGATTTAAGCACCACTCATGTGGGCAAAGGACTCTGCTCAGCCTGTCTGTTAGGCAGTTTATTTTATTTATTTCACATTTCTTAAATACTGCCTTTCATGATATCAAGGCAGTTTACATTGAACAAACTGAAATTACATTGAACAGGGCATTATAACTTGGAGTTGTTTTAGCCCGGGAAGTACACCGCTCGCAAAAGCATGTGGTTGCATGCTGCGAAGGAGATGAGAGCCACTGCTTCCTGACAGAGGACATATGAACCCGTGCCTACCTGCTTGTTGATATAAAACATGGCAACCTGGTTGACCATTTGGAGCAGCACAGGTCAGAGTTGCAGGCGTGGTGGAACGCTCATAGCTCCAAGAAGATTGCACTGAGCTCTAGAAGACTGATCTATAAGAGTGACTCCTCCCGAGACCAGCTGCCCTGTATGTGGAGGACACCACAATGCTTCCTTCAACCCTGGAGGGAAGCATCTGTGGTCAGGTTCCTCTGTGGTGCCTGGAAGGGCATTCCCGCCTGGAGGTGGCACAAGTTTTGCCACCAGTTGAAGGTCTCTGCCAGTTGGTGAGTAACCCTGACCCTGTCCCGTAGCCTGCCCATGGCTTGAGTCCACTGCGAGCGGAGGCACCATTGGGTTGTCTGGATGTGTAAGCAGGCTAAGGGCATGACGTAGACCGTCAAGACCATGTGGCCCAGCAGGCGGAAGAGGCGGCAAGCTGGTACTGACCGGCAGCATTGTACCTCTCCTGCCAGTTGCCTGAGGTGTTCTGCCCTTTCTCTTGGAAGGACGGCAATGACCTGTAACGTGTCCAACTGAGCACCTATGAACTCCAGACTTTGGGCTCAAGAGAGATGGGATTTGGGGTAGTTGACAATGAACCCCAGGACTGACCTCTGAGTCGAACCACCCCTTATTAGCCAGTCATCTAAGTGGGGGAAGACGAAAGCCCCTTGTAGGCGCAGATTGGCAGATACCATCGCCAGGCATTTGATAAAGACCCTTGGTGAGGAGGCGAGGCGAGGCCAGGCTGAAGGGTAGCACCCTGTACTGGTAGTGCAGTCCTCCCACCATAAACCATAGGTACTGCCTCTGGGAAGGGCAGATCATGATGTGAGTGTATGCATTCTTTAGATCCAAGGAGCACAGCCAATCTCAGTTGTGGGGGTAAGGCAGCAGTCTTCAAAGGGAGAGCATCTTGAACTTCTCCCTCACCAGAAACTTGTTTAAGTTTCTCAGGTATAGTATGGGCCTGAGGCCACCGTTCTCTTTGGGACAAGGAAGTATCTAGAGTAGAAGCCTTTTTCCCTATAGGTGTTTGGGTTCAGGCTCTACTTTGTTGTCCCTGAGCAGACCTGCGAGTTCTGAGAACAGAAGGATGTGCTGAAGGAGAGGTCACACTGGCTCTCCTGGGAAGAACTTGGGTAGTACCTGCTGTAGGTGGAGGAGGTATCCCTCCCTTATCACCTGCAGTACCCATTGGTCTGAGGTGACATTGGCCCACCTGTGGGCAAAGAGCACTAGGTGGCCCCTTGTAGGCTGGTGAAGGTCTCCCAGGGGAGAGGAGGCAATGCCCTGGGAGTCAAAATCTCCCCCTGGGTTGGGCTGGAGCCGGGGACTGGGTCTTCTGAGTTCCATGGCCTTGTCTCTTAGGGTGAGAACCCTATTGCTGGCCTGAGAAGGGCTGGTAGTGGTGACTCTTTTGGAAGTGCCCCTTTTTCCTCGGGAACAGGGGTCTTTTCACCGAGGGTTTCCTACGGGGAAAGGAAAAGGTCTTTTTTGAGAGCCTCTATCTTGGCTGCCTTGTCGAATAGGTTCTCTCCGGTGCAGGAGACGTCAAGTAGCTTGTCTTGGACCCCTTGCTCAAGGTCTGAAGACTGTAGCCAGGCTTGGCGTCGGGCACCGATGCCGGCTGCTGCTATTCGAGCTGCTGACTCAAAGCCGTCGTAGGCTGTCCAGGAGAGGAACTTAGAGCAGTCCTTGATCCTGGAGGTCAGAGCTTGGAAACGTTGGAGAGGTTCCCCTGAAAGCCCTGCTGAAAACCCAGACAGCTCCTGGATTAGGGCCTTCAGGTACATACCTATGTATAGCTCATAAACATGGATTTGACACCTCAGCATCGAACCCTGGTAGCACTTGCACTCAAGAGCATCGAGGGCCCTAGCCTCCCTTCCAGGGGGAACAGAAGAGTGGGTCTTCTGGCTCTGAAGTTTTTGCATGGTTGACTCGACAACCATGGAGTTCTGTGGGTTCTGGGGTTTCTGGAACCGCGGCCCTTTCCTGACGCGGTGTTGAGGTGCTGATGGTGTTGAGGCGCTGGCTGACCACTGCTACCAAAGCTGGGGTCTCCCACATTCTCAACAGTAGCCGCTCAAAGATCGACTGCACTGGCACCATGAGTTTCCTTGGCTGGAGACTCGTACTGGGGAATCTCCAGTTCTTTGGTGTGTGGATCCTCCTCCGCCTCGGTTTGCACTGACCATATCCTTAACAAAGTCATGGAAGGCTACATCCTCTGGAGAAGAATGGCGACGGGGCACCGGGGGAGACTAGTCCGAAAGAATGTCTCAGTGCCGTCTAGTTTCCGGGGATGCCTCATCATTGGTCTCCCACTTGGAGTCGAGGGGTGACAATGAATCTGAGGCCCTGCAACTCCTTGCCTCGAGGCCAGTGCCGAAGGGTCGGGGGCCTCCAGAATACCAGGAGTCCAAATCATGGAAACTGGCGGGGGAGGATCGGATGCCTGAGTAATGGGACTGGGACCTCGACCGGTGCAGAGGGTCTACCCGAGGCTGGTGACTCTTGGAGCTTGGCTCAACGACCGGGACTTCCTCGCAGTCAGAGGCACAGTGCCTGCTGCAGGGCCAGGATAACAGTGATGTTCTGCTTCAGGGCTGCCATTCTGGTTTCCAAGCCAGAAGGCTCTGCAGCTTTTGGCGCAGGCACCGAGGATCTCGGGCCTGGCGCCGGAATGCTTGTGAGTGTGTCCTTGATGAGGACTATGGTCTCCGCCAGCTGAGGTATCCTTTTTGAGGACCTTGGTAGGGCGTTTCTCGAAGCAGCCCTTTACTGGGTTTCTCTGGTGGAACCTCGATGGACTTTGAGGATTTTTTTCTTCTTTCTCTCAGGGTCCGGGGTCTTCTTGGATGAGCCGCCGCCGCCGAGGGACTCCAAGGATGCACCAGACTCACAGGAAGTGCTGGGTTTAGAGCCTGAGATGGATCTTGGGAACAGCTTCTCCTGCAACTCCGACCTCTTTTCATTGGTCTTAGGTGTCATGGCCTGGCACAGGTCATAGGAGGTGCTATCATGGTCCGGTCCCAGGCAGCATAAGCAGCAGTCATGGCTTTTGGTGACTGACATGGTTTGAATGCAGCAGTCACATTTTTTGAAACCACCAGGGGACATGGTGGGAAACATCCAGCCGAGGTCCATGACCCCCAGGCGAAAAAAGGCACGAACACCGGTCAAGGCAAGCCTCGATCAAAAAAGGGGAAAAGGGGCTGAGAACAGCACTGACTCAAGGTGGGAAAAGGAACCGGTATGCCAACCATGAAAAACTGACTTTTAAGGATATAGCAAGGATTTTTTCCAGGGAAACAGGAGAGACATCTGTTGGGCTCTGCGGAAAAAAGGAGACTGAGCAAGATGGCACCCTTGGGTGGGAAGAGGACTACGTATGCTTGGTAGCATGTCCCAAAGACTTTCTTTGAAAGCTGGGAAAATACTCCGTGAGGGATCCGTCGGTGCTGAGACCATCCATATGTGAGGACTGATGACTTCCTGCTTGTTCCTGCAGAAGCAATTGTTTCCTTAATCCACCGTCCCAAGATGTATCTGAACTCTGCCTTGCCCTTGCGAAGCTCCCTGAAAAGCACAAACAGCTTGTAAGATTTGTGAAAGCGTAGTTACTCACCTGTAACAGGTGATCTCCGGGAACAGCAGGAATTGAGTCTTCACATATGGGTGACATCGCTACTGAAGGAGCCCACATGGGAACGCTCCCCAGCGTCCAATAGGACAGATTTTGGAAGCATCCCATTGTGCCTGCATAGCTGCTTTCCCACCTTTCCAGCTCTCCCTCCTCATAAGAACATAAGATATGCCAAACTGGTCAGACCAAGGTTCATCAAGCCCAGTATCCTGTTTCCAACAGTGGCCAATCTAGGTCATACGTACCTAGCAGTTTCTCCAAAAGACACAGGTTCCACAATGCTTGCATTGGGTCAAGCATTGATATCCTGGGTCCTTTTTTAATAATGGTTTATGGACCTTTCCTCCAAGAACTTGTCCAAACCTTTTTTAAACCCAGCTGCACTAACAGCCTTTCCTACATCCTCCGGTAACAAATTCCAGAGTTTGATTACACGTTCCGTGAAATTTTTTTTTCTCTTATTAGTCTTAAATAGGATACCCTATAGCTTCATTGCATGTCACCTAGTCTTTCTATATTCTGATAACGTAAACAATCGATCTACATTTACCCGTTCCACTCCGTTCATTAATTTATAGACTTCTATCATATCTCCCCTCAGCCATCTCTTTTCCAGGTTAAAGAGCCCTAATCTTTTTAGCCTTTCTTCATAGGGGTATCCTTCCATCCCCTTTACCATTTTGGTGGCTCTTCTCTGAACCTTTTCTAATAACACTATATCCTTTTTAAGATAAGGCGACCAGAATTGCACACAATATTCAAGGTGCGGTCACACCATGGAACGATACAGAGGCATTATAATATCCTTTGTTTTATTTTCCATTCCTTTCCTTATGATAGCTTGCATTCTATTTGCTCTCTTGGCTGCCGTTGCACACTGGGCTGAGGGTTTTAACATGTTATCCACAATGACTCCTAAATCTTTTTCCTTGGTGGTGGTTCCTAATGTGAAACCTTGCATCGTGTAGCCATAGTTTGGGTTGTTCTTCCCTAGGTGCATAACTTTGCACTTGTCCACATTAAATTTCATTTGCCATTTTGATGCCCAGTCTTCCAGTTTATCAAGATCCTCTTGCAACTTTCCACAATACTCATGGGTTTTAACAACTTTAAATAGTTTTGTGTCATCTGCAAATTTGATAACCTCACTCGTTATTACCTTTTCCAGGTCATTTATGAATATGTCAAAAAGCAGCGGACCCAGCACAGATCCCTGGGTTACACCACTATTCACCTTTCTCCATTGGGAAAATTGGCCATTTAGCCCTACTCTCTGCTTTCTATCTTTTAATCAGTTGAATTTGTAGCTGAGATGAAAGGAGAGAAGGAGAGAAGAAGAAAGTACAACTCCTAGGGTAGGAGGGTGGGTTGTGATCACTTGCTACAGGTGAGTACGCAATCTCCTGGAACAAGCAGGAATGTAGTCTTCACATATGGGACTCCCTAGCTTGGAGATGCCAGAGAGATGACCTCAGAGCAAGCCATGGAAACACAGGCCTAAGTAGTAGGTCATATATCTTCCAAGGACGTCTGGTATGGAAACCCGGGACGGGGGGTAGGAGATGATCTAAGCATGAAAGAGATGCTGGAGAACAACTTGTCCAAACAAGGCATTCCGGCAGGAGTCCTTGTCCAGGCAATAGTGAGCAGCAAAAGTATGGACAGAGGACCAGGTTGCTGCTTTACATGTCTCATTAATTGCCACAGAGCGGAGATTCGCAATGGAGGCAGCCATTGCTCAAACATTGTGTGCTGTGACGTGACCCTCGAGAGAGAGTCTGGCATTGTCGTAAGCAAAGGAGATACAATCTGCTATCCATTTGAAGAGAGTTTGTTTGGATACTGGTAGTCCTAGGTGACTGGAATCAAAAGCGATGAAAAGTTGGGAAGCTTTTCTGTGTTCCCTTGTTCTCTGGAGATAAAAGACCAAAGCACATTTGAAATCCAGAGTATGAAGGGTTACCTCCACCCTAGAAGAATGAGATCTAGGGAAGAAAACAGGGAGGTACACTGACTGGTTTAAGTGAAAAGGCCAGACCACCTTTCGCATAAAATGAGGATGAGTCCTAAGGACTACCTTATCATGGTGAAAATGAGTGTAAGGAGGATCAACCACTAAAGCTTGAAGTTCACTGATGTGCCTTGCCGAAGTGAGGGCAACGAGGAAGGAGAAACTTCAGGGAAGTAGTGGCTAGGGGTTCAAAGGGCGGCTTCATAAGTGTCCTAAAACTACATTAAAGTCCCATGCCACTGGGGGTGGTTTAATGGGAGGCTTAGTCAATAGAAGCCCTCTTATGAAGTGTGCTACAAGCGGCTGAGAGAAGATGGGTTGACCATCCAAGGGGATGTGGGATGCCGCTATGGCACTCAAGTGTACCGAATTGGTCTCGAGTCCAGAGGAAGAGAGGTGGAGAAGATATTCCAGTAATGTCTCCACGGAAGCTGAAAAGGGGTTAAGATCCCTTTTCGAACACCAGACAGAGAATCTACGCCACTTGAAGGCATAGGGGTGCCTTGTGGAAGGTTTCCAAGAAGATAAAAGGATATCTTTCACTTGCTGAGAAAGGCAGGATGCCCTGGAATTCTATGCCTTCAGCAGCCATGCTGTAAGGTGTAGGGACTGCAGATTGGGATGCAGCTGTGTTCTGTTCTCCTGAGAGAGGAGATCTGGGGCAGACCCAAAATCTACTGGTTGGACTCGAGGAAGACGTAGAAGCAGAGGATACCATGGTTGTCGTGACCAACGTGGGGCTATAAGGATCATGTAGCCGTTGTCTCTCTGGAGTTTGAAAAAGAGTCTTCGGAATGAGGGGAATGGGGGGAAAGGCATAAAGGAAGCCCTGACCCCAGTGAAGTGAAAAGCATCTACCGCTTGGCTGTTGTGAGCCGAGATTCTGGAACAGAACCGGGGAAGTCTGGCATTCTGAGGACTTGCAAACAAGTCTATATCTGGGGTTCCCCAGATCTTGAAGATATGAGCAACCGTGTTTGTGTGGAGAGACCACTCGTGGGGCAATAAGACCCAACTGAGTTTGTCTGCTAAGAGATTGTTTGCCTGTGAGATAAACCGCAAGTAGGTGAATCTGATGATGTATGGCGAAGGACCACAGGTGCAGGGCTTCGCTGCAAAATGTCCAAAAGCCTGTTCTGCCCTGTTTGTTCAAGTAGAACATGACTACCTGATTGTCCGTCTGGACTAGAACTGTGCGGAAGCGAAGGTGGTCGTGGAATATCCTGAGAGCATTCTGAATGGCTCTGAGTTACAGATAATTTATGTGGAGTTGTGACTCCTGATGAGACCAAAGGCCTTGAGTGGAAAGGTTGTCCAGATGAGCTCCCCAGCCCAATCTGGGAACATCCATCATCAGGGTACATTGATGCGGAGGCTTCTGAAAAGGTGACCTTATGTGAAGGTGTTTTATAGATTTCCACCACTGGAGAAATGAGATGAGACATTCAGAGAGTGTTATCTTTTCTCCCAGGGCGACCGGATGCTTGAGACCACTGGGAAGCAGGGTCCATTGAGCTGCACGCATATGTAGACGAGCGTATGGAACCACATGTACAGTGGATGCCATATGGCCCAAAAGTTGCAGCATTTCTCGAGCAGTAAGAAAGGTTTTGAGGCCTGCTTGGGATGCAAGTTGGATGAGTCGAGCACAGCGGGCTTGAGGCAGAAAAGCCCTTGACTGACGAGTGTCTAGGAGGGCTCTTATAAACTCTAGATTCTGAGAGGGAAGGAGTTGGGACTTTGGAAGATTTGCTACAAATCCCAAGTGTTGCAGCACCTGCCTGGTGCGCGTGAGAAAAAGATTGGCCTCTTGAGGTGTGCTTGCTCGAATGAGCCAGTCGTTTAAGTAGGGGAAGACAAATATCCCTAGAGTCCTCAGGAATGCAGCTACAACTGCCATGCACTTTGTAAAGACTCTTAGGGCAGAGGTGAGGCCAGAAGGCAGGACTCTGTATTGATGATGTTTCCCCTGGAATAGGAAACGCAGAAACCTTCTGTGTTCCGCGTGGATAAGAATGTGAGTATATGTGTCCTTTAGATCTAGAGAACAGAGCCAGTCCTGACTCTGGAGATAGGGTAGCAGAGTACCTAGGGAGATCATCTTGAATTTCTCCCGGAGTAGATACTTGTTCAGCTGTCTGAGGTCAAGGATGGGCCTGTATCCCCCTGTCTTCTTTGGAATGAGGAAGTAAGGAGAATAGAAGCCCAGACCTTGCTGGGAGGGTGGCACTTCCTCTATTGCACCCTGCGAGAGAAGGGAGCTGACCTCCTGCAATAACAGGGTGGTAAGAGGGGGTTGAGAACTGAACTCTCTTAACGGAGACGGGGGGGGGGGGGGGGTGGACTTCAGAAGTGAAGTTTGTACCCCTCCTTCACTATGGAAAGATTCCAGTGCTCTGATGTTACAATATGCCACCTGTGGGCGAAGTGACATAGTCTGCCTGGAATGGGAATGGAATGTGGAACCTCTAGAGGTAGGATGGCTATTTTCTCCAGAAAGGAGAGAAAGACCCTGAGGAGGTTGGGTCTGCTGCACTGGCTGAGACCTGGGAGTCTGAGCCTTTCTTTGTTGTTTTGGATGTCGTCGTTCTTTTTGAGGAGCATGAACTGGACAGTACAGTGCAGGGTTGTAAGAAGAATACTACTTCCTTTTCTTATTGAAAAAGAGTTTCTTTGTTACCTTCTTTTTAGCTGGGTGGGCAGTTGATCTAGAAAGTCTATTTAGAGTGGTGTTCTCAGACTCTAATTCAGACGCCTTGTCCTGCCAGTCGTTGCCAAACAGGTTTTCGCCTGTACAAGGAATATTACCCAGCTTATCTTGAACCCACTGTTCAAGATCAGAGGCTTGGAGCCAAGCAATCCTACATGCACCAATGCAAATAGCTGAAGTCCTACTGATGCATTCAAAACAGTTGAAGGTTGCCCTGTTAACAAATTTGGAAGCATTTTGGGCATGCTTCACCAGAGTGAGATAATCAGCTCTCTTATTATCAGGGAAGAGAGGAGCCATCAGCTCCAAATCCCTAGTCACTTCTCTCAGAAACATACCCCATGTACAGTATGTATGAACTTATTCTGGCTCATAATGTAGAGGCCTGAAAGCATCGACGACCAAAAGCATCGAGGGTTCTCGATTCTGTGCCCGGAGGGTTTGAGGAATGAGTTTTGGCACTTTCAATTTGACGCATCGCCGATTCCACCACCATGGAATGGTGTGGTAATTGCGCCTTCTGGAAACCAGGACAGTCCGGTACCCGGTACATAGTATCAAGCCTTCGAGTATGTGAGGAGATGGTCAAGGGTGTCTCCCACATTAAAAGCATAAGGTTGTGAAGTATTCGATGAATAGGAAGAGTGGCAGCCTCCTTAGGTGCTGCAGGGTACTGAAGGATTTCAAGCGCCTCAGCCCTAGGCTCCTTCTCTGAAGTTACGGTGATGGAGAGGCCCCAAGCAACATCACAGATAAAGTCTTGAAAAGGCATGTCCTCCGGAGGGGACATGCGACGTTGCGGGGATGGAGATGGATCCTCCGGTAGAATTCTCATTTCTCTTGTACTGGTTGATTCATCATCCGACGAATCAGAGTCCAAAGACTCAAAGAATCGATAGGCTGGATGCTCGTGCTCTGCCCGTACTCAATACCGTTTGAAAACGGCATCAGAAAGTTTCAGTACCGGAATCTCGGTACCGGAGACAGACTCGAGGGCCGGTATGGGCGGTAGCGTGGTAAGTGGCAAAAATGTCGATGCCGGTACTTTTTTTTTTTTTTTTTAAATCTTTTATTTAGAATTTTGAATATGAACATACAACTATACAAAACAAACCCAAAAAGGAAACCCCCCTCCCCTCCCCCCACCAACAGTACAGTCCCATCCCCTATAGGCTACGCTCCTCCAACGCCATCCCTGTCAGGACACTGCTCATGCATAGCTATCCTGATATAATGGGAGCAACAGACCCGAATCCCCACAATATAAACCAACTCTCACACGCACACTCTAGCTTTTGCAACATAGACATCTAAACACTGCCACTTGTCCGGGCCTTGATCCCCAGTATGAGTACCCCTGTAGCCGTTAATAAAAGCAGCATGATCCTGCGCCTTCTCATAGCTGGCATAGAGGCATACCATGCTCCACCAGTGGTGAACGTCTAGTCTACTAGAATCCTTCCAGCAAACCAAGATGTGCTTCAAGGCTATGGCTATTAAAAAATCTAACAGAAAACGCTTTCCTTTCAAATCAGGAAGGCCACTTGCGGAAGAGCGCAGAATCACTACCTGCCAGGTACAGGGAGACTGAAAGCACAGGATCTTTTGTATCCTATCCCAGACATGAAGCCAGAAGGAATGAACGTAAAGGCAATCAAAAAACATGTGTTTGTAGGTGCCAGGACCGAGAGAACAAGACCAGCACAGGTTACCAGAATCGGGCTTCCAGCTGGAGAGCCGAATGGGAGTGATAATGGCACGATGAAGCAAGAAGAATAAGGACTGCGTTATGGCAGCTGCTTTAGAGACCCTACTGACCCTGGACCACAGGATCAACCAGTCATGAGAAGAAATCGGTACCTCTAAATCCAACACCCAAGCGTCACTGCCCGCCGGCCTAGAGGGGCTACCCTCCCGCAAATATGCATAGAATTGAGAGGCTACACCAGTCTTTCTGGAGAATGAGAGGGCCAGCTCATACAACCCCCAGGGCGAGTCTAGACACCGAGCAGACACCCCCGCAGAGGATAGACAGCTCACTAGTTGAATCCATTGAAACTGACACCTAGGGGGTAGCGAGAATTCCTTTTGCAACCTAACCCAGGGCTTCCACCGCCCATCTTGAAACAGTTGCCCTATTGTCCAAATACCTTTGACTTGCCATTGCTGCCACCCAAAGGATTTGCGGCCAATCTTGAACCGAGGGTTCCACTAAATCGGCATCCGAGATGACACCGAGTTCTCTGAACCCATTACTCCAGCCAGATGTTGAAATGCCCTTTGGGTCGCCACTACTATTGCCAAAGCAGGAGAAGATACCGGGCATGCCATACCAACCAGAAGGTCCAGGGGGATCGGTTCAACTAGCCGCCTTTCCACCTCAACCCAGACTGGACACGAACCCCCACACTCACGGGGACACCACAACGCCCCTTGCTTAAGCAAGAAAGCCTGGTGATATTTGTGAAAATCCGGGAAATTTACCCCCCCCCCCATGGCTTTGTTCACCTTTAGCTTGCCGAGAGCAATTATAGGAGGCTTTCCTTGCCACAAAAAAGTCACTAGTTGTCTCTCCCAGCCTTCATATACCTTCTGAGGGAAGGAAGCCGGCAACATTTCTAAAATATAGTTTATTTTGGGGGCAAGGACCATTTTAATAGACTCCATGCGGCCCCACCATGAGAGATGCAACGGCGACCACTTAATCGTGAAGGTCTGGATCAGTTCCTCAATCTGTTTGCAATTAAGAAGAAAAGTCTCTTCGAGCGAACTACAAAAACGTACCCCAAGATACTTAATCGCCTTCTTTTCCCAGACAAAGGGAAAATCCTTTACAGCCTCTGAAAACGTAACTCTGTTCCTGGGGAAGGCAAGACTTAGACCAGTTTATTTTATATCCTGACACCTTTGAGTAATGACCTATGACCCTCAAAATCTCCTCTAGAGAACCGGGTTGAGAGAAGAGCAGCAGGTCGTCAGCGTAAGCTGCGAGTTTAACCTGAAGATCCCCGATCCAGACCCCGCCCACCTTTTCTGAGTGTCGGATTAATAGCCCTAATGGCTCCAGAGCCAGATTAAAGAGAATCGGCGATAGGGGGCAGCCTTGCCGAGTCCCTCGGAATAAAGAAAAGGGGGCAGACAGGAGCCCATCCACAAGGATACGAGCCCGTGGGGAAGAGTACAGCACCTGAATACAGCGGATGATACCCTCTCCGAATCCAAACCAACGCAGGACCCTGAATAAAAAGACCCATTCAAGCCGATCAAAAGCCTTTTCTGCATCCAAGGAGATCCCCACCAAAGGGGTGTCAGCTTGCTCGGAGACGGCCAGGATATCTAGTAACAACCGAGCATTATCCGATGTCGCTCTCCCGGGCATAAAGCCACATTGGTCAGGGTGAATTAAATCAGCTGACACCTTCGTCAACCTGTTGGCCAAAACGGCCGCAAACAATTTATAGTCCGCATTCAAGAGAGAGATCGGTCTATAGTTCTCCACCTTGAGGGCGTCCCTACCCGGCTTCGGTAGCACCACTATCGTGGCCTCACTAAAATCCCCCACTACGGGCACCTGATCTTGCAGCAGCTGAAAATACTGACACAAAAAGGGAAGAAGCTCTTCTTGAAACACCTGATAAAGTTCAATGGGAATACCATCCGGGCCTGCGGCCTTACCTCTCTTGGCCGCATTAAGGGCGAAGCGAAGTTCACCCAGAGAAAAGGGGACATCCAAATCCAACGCCTGCTGGGCCGAGACACTAGGATGGGGAATATGCTCCAGGAATGCAGCACACTCCTCCCCGTTATCCGCTCCCTCCGAGCTATACAAACCTGCATAAAAGGCCCGAAAGGCATCAGCTATCTCCGGGGTTTTTGTGAGCAAAGTCTGATCACTCTGCTGGAGGGCAGCCACCCTAACCTTCTCTGCCTTGGGAGCCAAGGTAGTCGCCAACAGCCTACCTGCCTTGTTTTGTTCCCTGTAAAAGCGTGCTTTAGAAGCCTGTGATAGCTTTTCAGCTTCCACGCTTAAGATGGTATTAAACTGGAACCTAAGCTTCTGTAACCGTAACAAAACACACGGGTCCACTTTCCTACGCAACAGGCGCTCTCCCGCCCGAATTTGGGTCTCCAGCTCACCCAAGACAAGCTTGTGACGTCTCGCCGCCACAATGGCGAAACTGGTGATTCTAGCACGCAGGGAGACCTTAAAAGCCTCCCACCACGCCCATCCGGAAGTAGCCTCAGGAAGGTTCACCGAAAAGTAGTCTTTGATAACTCCCCGTAAGAATGTACAGAAATCCTGGTCCAAGAGAAGAGATCTCTGAAAGAACCACCCAGAGTTCCTAGCAGGAGAAGGATCAGGCGAGAAGGAAAGGAAAACCGCCGCGTGGTCAGAGACTGTACACGCCCCGATTTGTGCGTCTGCCACTTGGGTCACAAGAGCCCTAGAAATCAAGAAGAAATCGATCCTCGAGTGTGACCCGTGTGGGAGGGAGTAGAAGGAAAACTCCTTATGCGAGGGGTGGAGCAAACGCCATATATCTACTAAATCCATCTGTTGCACCATGCTGTTAAGCACCTTAGCCGCTCAGCTGGACCTAACAGAGCGATAGGGTTGCCGATCAATGAGAGGGTCCAGCACAAGGTTGAAGTCGCCACCAAAAACAAGATTAGCATGACTGAGACCTTGTAGCTCCCCCGCGAGTTCGAGAAAAAAGGAAACATCATCAGCATTCGGGCCGTAAATATTCATTATGTCGAAGGTCTGGTCTCGTACTCGTAGACGAGTTATCACCCATCTCCCCTGCGGGTCTGCCCGGGTCATCTCAACAACCGGCTGGAGAGCTTTCCGAGCTAAGATAAGCACCCCATTTTTCTTATGCCAAGCCCCGGCCACCCCGATCAGCTGATACTGTCCCCCTCCTAGCTTGTGTGCCTCATCTGACGGCAAGCGGGTCTCTTGGAGCAGAACAACGTCAGCCCTCTTCTTCCTGCAATAGAGCAAAATCTTGTTCCTCTTCATGGGGTTATTGATTCCCTTTACGTTCAGTGACATAAAATTAAGTGATCCCAGAGCACGAGAATGATAACATAATTGACATAAGAGAGTACAAAATGATCAACCAGTTGGACCCGGCTCCCACAAAAAACCACACCCCAACCCAAGAAAACCAATAAAATCCTAACCCAACCATAAATCTAAACCTGTATGGGAGAACCATCCCGAACAAGGCTACAGCCTAACCCCACCATCCGGATACACCACACGCACTCCCCCCCCCCCCCACTACACACTCAACTTCACAATCATAATCATAATCCCCTTCCCCAACCCGGGACCCATCCATGCATAACCCAGACTCACGCTCCCCCCCGCGCCCTATACGCAAGCATGCTCACTAGAATATGTCCCCCCCCCTCCCGCCCGGCCCAGCATACATACCCTAGCCCAACATTTAAAGAAAACTAAAAGAACCTTGGGTAGGAAGAGCACCCAAAAGAGGGCACCAAGGGGAACCGGGGAGCAGGAGAGAGCCGTAGGGAGCCAGTCCCTAAGCTCGTAACCCCACAGCCCGGTTACTCAAATGACAACATTAAAGCAGATGTATTACGCCCCGTACCCCCCCGCAGAGCCCAACCAGGCACCCCAAGTCGGGGACACCCAACATCTTCCACATAGGAACCCAACAGAGTACAAGGTACACAAAACAAGAAGTGAAGAACAGAAGATGTCCTGTCACTGCCACTAGGCCTCTGCAAGGCCTCTGAAGAACACCGATCCCAGCAACAGTCTGGAAGCCCAATAGCCAGCACAATGGATCAACGCATCAGCATTGCTTCCTGCTCTTCCACGAATTGAAGCAGCATCTGTGGATCCTCAAACGTACGCGTTTGGTTGTGTAAAGTCACCCGAAAACGTGCAGGAGCGAAAAGGCCATACCGTGCCTGAAGGAGTTGTAGCCGTGGGCGAAGAGCCAACATCTGCCGCCTTCTCTCTACTGTCCCCTTGCTGAAGTCGGGGAAAAAGGAGATATTCCATCCCTCGAAACTAATCGGCGCCAAGGACTTTGCAGCCGACATGATTTGCAAGGCTTGTTGGTGCCTCAGCACTCGCAGGATGATACGCCTCGGTTGCTTGGCCTGCGGCCCGGCATGTAGAGGGACACGGTGCGCTCTTTCAAGTTCTAGAGGAGGACTGAATTCCAGTCGGAGGAGCTTCGGCAATTGAGCAGTCAGGAAGGCCAGCATGTTACCCGCTTCGGCGCCCTCGGGCACCCCAATAATGCGCACGTTATTCCTGCGAGTGCGATTATTTAAGTCCTCCAAGTTGCGCTCTAATAAGGCGATACACTTGATGTTGACCAAGGTAAGCTTTAAACGTTCCTCATGGCACTCTACCTGGTTTTCCACCCGGGAGATTTTTTCCGCGAGCCCCATGAGCTGCTCTTTCATTTCCTTTAGGTTGACTATATCCGCTTGTACTCCGGAGAGCGTTTCTCTGTTTGCCTCTACTAGTCCGCGAATTGCTCGAATCTCCGTGAGCAGCTCCTGCATCGCGTCCATGTGCTCTCTGGGCCCAGCTGCCTTCTGCGGGGAGGGCGGGGACGGCTTTTGCCGCTTCGTACCACCAGACCCGTGGGAACTAAAGTCTAGCTTGCCGGATTTACTCGTAGCCATTCCTTCCCTCGTAGTAAGCATAAAAAGGGGAAAAATTCCAGTAGTAGTAGCGGGGGAGTGCAGGATTTAGAGCAGGATTGCAGGGAGCACGGGGATCAAGCTGCCATCTTGTTCGCCGGCCAAGCTCTGCCCCCGATGCCGGTACCTTTGACACTGTTGTTGGTACCGATGGCTGGGGAATCGACTGCGGAGGTTTTACTGGTAAGGAAGCCGCTAGCAAGGCCGCTAAGCTCCGTTCAATAGCCAGGATATGTTGATCCATGGAGCCTGCCAATGCCTGGGTATCGGTACCTGAATTGCAGGCCACGATTCTTGAGCCTGGCATCAAGAGCTCTCTGGAGGTCGAGGCCTTGGGAGCATCCTGGGTACCCACTAATGCTTTGGAGGCAAGGACCTCTGGCCGGGGTTGTTTGGCCAGTGTGTCTCCCCTCCAGGGCAATGCCTAAGGCATCTCAATGCTTAGAAGGAGATCTACCCTTAGAGGGCCGGCTAGTGTTCGATGAAGATCTGGGTTACGATACCTGAGATCCATGGGAGGAAGATGAAGCTCTCGATGCTACAGACATTGCATCAGTGGCAAAGATGGTGCAGAGTTTCGCAGCTCTGTTCTGCAGACCTCTCTGTCATCTTCCTACAGAGGAGACAGTCAGTCGATTGATGATCCGGTCCCAAACATTTTAGACACCAGTCATGGGTGTCTGTGGCTGAAACTGTACTGCCACACTTGGGATACTTTTTAAAACCACAAGCTGGTTTGTCCATTTTGGAAAAACCAAGGCCTAAGCCTAAAATGGCGTCGATGCACCCTGAGGGAAAGGGCCCCTCAGAAAAGGTTTGTTTTTTCTTTTTTTTTACAGAAGAAAGAAAGAAAGAAAGTGAGCATCAACAGTCAGTACCAGCGTCGACGGGAAGGCAGACGCGACCACAAAAAGAATAAGAAAAATTGAATTTTCTGTGGTGACAGGAATTGCTTCTTGTCGGCTCCGCGGAAAACGAAGAACTGAGGAGGGAGAGCTGGAAAGGCGGGAAGGCAGCTATGCAGGTGCAGCAGGATGCTCCCAAAAGCTTTCCTATTGGATGCTGGGGAGCGTTCCCGCATGGGCTCCGTCAGTACCAACATCACCCATATGTAAAGATTACATTCCTGCTTGTTCCTGGAGATATGAGTTTATCCCTTTAAATAGTGAAGGAGATCCTCACACATCCAAAAGGTGGAGATCACTATTCCTCCCCTGACACTTATCTGTCAAAAAAACAGAGAGGCATCATTAGGTTCATGTGGAAGGCCAACACAACCTTGGGTATAAAAGAGGAGACAGGATTGATTGTGACTACTTCAACCAAGGACAAATGAGAGTCCTTACATGACAGAATCTGCAATTCTTAGATGCACTAAGCTGAACAAATTCACACTAGAAAGTTTGTAGCCTGCTTCAAAGTTTCAAACAGCAGGCCCATTAAGGTTCAAAACACCAGCCCAAGGTCCCACTGCGGCAGAACCTGCTGAAGGAAAGAGCACAGATGTTTAATCCTTTCCCCCCCAAAAATACAAGAAACGTCTGGATGCGAAGCTAAAAATGACCCTGAAAATTCTCCTAAAACAGGACAATGCTGCCACTTACATTTTCAACGAATTGAGGGATAAACCCGTCTCCAGCACATTCTGAAGGAAGGCCAACATTGAAGGAATGCCCAGCCTCCAGGGGGATGCTCCCCGACACTCATGCCATTTCTTGAAGAGATGCCAGACCCTACCATACATCAGAGAAGTGGAAGTGCACCATAAGTTCAACATCGTGGAATCACTGCTGGGAAATGTCCTTCATTGAGCAAGCGGGTCCTTTTAAGAGTCAAGCTGTAAGCTAGAAAGGTTCCATGTTGTCTAAGATGATTGGCCCTTGCTAAAGAAGATCCTGCCCCTGGGGAAAGGGAAGAGACTTACCCACAAAGCAACTGCACTAGGTCTGCATATCAAGGCTTCCAAGGCCAATCTGGAGCTACCAGAATAACCAGTCTTGGATGATCCTCTGCTGTCTTCAAGACTTGGCCTGGAAAAGGCCACAGGGGTAAAGACATACAGCAGGTCCTGCAGAAGACATCTCTGTATCCGCGCATCTGGCCTATTGAACCCCAGTTTTTTCTGCTAACCGAAGAACGCCTCACCTTGTTATTTCTGCATGTCACCATTAATTCAGGGAAGGACGATTCTAATGATCTACAATCTTCTGGAATGCAATGCAACCAGCTCCCATTCTCCTGGATCCAGAGTATGTCAACTGAGGAAATCTGCCATGACATTGATGATGCCTGCTATCTGTGTCGCAGACAGCATTTGATGGTTGAGGTCTGCCCAGTGAAAGAGTAGCTGTATCTCTGACACCACCATTGACCTCCTGGTTTCCCCTTGCTTGTTGACATACGCCACCATAGCTGCATTGTCTTAAAGCACCCTACCATCCCTTGCCCAGGGAACAGAAGTGGAGCAAGGTTAACTGAATGGCTCAAAGGTTTGATAGGCCATGTAGCCTCGCACAGTGACCGAGGCCTTGAGCTGTTTGACCCAGACAATGATCCCCTCAGCTAATAAGGCTGTCATCTGACATCAACACTATCCACAGAGGAGACTCCAATTCCATACCTTAAACAAATTATCAGAGTCCACCACCGTAGACTCCTTGACACTGTTGGGAGCAGAGGCAAGTGGAGCTTGAATTCTGGAGACACAAGAGATCACCACAACAGGAGAAAGCACTGCAGCTGCCATATGTGGGGTCTGGCCTAAGGTACCAGATTCAGCATACCCACCATAGAGCCCAGAATCTGTACGTAATCCCAGCCCAAAACTGATGAATCTGGGAGAGAAGCTTCACAAATCTGTCCTCAGTCAGGAAGCTTCTCCTCATCCGAGTGCCGAAGTGAGCCCCCAGGCAGTGATGAGAGCACTGGCTGCAGGACAAAGAGCAAATTGGTCAAATCAATGGAAGATTGCAATGGCCCAAAGGGCTTTAAAGGCTGCTCCCATACTGAGAGTGGTACCAGCAGCCCAAATACCTCCACTTAGCCGCCACCGTGTCCCCAGAGACAGCCATCAGGTAAAAAGCATATTTACTCACCTATAGCAGGTGTTCTCTGTGAACAACAGGAATAAGTCCTCACATATGGGTGACATCACCGATGGAACCCCCGCACAGAATGCTCTTCAGCTTCCAAAGGAAGCTTCTGGGAGGTACATTGCGCATATGCACCTGCCTTCCTGCCCACCGCAGTGCCATATTCTCCAGTATGACAACATAGCAGGAGCCAAAAAAGCAACTCCCCGGGGAAGTGGGAGGGTTGGAGGACTTATTCCTTCTGTTCATGGAGTACATCTGCTACAGGTGAGTAACTATGCTTTCTCCATGAACAAGCAGGAAATAAGTCCTCACGTATTGGACTCCCAAACTACAGGCTACCAGAACTCCAGGAGACAAAATAGCCCAACCGGGCACCGAGAACTGGAGAAGCCAGGAAAACCGGAAAGGCAGTCCCACCAAGGGACTCATTTGATGCGGCATCCACAGTCGACATCAACCAAGAGAATTTTAGCAGGTAGCCTGGATGGACAGAAGGGCCGGTGGGCAGGAGTTGACCCTCAAGACTCAGAGATGCCAGAGTACAGCCTGGCCAAAATTGATGTCCTGTCAGGAATCCCTATCCAGACAGCAATGGGCTGCGAAGGTATGGACCAAAGACCATGTAGCAGCCCTGCAGATTTCCTCTGCAGAGAAAGAACAGAGGTTGGCTATTGATGTAGCCATCGCACGAACATTGTGACTCGTGACATGACCCTCAAAGTTCAGACCAGCCAAGAATACGCATGGGCAATGCAATCTACGAGCCAGAGAGATAGCATATGCTTCAAACCAGTGACACCCAGACTACTGAGATTAAAGAAGACGAATAGCTGGGAGGATTGATGATACGCCTTCATGTGCTGCCAGGTAGAAGGCCAACGTGTGCTTGCAACTGAGCGTGTGCAACGCTGCCTCATCACAAATGGCATAAGTCTGGGGAAAGAACTTTGGAAGGACAATGGACTAGTTGAGATGAGAAGCAGAAAACACCTTCGGCTGAAAATGGGGGTGTGTGTGGAGCATCACCCAGTTCTGGCGAAACCTGGTATACGAAGGGTGTGCGACCACAGCCTGGAGCACACTAACATGTCGGCCGAAGTGACGGCCACCAGGAAGAGGATCTTCCAGGTCAAGAACTTCAGAGGGCACGCATCCAGTGGCTCAAAAGGAGCCCACATGGGCTGGCCGAGGACCACGTTCAGGTTCCAAGTGACCATAAGGGGCTTGACTGGAGGCTTCGAAAGGGGCACGCACCGCATGAACTGGCCTACCAGAGGATGAGCCGACACCGGCTTCCCCCCGCAGCCACAATGGAATGCTCATATTGCACTGAGGTGAACACGCACCGAATTGGACATGAGCACAAAATTGGAGAGGTCCAAGAGGTTCTCCAACAACTGGTCCACAAGGCAGATAAAGGGGTCCAGCACACCAGATGACAAACTGCCGCCTCTTGAACGCATAGGTTTTACGTGTCAGATCCTTGAGGGATGTCAGCAGGATCTCGGTAATGCCCTTGGGGAGAGGGAGCTCCCTGAAGGCTACCTGCTCAGTATCCACAACATGAGTCACCAGGGAGCAAACATTGGGATGCAACAAGGAGCCGTTTTCCTGCAAGCTGTGGTCTGGGTTGGAGCCCAGGGGGAGAGGCTCCCTCTGCGAGAGCTGCAGCAGTAGTGGGAACCACGGCGGTCCAGGACAGTAGGGAGCAATGAGAATCATGGATCGCCCCTTGGCTTGGAGCTTCAGGAGTGCCTTCGCGATAAGCAGTATCTGGGGGTAGGCGTAGAGCAGGCCCTCCCCCCCCCCAGTGAAGAAGAAAGGCATACGGGGCCAGACGATCGCTGCCCGGCATGTAAGAGCACAACTGAGTTACCTGGGCATTCAGTGCTGTATAGAAGAGGTCCACTTCAGGGGTGCCCCACTCTCAGAAAATCCAGTCAACCACCTCCAGGGTCCACTTGTGTGGCTGAAGCATCCAGCTGAGGCAATACACCAGGCCGTTGAGCTCATCAGCCAAATACATTGCCCTGAGGTCCATGTGGAGCAGAGCGAACTTCTAGAGGCGAACACAGCCTCCCAATAGAGAAGGCATGAGCCCGTGTCACCCTGGTATTGAGGAGGGCCCTAATGAACTCCAGTTGCTGCACTGGCTGGAGATGGGACTTTGTATAGTCGTTCATGAAGCAGTGCCCTTCAAACACCTGAATGAGTTCGATGGACTTTCGTACACTAGCCAGCATGGCCACTTTATGAGTCAGTCATCCAGGTATGGGAAGACAGATCCTCAGGATGGAGAAATCCAAGATGGTGTCGTCCGAGTAGGGCATGTTCATACCTGCACCTGTGTTCTGCTTTGTTTCCATGTGCTCTATGCCGAAGCACAAAGGAAAGGGCAAAGATGGTCTTCCTCTGAAGCCTTGCCAGTGGGGCAGTCTACAAAGGAGAGCTTCATCCAAATGAAGCTACCAGGTGTTCCCGCTACCAGAGCTGGAGAGAGCCCTGGTTTGGGGAGTAAAGTGTCGCTCAGTCCGGCTGGCCCGTCCGCACTTCATCCACCTTCAGTTTCCGGATCTAGGATTCCCGATGTTAGTGTGGATGTCGGGACCCGGGTAGCTTCAGCGGAAGTGGTTTCTTCGTCTGAAGAGTTTGCCAGTAAATTTGCCAAAGGGGAGGGTTCCCCTCCTGGAGAGAGCATATGTGCCCAAGTGCTACCTGGAGCAGTCCAAGGAGTTCAGCCTTCGTTATCAAGTCCTATTGCTTTGCCACCTTTCAGCCACTCCAAGGAAGTAACCCTGGATTCCATATGGACTGCATTGGAATCAGAGTATAAGATCTGTTCAGGTATCCTCCAGATTACAGCCCAGCACTCTCCATGCTTGGAGAGTGTTGAATGGAGTCGGGAGGTTCAGTGTGGGCAGTTGTTGGTGGTGGAGTCATCTGTTTAGAAGCTGCAGGAGCCACAAGGGGTTCTGCTTCAGGATAAAATGATTTTTCAGCGTAATACTGAGAACTTGGAGAACCAGCAGAGGACCCTGAATTTGTGAGTCTTGAACTTTCCCCTTTTACCTTTGGTTCCACCTAGGGACCTTTTTATTAGTTCCCAAAGAGAGACTTTTAATTATCCTGATTCTGGTGTACCTCTATTAGAGATCTACAACCTTCCACCGGATGTTAAAACTGCCTCACGGAAAGTGGACACCTCACTGGTGGATGTTTCTTTTGACTCCTTGGACTTGGGTAATTTATCTGGGGTGTTAGAGCAATCCACAGAAGTGGTGGTAGCCAGGGCTACCTTGCTACTACTACTACTGAGCATTTATATAGCGCTACAAGTCGTACGCAACGCTGCACAGACAAGTAAGAGACAGTCCCTGCTCATCACAGCTTACAATCTAGTCAAGACAAAGACAGAAGGTGTGGGCAGGGAGATCAGGAAAGTCAGGATCCAAAAGCAACAGCGAAGAGGTGAGTTTTCAGCCTGGATTTGAAGAGGGTTAGGGAAGGTGCCTGGTGTACAGACACAGGTAGTTTGTTCCAGGCGTACAGTGCAGCAAGGTGAAAGGAGCGAAGTCTGGAGTTAGCAGTGGAAGAGAAAGGCACAGATAGGAGCAGTTGGCTGGAAGAGCAGAGTTCCCGGGGGGAGGGGGGGGGGGTTGTAAGGAGAGATAAGAGAAGAAAGGTAGTGAGGAGCCGCAGAGTGAATGCATTTGTAGGTCAGCAGGAGAAGTTTGAACTGGATGCGGAAACGGATAGGGAGCCAGTGAAGTGACTTGAGAAGAGGAGTAATATGGGCATGACGAGGCTGGCGGAAGATTAGCCGCGCAGCAGAGTGTTGAAAAGATTGAAGGGGAGAGATGATTCAAAGGGAGACCAGCAAGGAGTAGGTTACAGTAGTCAAGACGGGAGGTGATTAAGGAGTGGATAAGCGTTTTAGTAGTGTGTTCAGAAAGGAAGGGGCGGATTTTGCTGATGTTATAGAGAAAGAAGCGGCAGGTCTTAGCTGTCAGCTGGATGTGTGTGGCGAAAGAGAGAGAGAGGAGTCAACGACAACCCCCAGATTGCGGGCTGGTTGTATTTGTTTTTCTTCAGGATAAGGAGGCATTGTTAAGGTTTCATTTTAAGCAAAAGAATGTTTCCTTTTTGGGAGGGAAGATAAAGATCTTCCCAGACGTGTCCAAATGGACACAGGTTAGGAGGAAGCAGTTCCTGGAATTCCGTGCAAATGTGTGCTGTCCTATCAAAATAAGAATTATAATTTCTTTGAGACCTCACAATTACATTACTTTTTGGATGCTAAAAGATTATAAAACATGTGGGTTTAAATGGGCCTAAATAGTGGATCTTCGCTTCTCCTGCTCATTTTCTTTTTAGCGTTTCCTTTTCCCATCTCTTCATGGTATGTGTATTCTTGGAGCTTTCCCATATTGTGGTCTTCTTACATTCCGTGATGCTGTTTTGTTTTTTTTTTCTTTTATGTACTGTTGTTAATCTTGTGTTTTATCACTGAAAGTGTATTCCTTGCCCAAGGTTTTGTTCCTTATATTTTTTTGCTAAACTTTATAAAACTAAAATGTAAAAAAAAAAGACCCTCAGCGTCCGGAGGAAGACGGCTGCAGCACCCCCAAGTACTTTGTGAAGACCCTGGGGTGCTGCGGCCAACCTGAAGGGTAGAAACAGGTTTTGATAGTTCTGGCTGCCCCAAACAAACCAAAGGTACTAACTGTGATGCAGGTGGATCAGAATATGCGTGTACGCATCCTTTAGATCCAAGGAGCATAGCTAGTAGCCTTGTAGGAGGAATGGGAGCATCTTAAACTTTTTGCGCACCAGGAACCGGTTGAGGTTTCGCAGATCCAGAATGGGGCAGAACCACTAGCCTTTTTGGGGACCAGGAAGTACATGGAGTAGAAACTCTGCCTGATCTGGGCCGGGGGAACCAGCTTGATGACGAGGTTGGACAGCAGGGCCACGACCTCCGTCTGCAGCAGGCTCTGGTGCCCGGGGTCCATGGGGTGCTTCCCTGGATTGTAACGGAGCGGCAGCTGGATGAAATGCAACTGATAGCCACTTCGGATGATCTGCAGCACCCAGGCGTCAGAGGTGACAAGAGGCTACCGATGGATGAAGTACACGAGTCGCTGCCCCCCACCTGCGGGGGAACCTTGGCAAACAATGGTTGATTGGCTATGCTCCTGAGGAGCCCACAAGAGCTCTGTCTTCTGGCAAGAACGCCTTTGCCAGCAGAGAGTCTAACCTTGCCCCTATGAACTCCAAGTTCTGGGAGGGGAGCAAAGTGGACTTTGCGAAGTTTATGACAAACCCCAGGTTTTGAAGAAGAGCAATAGTTCGGAGGGTGGCTTGTCTGGCCTCCTGGCACGTCTGACCCCTGATGAGCCAGTCGTCCAGATAGGGGAAGACAAAGATACCCTGATTTCTCAGGTAGGCCGCCACCACTGCCAGGCATTTGGTAAAGACCCTGGGAGCGGAGGTGAGGCCAAAAGGCAGTACCCTGTACTGATAATGGTTTCCTCCCACAATGAACCTGAGGTACTTTCTGTGGTCTGGATGAATGAGGATGTGAGTGTACGCATCCTTTAAATCTAAGGAGCATAGCCAATCTCCCTGCTGGAGGTAGGGCAGCAGTGTTCCAAGAGTAAGCATCTTGAATTTCTCTTTCTCTAGGAACTTGTTGAGATTTCTGAGGTCTAGAATAGGCTGGAGGCCACTGCTTCTTTTGGGTACGAGAAAATACCTGGAGTAGAACCCTTGACCTTGGAGGTGGGGAGGCACAGGCTCCACTGCCTTGTCCCGCAACAGACCTTGGAGCTCCTGAAGGAGAAGATCTTTGTGCAGGGGAGGCCTTGGAGGCTCCCCTGGAAAGTATGGAGGAGGCAGCTGTTGGAAGTGTAGCATATAGCCTTTGTGGACGATGCTTAACACCCAACTGTCTCCAGTGATGAGTGGCCACCTGTGGGCAAACAGGGTAAGTCGACCTCCTGTGCAGGGTTGGGAGAGCAGGGATGGAGAGGCTATGCCTAAGGAGTCAAAAACCCCCACCCTGCTGAGTGGGAGCAGGGGCCGGAGACTTGGGAGTCCTCTGCCTACGGGGCCCATTACCCTGCCCCTTGGCCTGCTGACCCTGAGGGGGAGCTTGGGAGGCCTGGTACTGTGGGTACTGTTTGTAGGCAGTGCCCTTCCTCGGGTAAAAGGAATTTTTACCCAAGCCCTTCTTTTTGTGAGAAGGGGCAGGAGTCTTTCTAGACAGCCTTGTCCTCGTGAGGTGCTCGGTTTCGAGCTGTGCGGCCTTCTCGGTCATGGGCTTGCCAAAGAGGTTCTCAACCCGGCAAGGGACATCGACCAACTTGTCCTGAACCCATGGCTCGAGGTCCGATGACTGCAGCCATGCCTGGCGTCGAGCCGCGATGCCGGCTGCCGCAACACGGGCCAAAGCCTCGAAGCCATCGTATGCAGCGCGGGACATAAACTTGGAGCATTCCCGTATCCCCGAGGACAAGGACTTGAACCTCTGCAAGGGTTCCCCGGAAAGACCAGCAGAGAACCCGGCCAGCTCCTTGGCCAGGTCCCGCAAGTACATGCCCATGAACAGCTGGTAAGACTGGACACGGCAAGCAAACATCGAGCCCTGGAAGCACTTTCTACCAAAACCATCCAGGTTCCGGGCCTCCCTGCCAGGGGGCACCGCAGAGTGCATCTTCTGACTTTTCAGGCGATGCATGGTCGATTCCACCACCATGGAATGGTGTGGTAGCTGCGCTTTCTGAAAACCAGGGCTCTTCCGGAGTCGATAGATAGAATCGACCCGCTTGCTTAGAACCGGCGCCGAGGCCGGTGCCTCTCACATCCGGAAGAGGAGCCATTCTAGCATCGGAGGAACTGGAACAGTAAAAGCCTCCTTCGGAGAAGAGTCATACTGTAGGGCCTCGAGCTCCTTGGCTCGAGGCTCCTCCTCGGGGTCCGCAGGGATAGCCAACGCAGTGGACATATCCCAGACGAACTCCGTGAACTGGGTATCCTCCGGAGGGGATCTACTCCGGGGCTCAGACTGCAGTGAGTCCAACGGGACGCACCGAGGCCTTATGGTGTCGGGGGACTCCTCGTCCTCCGTCTCCCAGGCGGACTCGTCCGATGAGGAATCGGGGTCCAACCGTGCGAGGCCTGTGAGCACCCACCCCGACGCCGAAGGCACCGGCGTCGACGCCCTCGGTCCCAAACGGGAGGTCGAGGGAGACTGTGACCGAGGTTGACCTCGAGCCTTCATGGTCTCGAGTATTGGCTCGGTCTCCGGGATCGACTTCGATGTCGATGTCCCGGTGGTCGGGGCAGATGCGCCAGACAGGCTGGCCATCAGTGCCTGCTGCTGTTCCATGAAGGCAGACAATCTGCACTCCAAGGCTGTCAGCCTGAGACCCAGCTCAGGAGACTCAGCAGCCACCGACTCGGGCCCCGGCGGCGCCGGGCCCGACGTCGGCTCTCTGGGAGGAGAGTCCATGAGGACTACAGGACTTACGTGTCCAGCAGACTCTGGCTTCACACGAGGTACTTTTGGAGGCGTCTCCTGTTCCACGGGCCCGGGGTGACGGTTGGGGGTCTGAGACCTAGCCCTCGAGGAGCCAGGGACCTCCTCCAACGACGCCCTTGCGAGCCGCTTCTTCCTCTTTCGTTCCCGGTCAGGGGACCCCCTGTCCGAGGAGCCCCGATGGTGCTCGGGATCCGATTCCCGAGATGTCGAGGCCTCAGACAAGGTCCGGGCCCGGCCGGAGGCCGAGTTGAAGAAAAGCCTTTCCTTTTGGTGCTGACGACTTCGAAGCGCATTGGAAGACATCTTTCCACATGGTCCACAGATCTTAGGATCGTGGTCAGGACCCAGGCATCGAAGGCAGTAGTCGTGTGTGTCGGTGGGAGACATTAGTTTCTTGCACCGATCACACTTTTTGAAACCACTGGAAGCCATCAGGGAAAAAAAAGAGTCCCCGCGAGGTCAAAGGACCGGCCTTCCAGGGAAAAAGAAAAAAAGGGCGCGAACGCCAGCCACGAAGGGCAAAAACCGAAAAAATAAGATAGGGCTGGATACCGGTGTACCGAACCCGGCAGGAGGGGACCCGGCGTCGAACCGGAGAAAAAATAGCAAAGGAATCGCGAAAAAATCCAACTATTTTCCGGGAGGACTAGAACACACGTCCGACGAGCTTCACGGAAAAAGAGAGACTGAGCAAGATGGCACCTTTAGGCGGGAAGGGGACCGCACATGCGTGCCTGCATTCCCAAAGTCTTTCATGGAAAGCTGGGGAAATGCTCCGCAGGAGCTCCATCGACATCGATGTCACCCATATGTGAGGACTGACTTCCTGCTTGGTCCTGGAGAAAAAAATCCAACTATTTTCCGGGAGGACTAGGACACACATCCGACGGGCTTCATGGAAAAAGAGAGACTGAGCAAGATGGCACCTTTAGGCGGGAAGGGGACCGCGCATGCGTGCCTACATTCCCAAAGGCTTTCATAGAAAGCTGGGGAAATGCTCCGCAGGGGCTCCATCGACATCGATGTCACCCATATGTGAGGACTGACTTCCTGCTTGGTCCTGGAGAAAAAAATCCAACTATTTTCCGGGAGGACTAGGACACACATCCGACGGGCTTCATGGAAAAAGAGAGACTGAGCAAGATGGCACCTTTAGGCGGGAAGGGGACCGCGCATGCGTGCCTACATTCCCAAAGGCTTTCATAGAAAGCTGGGGAAATGCTCCGCAGGGGCTCCATCGACATCGATGTCACCCATATGTGAGGACTGACTTCCTGCTTGGTCCTGGAGAATGCGTGGATCTGGGTGATAAGCATCGAGCCCCGGTAGCACTTTCTGCCGAGGGCATCCAGGGTGCAGGCCTCCATACTCAGGGGCACAGAGGCATGCATCTTCTGGCTCTTGAGTCGACGCTTGGCCATCATCAAGGAGTTATGCGGCAACTGTGCTTTCTGGAAACCTGGGCTCCAGCAGACTCGATAAATTGAGTCAAGCCGTTGGCTCACGATGGGCACAGACGCCAGTGTTTCCCACCTGTGGAGGAGCAGCCATTCCAGAATGGGCGGTACAGGCACTGTTAGTGCTTCCCTCAATGGGGTCTCATACTTGAGGATCTTGAGCTCCTCTGTGCGGGGGTCATCCTCTGACTCAGTGGCAAATACCAACGCCTTCGACATATCCTGTATGAAACTGCGGAACACCATGTCCTTGGGTTTGGGGACAGATGTCGAATCTGGGAGGGGGATGGATCTAAGGGCATGTTGCGGTGTCCGGGGATTCCTCGCCCTCGGTCTCCCAGTCCAAGTAATTGATGGAGGGCTGGGCCAGACAATCCGGCCCAGAGATCAATAGTCCAAGTCGCTCAGAGGCTCTGTAACTGGAGATGTGGGCACTCGCTAGGAGGACCTCGGTCCCGAGGAATGGGACTGGGATCAAGGCTGATGTCAAAGATCGACTTGAGGTTGTAGGCTCTCGAGGATCGGCTCAATATCCGGGCATGTCCTCGAGGTCGAGGGCCTGGTTGTCTGGGCAGATGACCCAGTGGAGCCGGCATCATGGCCCGCTGCTGGGCTATGAAGGCAGACAAGCTGCGCTCCAAGGCTGCCATTCTGATCAGTCCAGAAGGCTCCGCAGCCATCAGCATGGGCACCAAGGTGCTCGAACCAGTTGCCAATTGTGCTGAAGGGGAGTCCTCTACCAGGATGGGCTCAGGGGTCCGAGACCAATCACTTTATCTTTATTATCTTTATCTTTATTTGGCAGATTTGATATACCGCCTCTTACAATAGTATAAGGCGGTTTACAATACAAGCAATCTTGGCTGCAGGAAAGAGAGTCATGGAAAAGAACGCCATTTAGGGGACAGGAAAGTGGTAGAAAAAGAGTAGTAAAGATAGTAAAGAGTAAGCTGTAGAAAACAGCGTGATAGACGAGACAGGACGAACATAAAGACTAGCAAAGACAAGCAACAAACAGACAGCAAAGACAAGCAATAAAACAGAGTGCAACTGACAGAACAGACGACCAAGGCAGGACTGACAGAACAGACGAACAAGCTACACAACAGGTGAAACAAACCATACGGGGAAGCGTTGGAACAGGGAAAACAACAAGGAGGCTGACTCAGAGGGCTTAAGGAGGCGAACCAGGTAGACACAGAATGTTATAGCCTCTCAATAAGTTGCGAGCGGGTAGGTGCGCTTGACTGGGAGGTGGTGAAGGAGGGAAGGGGAAGGTCAAAGGCTTGGGAAAAAAGGTAAGTTTTAAGCATAGCCTTCAAGTGAGGTCAATGATTCCTTTCGGACTAACTTGGTAGTTTGCTTCTGCTCCGAGCCCTCGGATGAGAGGCATGGACTACTGGATCTGGATCGTGACTTAGAGGGCTTCTTCTTCTTCTTCTTGTGTTCCTTTTCTGGGGAGCTCCTCTCAGAGGACCCGTGGCCTCGCTCAAATCCACTGGAGTCACAACATGAGTCCGAAGCCTCAGAAGGGGCTTGGAGCACGGTGTCACTGGAGACTCCGGGAAAATTTTTTCATATTTTTCCTGACAACTCTTGATGGCCTCGGATGACAATTTTTTGCACAGGACAAAGTCCGAAGGTTACATAAGACCTTTCTTTCCATCCGCAAAACAACATGTTCTGCTGACCCCATTCCCTCGCAGTGGTTACTGGAGCCTTCATTGCTCCTGTCCCCCTACATACTTGCACTTTTCAATTCTAGTCTGTCCTCGGTTATCTTTCCCACAACATGGAAGCACGCTATTGTCCGCCTAATTCAGAAATCACACACTTCCGATCCTACCATTCTCTCCAATTGGCGCCCTATTTCTAACTTCTGTTTTCTCTCGAAACTTCTTGAGAAACTTGTTTTTCATCAACTCTCCTCCCACCTTGAAGCCTCTCTTACCCTTCACCCTCGGCAATCTGGTTTCCGCTCTGGCCACAGCACGGAATCTATCCTTCTCTCTCTCCTCAATGAACTTCACTATGCACACGATCATGGACTTATCTCTCTTGTTGTTTCTCTCGATCTTTCCGCGGCTTTTGACTTGGTGGATCATCGTACCCTTCTCATTCATCTTCAAGATGCTGGTGTTACAGGCACTGTTCTTCAGTGGTTTCACTCTTTTCTTCTCAACCGCTCCTTCACCGTTGTCTCTGGGTCTTCCTCCTCCACCCCAACCCCTCTTTCTTGTGGTGTACCCCAGGGCTCTGTTCTTGCCCCACTCCTTTTTAATGTTTTTCTGGCTCCCCTTGCACTTGTTGTCCAGCAGTTCGGTATCTCTGCATACTATTATGCGGATGATATTCTTTTCCTACTTCACACTGATTCCCTTAAACCGGACATCTCTCCTCTTAACTGTTGTCTTTCCGCTGTCGCATCCTGGTTCTCCTCTAATTTTCTTCACGTTAAGCCCTCTAAGTCGTTTGCCACTTGGTTTACACTAGGGAGCACCTCCCCCACGTGTGCTCCGATTTTTTCTTCCCAGTCTATTCCTCTGGTCTCCTCTTTTCGTTACCTCGGTGTGGTCCTTGATTCTTCTCTCTCCTTTAGGGAACACATTTCTTCAGTTGTCCAGCGGTCTTTCTTCTCTCTTAAACAACTAAGGGCCGTTCGCCCCTTTCTTTCTTCTTCTGCCTTAGCTACGCTTCTCCTCTCTTTAGCTATATCTCGGCTCGACTATTGTAACGTTGTCTTAGCAGGTCTCCCTCAGTCCCAAATCGTCCGAATTCAGCGCGTTCAGAACACTGCAGTTCTTCTTCTAACCCACGCCTCCCGGTATGACCACGTTACCCCTCTCCTCATGCAACAACACTGGTTACCGGTACCCTTTCGTATTTACTATAAGATTCTTGTTTTTGTTCACAGGGCACTCTTCACAGGTGTTCCCTTCTATCTTGCTGACCAGGTTCACTTTCACACCCCTCACCGTTCACTTTGTTCTATTCATCTTAACCGTATGTTCCTTCCCCCTCCCTCACATGCCCACCTGGAATACACTCGTTCTTCCGCTTTCTATTTCTTGGGTCCACAACTTTGGAATTCGCTCCCTCTTTCCCTCCGTTCCAAAACATCCTTCCAGCACTTTAAAACTAAGCTCAAAACTCACCTATTTACCATGGCATTTAACCTCCCCCCATAGCCCTGCCCCCGTCTGTTTTTTCTCCCCTTCTTCTCTCTGACCTGTTCCTGTTGTTACGTTTTATTTTATATGTTTTTGTGTTTTCTCTCCTCTCTACTGTTTTTAAATGATGGCGTCCCTTTCTATTTCTGCAGCCATGTATTTTTTAAATTGTAAACCACTCAGATACATATTTGGTGTGGGTGGTATATCAATTTTTTTTAAATTAGATTTTCAATCAGTATAACAACCAACTAAAAGAAAGGTACAAGACAATCAATCATGGAAATGAATACAATGTAGTAATACAACAATCAGGAAAAAAAATTGATAAAGTCCACATAATTGGAACCTGGGTATGAATAAGAAAAAGAGAAAGAAAAACAAAGGAAAACAAGGCTAAACAGCCCACAAACTATGAGGTAAATCATAACTACTCTGCCCTCACGCTCCACTACTGGACCCTGCCTATCCAGAATAAACTTCTCCAAATGAATGACATCTGTAAAAATATAAGTGGAACCTTCAAAGGTTACGGCACACTTACAGGGATATCGGAGAAAAAAAGTAGCACCCAACTGCAGGACACGAGGCTTTAAAGATAAAAAAAGCCTGCGCCTGAGTTGGGTGCTACGAGACACATCAGGAAAGATGTTAATTCTATGTCCACAAAAAGTAGCCATCTTGAATTTAAAAAAGGCTTTTAGAATAAGAGCTTTACAATCCAAGGATTTCAAAGTGACCACTAAGGTGGACCGCAAATTTATCACCTCCAAAGAATCCTCCAAGAATGCCGTAAGATTGAAAATAGTGGGCTCAATAATATCAAGACCTCCTTCTACGGGATCAATACGTTTAGTGCTACGAGGAATATAATATAAATTAGACACTTCAATAGGATCTTTCAAAAGCAACACTTCTTTCAGGTATTTGTCCAAAAGAATTTTTGGCGCTAACAAGGTAGTAACAGGAAAATTCAAAAGGCGAAGGTTGCTAGAACGAGAAGCATTTTCAAGAGCTTCCACCTTAGTATGTAGCAATAAAGAATCTTTGATCCCTACCACATTAGCTGAATGTAGCGGAAGAACCTGTGATTCTAACCGAATACAATCAGTATCAACACGAGAAATCTTTTTATCCAACTGCTGTAGAGAAGATACAGTTTCACAACAAAATTCACATAAAGAACTCAAAGTAGAGGACAATTTATCATCAATAGCTTTTAAACCAGCCCAAAGATCCTTTAAGGTAACCTCCTTATCAGCGGGCAGCGGGGGAACCCAGTTAAAGTGCCCGCCGCGACCAGCTGAACAGGTTTAGGTAACGTAACAACCAAATTAGTATTAACCTTAACTGAGTCTAAGAGAGTCACTGGAGAAGGAGAAGCAGAACCAGAGGGGCAGGGCGGAGGAGTCCTCCCACCAGAACTAAGAGAAACACCCTCCGGGGAAGACAGGGCTACAGGGCGTGGGAGAAGATGTTTATCAATAGGACCGATAACAGGGACACTGTTTGCCGGTCCACCACTGCCCTGCCCGGACTTGGCCTTCCTTTTCCCCATCTGCCACAATGCCTAGGTATATAAAATACCCCAGGAAACTTATAAAGGAAATAAACAAATACCTCAACACCACTGCAGTGACGCCAAAGGGGCGTACCACGCCCCTTCGAGTCACGCTCCGCGATCCAGTAACACAGGCACTATATAGCAAAAAGGAAAAGGGTCCTTATTGGGTATAGATGTCCCCGCGATGCCTGCCCACAATTAGGGGATAGCAAAGCGTCCCAGAGAAAGGCTCCTCCCGATGGCAAATTCGGGGCACACACACAGGCTCCCTGCACCTCCAGCACAATCTCATCAGGTCCGAGGAGAAATCGGCAAGGCAGATCTTATACAGCCTGGGTCCTCACTGGCGGTAGATGTCCCCGCGATGCCTGCCCACAATTAGGGGAAAGCAAAGCGTCCCAGAGAAAGGCTCCTCCCGACGGCAAATTCGGGGCACACACACAGGCTCCCTGCACCTCCAGCACAATCTCACCAGGTCTGAGGAGAAATCGGCAAGGCAGATCTTATACAGCCTGGGTCCTCACTGGAGGTAGATGTCCCCGCGATGCCTGCCCACAATTAGGGGAAAGCAAAGCGTCCCAGAGAAAGGCTCCTCCCGACGGCAAATTCGGGGCACACACACAGGCTCCCTGCACCTCCAGCACAATCTCACGAGGTCTGAGGAGAAATCGGCAAGGCAGATCTTATACAGCCTGGGTCCTCACTGGAGGTAGATGTCCCCGCGATGCCTGCCCACAATTAGGGGAAAGCAAAGCGTCCCAGAGAAAGGCTCCTCCCGACGGCAAATTTGGGGCACACACACAGGCTCCCTGCACCTCCAGCACAATCTCACCAGGTCCCGGTATATCAAATTTTAATTAAACATAAACATAAACATAGTGCAGCCCAAGGCGACGGATGCAACAGTCATATGTGTTGGTGAGGAACATGGTCCTCAAGAACCGATCACACTTTTTGAAGCTGCTGGCGGAAGCCAATGGGGGGGGGGGGGAAAGGGCCCCAGCTAGGTCGAAGACCCGAGGCTCTGCAAGTGGAAAAAGGCGTGAAACTGCACCGGGAAAAAAATAAGGAGATGAACCAGAGGCGCAATGCAGAGGCAAGCGAGCTCTGGGGTGGGAAGAGTACTAGTGCAAAACCAGAGTCAAGAGAGAGAACTCAAAAAATCTAGCATTTTTTCCAGGGGAAAAAAGAGAGACGTCTGGTGGAAAAAAGGAGACTGAGGCAAGATGGCACCCTTGGGCGGGAAGCGGACCACACATGCATGGTGGCATCTCCCAAAGACTTTCTTTGAAAGCTGGAAGACGGTTCCAGGAAGGCTCCATTGGAACAGACATCACTCAAAGCTGAGGACCGACTTCCTGCTTGTCCCCGGAGAAGCCCAGGTTTCAATGACATCACTCCCATGCCCTTCTCAACCTGAGCCATTAGAGGGCAATTCATGGTATATAACATAGTAACATAGTATATGACAGTAGATAAAGACTAGCATGGTCCATCTAGTCTGCCCAGCAAAACGAAAAGAGTAGGTGCACCTGCCGCTCCATGCAGGTCGCCCCTCCCCATGCCTTTGTTTAGGGGTGTACCGATTACTCTGTGTAGGTCACCACTATTTGTTGAGATATAAGAGATAGTTATGCTTATTTTGATTTTATCCTGTTGCTATAAAGGGATCCACTGTATCTGTCCCATGCCATCTCGAATTCTGTCACTGTATTTGCCTCCACCACTTCCATCGGGTGGGCATTCAAATCATCCACCACCCTTTCAGTGAAAGCTTAGTTACTCACTTGTAACAGGTGTTCTCCAGGGATAGCAGGAATCAGTCCTCATATATGGGTGACATCAGCGCCGACAGAACCCCCACAGAAGCATCCCCCCGAGCTTTCAAAGAAAGCCTTTGGGAGATGCCGCCATGCATGCGTGGTCCTCTTCCCGCCCAAGGGTGCCATCTTGCTCAGTCAGATGACATAGCTAAAAGACGGCAAAAAGAAAAAAAATATGGTAAAGGAGCAACTCCAAGGGGAGGAGGGAAGGTTGTGAGGACTGATTTCTGCTGTCCCCGGAGAATACCTGTCACAGGTGAGTAACTACGCTTTCTCGGGAAAGAAGCAGGAAGTCAGTCCTCACATATGGGACTCCCCAGCTACAGGCTACAGAAACCCCACAGCAAAAAAAAGGGACTCCCTCATGGGGAGCCACAAGCAGCAGCAGCAGCAATTGAGTCTGTATCCACAGACTACAATAGGACACCTGTGTCCGAAGAAATCAGCACTCCGGAAGTCTGAACACAGAAGGGTTGGAGGGAAGGAGTTGACTAAACTCCGAAAAAGGTTGCGGCGCACAGCCTGGCTGAAGGCACTGTCCCATCAGGACTCTTTCCAGGCAGTAATGGGCTGCGAAGGAATGGAATGAAGACCAGGTGGCAGCCCAGCAGATATCCACCATCGGGACAGAGCGCAACCTTGCCACCAAAGCCGTCATGGCCCTGAAAGGGTGTGCTGTGAAGTGGCCTTCCAGTGGGAGCCCCGCCTGCTCATAGGTGAGGGCGATACAGTCCACCACCCAGGTGGACAGCGTACGCTTGGTCACCTCCTCCCCCAGCCTACTGGTGACATAGGAGATGAAAAGCTGAGAAGCCTTGCGTTGGGGTCCTGAGTGCATTAGATATAGAAGGACAAAGCTTTCTTACAGTCCAAGTTGTGAAGGACCGTCTCCAACAGACTGGAGTGAGGTCTTGGAAAAAAGGTAGGGTGCACTACTTCCTGGTTCAGATGGAACGACAATACTATCTTCGGAAGGAATTTGGGAGTGCTTCTGAAGCACCACTCTGTTACTGTAGAACCTGGTATAAGGTGCCTCCGCTACTAGGGCCTGAAGCTTGCTAACTCTGTGAGCGGAAGTGAGTACAACCAGGAAAGCCACCTTCCAAGAGAGGTAAGCGAAGGTGGCAGGTAAGGTGCCCCAATACTACGCTGAGGTCCTATTCAGTTGCCGGAGGGCGAACCGGGGCTTCGATAGGAGCAGACCCCAAAGAAAATGGGTCACCAAGGGTTGGACAGAGGGGCTTGTCATCCACTGGGTGGTGGTGTGCCGGCAGGGCACTAAGGTGCACCCAGACGGAGTTAGACTTGAGCCCGGATTATGAGAGGTGGAGAAGGTACTGTAACACCACTCCCACCAGGCAGGAGAATGAGTCAGCCCTGTGCTTGGCACACCAAGCCAAAAACCTGTGCCATTTGAGGGCATAAGCCTTTCTAGTAGAGGCCTTGCGAGAGACCAGACGAATCTCCTCCACCTCAACCGAGAAGTTGAAAGGAGCCAGAGTCACCCTCTCAGCAGCCATGCTGTCAGCGACAGGGACCCCAGGTTGGGGTGCAAGAAGAGAGTCCCCCTCCTGAGACAGGAGTCCCGGAGATGTCCCCAAGGGATAAGGGGTCTCCACCATCGACCGGAGGAGCAATGGGAACCATGGTTGCCTGGGCCACTGAGGGGCTATCAGGATGAGCGAGGCCCTGTTGCAAAGGGTCATGAACAAGGTTTTGGCAATCAGCAGTGTGGGAGGGAAGGCGTACATGAGGCCTTCCGACCATGAGACAAGGAACGCGTCCGCTACCACTCTGGAGAGGTGGACTTGCTGGGAACAGAAGCAGGGCAATTGGAAGTTGTCTGAGTTGGAAAACAGGTCCATCATGGGTTCCCCCCAGATCTAGAAAAGCTGATTGGCTACCCTGTGGTCCAGCTGCCACTCGTGCGGCTGGAGGACTATGCTCAGCCTATTGGCCAAAAGGTTGTCCTGGCCTGGTAGGTACACTGCCTGCAGGAGGATGCCCTATTGGATTGCATACAAGCAGAGGGCCACTGCCACCCGACAGAGGACATGAGATCCCATGCCCCCCTGTTTGTTCACAAAGAACATTGCCACCTGGTTGTCTGTCTGAACCAGCACTAGCTGGTAAAGCAGGTGGTGGAGGAAGACTCGCAGGGCTAAGTCCACAGCTCTAGGAGGCTGATCTGCTGGGTGCTCTCGTCTGGTGACCAGTTGCTCTTGGTGTGGAGCTCCCTGCAGTGGGCTCCCCAGCTGAGCAGGTAGGCGTCCATGGTGAGGACTCTTGAGGGGTTCGGGGCCTGAAAAGGCATGCCCGCCTTGAGATGCTGGAGAGATTGCCACCAGATCAGGGAGTCTGCTAGGTGGCAGATTATAGAGACTCTGTCTCTGAGGTGTCCCGTGGCCCGAGACTACTGGTCCCGGAGACACCACTGTGCCGCCCTCATGTGGAGGTGAACATCTGGGGTGATGTGGACCGTGGAGGCGATGTGGACCGTGGAGGCCATGTGCCCAAGAAGGCGCAGAAGAAGCCAGGCGGGCACCGAGAGACGGTACTGTATGTCCCGAGCTCGAGACCTGAGACGATTGGTGCGGTCCCTGTGGAAGAACGCCTTCGACTGGAGTGTGTCAATCTTTACCCCGATGAACTCCAGGCACTGTGTCGGGAGGAGGTGAGAATTGGGGTAGTTTATGACGAAGCCCAAGTGTCGCTGAACCTGGATGGTGCGTGTGGTGGCCTGCTGCACCTCAGAGGCTGTGTCTCCCTTTATGAGACAGTCTTCCAGGTAGTGAAAAACAAAGACCCCCTGGAGGCGGAGGAAGGCGGCCACAACTGTCAGGCATTTTGTAAAGACTTTTGGTGCAGAGGCCAAGCTGAAAGGGAGCACCCTGTACTGAAAATGCCTGTCCTCCACTATGAACCACAGGTACTGCCTGTGGTTGGGGTGAATGAGGATGTGGGTATAGGCATCCTTGAGGTCTAAGGTGGGGTACCAGTTCCACCACTTTGTCCTCCAGAAGACCTACCAACTCCTTCAGTATAAGGTCCCGGTGGAGGGGAGACCTGAGGGGCTCTCACGGGAGATAAAGGGCAGGTGTCTAAGTCACGTGGAGGAGATAATCCTCCCTGACCACCCGAAGTGCCCAGGAGTTTGTGGTGATGGTCAACCACCTCTTGGCACAGTGGGCCAGACGTCCCCCTGTGAGCTGCTATGCTCAAGGAATCAAAAACTCCCCCCCTGGCTGGATCGGAGGCGGTGCCTGGGGTTTTGGAGCCTTCTGCTTACAAGGGCCATGCCCATGTCCCTTGGCCTTCTGATCCTGTTGGGGAGCTGGGGAGACCTGAAAAGGTGGGTAGTTTCTGTAAGCAACCCCTTTCCTTGGGCAAAAGGACTTTTTACCCGAGCTCTTCCGTCGGGGAGGGGCAGCGGTCTTTTTTGAGAGTCTGGTCCTCGTCATGAATTTTGTCTCCAGCTTGGCAGCCTTGTCGGTCATGGGTTTGCCAAAGAGGTTCTCTACTTGGTATGGGACATTAACCAATTTTGTCCTGAACCCACTGCTCGAGGTCGGACGACAGTAGCCAGGTTTTGCGCCGTGCACCGATGCCCGCTGCCACTACTCGAGCCGCCAACTCGAATCTGTCATAGGTCACTCAAGATGCCGGTGTCTCCCACATCCGGAGCATCAGCCGTTCCAGGATGGGAGGAATGGGCACCGTGAACGATTCCCGCAGAGGAGCCCTGTACTGGAGGATTTCCAACTCATCCGCCCGAGGGTCCTCCTCCGACTTGGTAGGGAACGACAGGGCCTTTGACATGTCCTTGACAAAATCAAGGAAGCCCATATCCTCCGGCGGGGACTGCTGTCGAAGCTCCGAGATGGAAGAGTCGGATGGGACATCGTGGTGGCAACGGGTGTCAGGGGACTTCTCATTCTCCGTCTCCCACTCGGAGTAGTTCGTCGAGGACTCATAGGAGGGCTGCTCGGCGGGCCTCAGGGTGCCCGATGCTCCGCAACCAGTACTAGGCATACTTGCCGAGGATGACTGCGGTCCTGTCGAGTGGGACTCAGATTACAACCTCGGCCGAGGATCGGCTCGAGGCCACAGGACCTCAAGGATCGGCTTGGCTTCTGGGGACGTCGAGGGCCCGGTGGTCGGGGCGGATGAACCAGTCGTGCCGGACAACAGCGCCTGCTGCTGGTCCATGAAGGCAGACAAACTGCGCTCCAGGGCCGCCATTCTGGACTCCAGGCCAGAATTTATTTTATTTATTTATTTAGACAGTTTTGTATACCGCCTTATCCTTCAATCAAAGCGGTCACAACACAATTGGGGGATACATTTAACACGCGGGGATATGAGACACATACACTAATACTTACAGGGAACATGAGCTATGGAGGGTTAAGTGGCTTGCCCAAGACCACAAGGAGCATCTGTGGGACTAGAAACCCCAGTCCTTCCGGCCCAAGGTTGCTGTCCTCTAGTGGGATTTGAACCTCCGACCTTCCGGCCTGAAGTACCTTGCCCCAACCACTAAGCTACTCCTCCCTCAGCCTTCGGTGCGGGCACAGAGGGACTCGGGCCAGACACTGGCTCCCCTGAAGGGGAATCCTCGATGAAGATGGTGCCTGGGGACTGAGGTTGAGTCTTTTTGGGGGACCTTTGCAGGATGCTCCTTCTCCGAAGCCTCAGACGAGCATCTCAAACTACGAGACTGGGCCCGGGGGGCACCCAATCAGTCAGAACCGTCCAAAGACGCTGCCTTCGAGGGTTTCTTCTTCTTCCTGGGGTTTCTTGAGGGAGACACCCTTTCTGAGGACCCACGACGGTGCTTGGGTTCAGAAGATTCTGCCCGAGACGCTGAGGGCTCAGACAAGGCCCTGGCCTTCGGAGGCACCAGGGATTCAGGGAAAACTTATTGTGCTGCTGCTGTGTATCGGTCAAAGACATAATTTTAGAGCACCGATCACACTTCTTAAAGCCATTGGTAGCCATGGGAGAAAAAAGTACCCCTGCGAGGTCGAAGACTCTCCGGGCTCCCAGGTGAAAAAAAAGGCACAAGGCGCCATAAATGAAAAACAAACTAGAGAGAGAGACCCGAACTCAATGCGGAGGGGCAATGAGATTTGGTGGCGGGAAGAGTACTGGTGTTATACCGGAGGCGAGTATGAAAACTCGGAGAGAAAAATCAACTTTTTCCAGGGACAAGCCAGACAACGTTTGAAGGGCTCTGTGGAAAAAAGGAGACTGAGCAAGATGGCACCCTTGGGTGGGAAGGGGACTTCGCATGCGTGGTAGCATCTCCTAAAGGCTTTCTTTCAAAGCTGGGGGATGCTTCCGCAGGGCCTCTGCCAGTGCCGACGTCACCCATATGTGAGGGCTGACTTCTTGTTTGTTCCCAGAGAAAAAGTATTTTCCGACATTGCCTTTCAATTTACCCCCTTGCAGCTTTATGTTATGCTTTCTAGTTTTACAGCTTCCCCGTCTTTGGAAGAGGTTTGTTTGTTCATTAATACCCTAAGTATTTCAACGTCTGAATCATATCTCCCCTGTCCCCAAAGCATATGGGAAACACGGCAAACCTCTACAACCTCGACATGGGCAACAATGATGAATCAAACAGAGAAACTATTTACAAGAGAAATTGACCAGAAAGATGTCGGTAGGATATAAACTTGCAGAACAAGCAGAAAAAAAACATAGCAAAACAATGGATTGTCGCAGAATGACACAGCAATCACAGTTTCAAGGGCCCTGGACTAATCTAGAAGGACACAAGGAAAGGACATTATCTGGTAAGTAAAATGTCACCTTCCATATCATCCTGCTAGACCATTCCAGACAAGTGGGATGTATCAAAGCTACGACTCCACTGGACATGAAGAAGACAGCTCCTCGCACAACCTTGGATCCAAAGGCCATGTCTGCCTGAGCATGGACATCTAGGCAGTAATGCTTGGCAAAAGTGGATTGTGATACTAACGTTGCTGCCCAGCAAATGTCTGAAAAGGCTACCGAGCTATGCTCTGCCCACAAGGATGCTTGCGCTTGACTAGAGTGGGCAAGCAAACCCTCTGGAACTGACCGGTTCTGCAGCAGGTATGCCGAGGCATCAGCTTCCTTGATCTAGCTCCCCCAACGTAGACTTAGCTGCCATGTCACCCTTGTGTGGGTCAGCAAATAAGACAAAAAGATGATCCGATTTAGGAAAGGAATTTGTAATCTTCAAGTACCAGAGAAACCCCGCCAGGCATCCACAAGGCGAAGATTCTTATGTTTCCCCCGACACTGCTCCTTAGAGAAAAAGGGTAGGCAAACCACCTGGTTTACATGAAAGGGAGAAATCACCTTCCACCAAATGGAAACGGCCTTCTCTGAAAAAGAAAGATAAGGATCCCAGCAAGTCAAGGCCTGCAGTTCGGAAATCCACCTGGCCGAGCAAATAGTGATCAGGAAAACAGTCTGGAGCATCAATTCCTTCAAAGCAGCATGTTTTAAAGGCTCAAAAGACTCCAAAATTAGGGCCTGAGCACCAGACAGAGATCCCAGGAAGGGACAAGTAACCGAAGAGAATGATGAAGATGCAAATGGCAAACCCACCGAAAGAAGTGTGAAACATCCAGATGCAATGTCAGCGATTTGCCATCCACCGGACCTCGGCAACAAGCCAAGGCTGCCACCAGAACTTTAGGGAGCTAAGGGAAAAGACACTTCTCCAGACCATCCTGCAGAAAGGCAGGCAGAGACTGTATATTGGTCACCTCAGGAACTAGCTGTCGAGTCCTGCACCCATTGCTAAACAAACACATCAGGTCCGCATACAGGCCAGACTGGTAGAACCCCGTTGGCTCTGAGCAGAGTGAAAACTACCACAGGAGAATAGCACTTACATGCTAGCTGACTCCTTTCAAGAGCTAAGCAATAAGCGAGAAAGGAGCCCAGTTGTCTAGGGCAATCAGTCCCTGACACAACATGCCCCAGAAAGGGGGCAGATGAAGAGGCGGCTCCTGCAGGAGCTGCATCAAGTCTCTGAACCACATTCTCATTGGCCGATCTGGTGCCAGAAGAATAATCCGACCTGGATGTTGCTCTACCGCCGAATCACATGCCTCGATAGTGGCAAAGTAGGAAACGCATACAGCAGGCATTGCCTTGGCCAGGGCTGAACCAGAGCATCTACGCCTTCGGACCCTGCTTCTGTGCAGCAAATAAAGAATCGGCCCACCTTTGCAATTGATCGGGCCACCATCAAAGCCATCTCAGCGTGATTCAAACCTCCCTGCGGTTCCAACAACCCTGAGCCATTCGGTACAGGCAATGGCCTCCCTAGCCCAAAAGACTGTCATTTGTCATCAGAAGGATTCACAAGTAATTGTCCAGCGGCATGCCCTTCTGCAGATGACGGAACTGCTGCCACCACTGCAGACTGATCCTCACCATCATAAGAACATAAGAAATGTCATACTAGGTCAGACCAAGGTTCATCAAGTCCAGTATCTTGTTTCTAACAGTGGCCAATCCAGGTCACAAGTACCTGGCAGATTCCCAAAAAGGTACACAGATTCCACGAAGCTTATCCTGGGGGGTAAGTGGATTTCCTTAGCCTTCTCAAAAGATTATGGACTTTTACTCCAGGAACTTGTCCAAACCTTTTTTAAACCCAGCTACACTAACATCTTTTACTACATCCTCCAGTAATGAATTCCAGTTTCATTCCGCATTGAGTGAAAAAATATTTTCTTATTAGTCTTAAATGGCTTACATTGTAGCTTCACTGCATGCCCCTTAGACTTCCTACTTTCTGATAGAGAAAAACAACTGATCTATGTTTATCCGTTCCACTCCATTCATTAATTTATAGACATCTATCATATCTCCCCTCAACCGTCTTTTTTCCCAGTTGAAGAGCCCTATCCTTTTAAGTCTTTCCTTATAGGGATTTCCTTCCATTCCCTTTACAATTTTGGTGGCTTTTCTCTGTATATTTTCTAATTCTGCTATACCCTTTCTGATACGACGACCAGCACTGCACACAATATTCAAGGTGTGCTCTCACCATGGAACAATACAGAGGCATTATAATATCCTTGGGTTTTATTCTCCATTCCTTTCCTTATGATTCCTAGCATTCTCTTTGCTTTCTTGGCTGCCACTGCACACTGGGCAGAGGATCTCAACTTATTATCCATGACGACGCCTAGATCCTTTTCCTGGGTGGTGGTTCCTAATGTAGAACCTTCAATTATGTAACTGTAGCTTGGGCTGCTCTTCCGTAAATGCATAACTTTGAACTTCTTTACATTAAATTTCATCTGCCATTTGAACGTCCAGTCTTCCAATTTATCAAGGTCTTCTTGCAATTTTTCACAATCCTCTGGTGTTTAACACCTTTGAATAATTTTGTCTCATCTGAAAATCTGATCCCTTTGCTCGTTATTCCCATTTCCGGGTCATTTATGAATATGTTATAAGCAGAGGGCACAGCACAGATCCCTGGGGAACTTCACTATTCATCTTTCTCCATTGAAAATATTGGCTAGTTAGCTCTACTCTCAGCTTTCTATTTCTTTTAGCAAGTTCCTGATCCACAATAGTACACTGCCTCCTATCCCATGACTTTTTCATTTTGCCAAGAGTCTCTCATGAGGAACCTTGTCAAAGGCTTTCTGAAAATCCAGATACACTATTATCAAACTACTCATCTTTGTCGACCCATTTATTCACACCTTCAAAAAAAATAACCCATATTAGTAAAAACAAGACCTTCCTAGGCTAAATCTATGTTGGTTTTCTCCCATTAAACCATGGATATCTACATGTTCAGTAATTTGATTTTTTATTATGGTTTCTATCATTTTGCCCAGTATTGATGTCAGGCTCACTGTAGTTTCCTGGATCACCACTTGAACCCTTTTTAAAAGCTGGCGCTAAATTGACCATTCTCCAATTTTCAGGTACTACAGATGATTTTGATGATAGTTTATTTATTTATTTAGTAAACATTTGTATACCGCTACTTCCTACGATCAGTAGCGGTTTACTTTAAAGATCAGAATGTATCGTACCATACATTAATTTACAAGATAAACATTTTGATTGAGTAATGATTTACACATCACAGCAAAAACAAACAGTTAGAAATATACATTTGATTGGGGTTCACAAATCTAAATATACATTAGATTTAGTGGCTGCGGGTGGGGACAGATATATACAAATATTGAGGACAGATATATACAAATATACAATGTTACAGACCGACATTTGAATTGCCCTTGTGACAGGCAGGAACCATTTAGTTGCAGTTATAGTGGAAGATGCAACAATCTAGATCAGGTTGTAGTGAGACTGAAAGAGGTGAGTTTTGAGTTTCTTTCTAAAGTCACCCAAATCACTTGTTAGTCGTATCTCATGAGGGAGCTGGTTCCAATGGAGAGGTGCTGCGTATGAGAATGATCTGTTGCTTGTTTCTGCTTTGACAGTTCTTATGCTGATCGGGACGCAGAGAGTGTTGAGATTTACAGTTCTTCTGGTCCTGTTGAGTGGTTGGATGGTGATTAGGTTGCTGAGGTATGATGGTGCAATATTGTGAATGAGTTTAAAAGTGGTTAAGAGTAGTTTGTAGATGATGCGGGCGGCAACCGGGAGCCAATGCAGTTCCATTAGTACTGGGGTGATGTGCTCGGTGACACTTTTTTCCATGATGACTCTTGCGGCAACATTTTGAGCCATTTGCAAGATATTTAAGGTGTTCTTTGGAAGGCCTTGGAGAATGGCGTTGCAGTAGTCTAGGTGGGGAATGATGAGAGCTTGTGCAACAGTTCTGAAGTCGGATTTTTCAAGGATATTGCGAAGTGGTTGAAGAACTTTCAATTTATGGAAAATGGCTCGGTTTGTTGTCCGGAGGTGTTTATCCAGTCTTAGGTTGCTATCTAGTAGTACTCCTAGATATTTTATTTCGGGCTTAGTATGATATGTTTTTGTTAAGGGTGACCGTGGTGGGTGGAATGAAATCTGTTTTCTTGGAGATAAACATGACCTCTGTTTTCTTGTGATTTATTGACATGTTGTTTAGTTGCAGCCAGGTTTGGAGCATGTTGAGACATTTTTACATTGGGGTGAAATCCGGTTGGGTTATGTCAAGTTGAGTATACAGCATTACATCATCTGCATATATGTGATAGTTGATGTTGTGTTCTTGAAAAATCTCGCAGACCGGTTTTATGTACAGATTGAATAGGAGGGATGATAGAGCTGATCCTTGAGGAATCCCCTGGGTTTGGGGGAAGGGTTCGGCTTTTTCGTCATTGAATTGTACTTGTTGCATCCTATTTGATATGTATGATGAGAACCACTTTAAAGGGGTCCCTGTTATACCTATGGATGCAAGGCGGTTTAAGAGGGTACCGTGATGTACTGTATCAAACGCAGCAGATATGTCGATAAATATAAGTATGAACATCACTTTTTTGTTTTCTAGGCCCTTGAGGAGGTTGTCGAGGAGTGCCAGAAGTAGGGTTTCCACTCCATGATGCTGCCGAAACCCATATTGATGCATATCTAAGGCTTTCTTATCATCGATGTGGTCCTGCAATTGCTGTTGCACCGCCTTTTCGATAATCTTCGCCAGGAAGATTATCGAAACAGATAGTAGGTCTCACCTCGGCGCACCACCTGAATCACTGATCTCAGGATTTCCATCGGGTAGCACAGTACGCGCAAATGAGCATTGACCCCTAGATGGGCTAGCAAAGAGATCCAAACTTGGGGTTCCCTAGAGTCGAAGAGCCGCTGTGCCACCCTGGGGTCTAGTCGCCATTCGTGCAGCTGCAGGATCCTGCTCAGCCTGTCTGCTAGGGCATTGTCTTGGCCCAGAAGGTTTATTGCCATGAAGAGCATTCTCTGACCGATTGCGGATGAGCAGAGGGCTACTGGCAGGAGTCTCACATCCCCCCCGCTTGTTCAGGTACAACATCACGACCTGGTTGTCCGTTTGGACTAGCATAGACTGGTTCTCCAGGTGGTGGTAGAAGGCCTTGACCGCCAGAAAAATGGCCTTGAGCTCCAGCAGGTTGATCTGTTGCTGGGTCTCCGCTAGGGATCAGCTGTTCTGCCTGCGCAGTTCCTCACAGTGGGCAACCCAGCCCAGTAGGGATGCGTCCATGGTGAGGACCCTCTGGGGGTTTGGGGACTGGAAGGGCATGCCCTCCTGCAGGTGCTGTGTGCCCTGCCACCAGTCGAGCGACTCCGCTAGCTGACAGGTCACTAAGACCTTGTCCTGGAGCTTGCCATGGCTTGTAGAGACACCACTGAGCTGCCCACATGTGTAGGCGGGCGTTGGAAACCACATAGACTGTGGATGCCATGTGGCCCAGTAGGTGGAGCATGGACCATGCCAACACTGCGTGATGGCATTGTACCTCGGTGGCCAGAGCCCTGAGACGGTCTTCCCTGTTCAAGGGAAGAAAGACCCTGGCCTGGAGAGTGTCTAGTTGAGCTCCTATGAACTCCAAGTCCTGCGTTGGAGTGAGGTGGGACTTGGGATGGTTTAATCACAAAGCCCAGATACTGTATGACACTGATGATGTAGGCCATGACGTGTTGCACCTCAGTGGCCGTATCCCCCTTTATGGCCAGTCATCTAGGAATGGGAAGAAGGCGGCTACATGGAGGCGGTGGTGGAGATAGGCAGCCGCCACTGAGAGACATTTGGTGCGGAGGTTAGGCCAAAGGGTAGTAGCCTGTACTAGTAGTGATTGCTCCCGACTATGAACCTTAAGTACTGCCTGTGACTGGGATGAATAAGGATGTGGGTGTAAGCATCCTTTAGGTCCAAGGAGCATAGCCAATCTCCCTGCTGAAGGTAGGGCAACAATGTTCCAAGGGAGGGCATCCTGAACTTCTCCCGTACCAGGAACTTGTTCAGGTTTCGCAAGTCCAAAATGGGCCTTAGGCTCCCTGTTCTTTTTGGAGCAGAAAGTAACGGGAGTAGAACCCTTTGCCCCTGAGACGGAGGGGTACTGGTTTAATGGCTCCATCCCTGATAAGGCCTGCAAGTTCCTGCAGTAGCAGGAACTGGTGCAGAGGAATCTGAGGGGACTATCCTGGCAAGAAAGGGGAGGCGTCTGGTCCAAGTGAAGGAGGTAGCCTTTTCTGACAACCTGGAGGGCCCAGGTGTCGGTGGTTATGGCTGGCAACCAATGGGGAAAGTGGTTAGACGCCCCCCTGTTGGCAGTTGTCCCTCCCCCCCCAGGAGGAGAGGCTATGCTCAGAGTGTCAAAACCCCAATCCAGCCTGTGCAGGAGCCGGTGTTTGGGGCTTAGAGCCCTTAGGCTTGCTTTGACCTTGGCCCGCTCCTTTTCCCTGGTGACCCTGCTGCAGGATCTGGCAGAACTGGCATTGGGAACAGCTTCGGTAAGGCTGGCCATTTCTGTGAAAAGGGGGCCTCTTCCCCAATAGTTTCTTCTTGGGAAGGGTGGAGGTCTTCCTGGAGAGCAGAGTCCTCATGATGAACTTGGCTTCGATCTCTGCCACCTTATCCTCCATCAGTTTGCCGAAAAGGTTTTCACTGAGACAGAGGACATCAAGGAGTTTCTCCTGGACCCATTGCTTGAGGTACAATACCTGGAGCCAGGCCTGGCATCGGGCACCAATGCCTGCGGCAGCCACTCTCGTATTGAACTCGAAGCTGCCGTAAGCGGCTTGAGACATATACTTCGAGCACTCCCTGACTCACTTCGTGAGGGTCTGAATTGCTGGAGGTGATCTTCACTCAGACCCGCCAAGAAACCTGCGAGTTCTTTTGTTAGATCTCGGAGATACATGCCGATATACAGCTGGTAGGCTTGGATTCGGCAACCCAGCATTGAGCCCTGGTAGCATTTGCATCCAAGGATGTGAGACTCCCTGCCCGGGGGGATACGGAGGAGTGAGTCTTCAGGCTTTTCTGTCTGTGCATTGTCAACTCTGCCACAATAGAAGTGTGAAGGAGTTGCGCATTCCTAAAGCTGGGTCCCTCAATGGACCCGGTACATAGTGTCGAGACTTCGGTTAACTATTGGCACCAACACTGGTATCTCCCACATCCGAAAGAGCTCGAATATGGCAGGGACAGGGACAGTCAGGGCCTCCTTAGGTGAAGCCTCATACTGGAGGATATCAAGCTCCTCTGTGCAAGGATCCTCATCCGACTCCATGGTGAGAGACAAGGCTTTCGCCATGTCCCAGACAAACTCGAGGAACAATGTGTCCTTGGGTGGGGAACGGCACCGCAATGCTGGGGAGATGGGTCTGAGGGGAGATAGCAGTATTTACGCATCTCTAGGAAAGCCTCATCTTCAGACTCCCAGTCTGAGTAGTCAGTTGAGGACTCGAGGCCAGATGGCGCTTGAGGCATTGGGTTCGGGTCGGGTCTTCGGCGACCCACGGCAGCTGCTTGGCCAGAGCCACAAGCCCTTGCTGGGGAGGATCATGCTCCTGAGGACTGAGAGCAGGATCGAGACACTCACTGAAGATCGGCTCAAGGCTCTCAAGGATCATCTCGGTGGCCCAGGGAGTCCTCGATATCAAGGTCCCTGTGGTCTCGGCATGAGCATCGGCAGACCTGGATATCGATGCTTGCTGCGAGGCAAGGCAGGCAGTGACACTGTATTCCAATGCCATCATCCTGGCTTCCCACTTAGGAGCTGCAGTCTTTGATGCAGACACCGGGGTGACAGGGTCCGGCATCTGTGAGAAAAGGGAATCTCAGGCCATGGTAATCTGTGGATCCATCACCCGAGGCCTTGCCATCTGTTCTGGGCACCTTCGCTGGCCACTCCTGCTCAGACTCCTCAGATACCCTCTGGGGACTGTGGGACCTGGCACGGGACTTGCTCTGTGTGTCCAATTCCCAGCATGTGGCTTTCTTTTCTTCTTGCACTCATGCTCCGGGGAACCCTTGTTGGAATGTCCATGGGCCCGATAGAGTGCTGTGGAGGCTTTACACGACTCTGAGGATCCGTGCAGGGCAAGTGCAAGTCTGCCGGGGATACCGGGGCAAAATCTGACCTGTGGAAGATGTTGTCTTGCTTCTGCCAATGACTTTGGATGGCCTTCGCTGACATATTTTTGCACAGGGTGCAAACCTCTGGGTCATTGTCGGCACCTAGACACCGGAGGAAGCAGTCATGTAAATCGGTTAGGGACATGTTCTTTGCACACCAATCATACTTTTTGAACCCACTGGCCAATGGGGCAAATGGACACCTGTGAGGTCGAAGACCCTCAATGTGGCCAGCAGTTAGAAAAGGGCACGAAAATGCGCTGGAAAAAAAAACAACTAAAAACGGTTCAGAGACTTGATGCTGGGGCAACGGGGCTTGGAGGTGAGAAAGAGACCAGTGCTAACCGGAGAAAGAAGGGCAGTTTTATTCACAAATATATCAACTTTTTTCTGGGGAAGGAAGACGGACGTCTGTAGGGCTCTGTAGAAAAAGGGAGACTGAGTAAGATGGCACCCTTGGGCGGGAAGGGGACCATGCATGTGTGGTGTCATCTCCCAAAGGCTTTCTTTGAAAGCTGGGGATGCTTCTGCAGGGGCTCCATTGGCGCATATGTCACCCATATGTGAGGACTGACTTTTTGCTTGTTCCTGGAGAACATGTCCTAGGGGCTCCACAGAAAAAAAGAGGACTGGAGAACATGGCGCCATGGCAGTGGGAAGGCAGGCGTGCATGCGCAGTGTACCTCCCAAAAGCTTTCTTTGGAGGTTGGGGAGTGTTCTGTGCAGAGCTCCGTTGGCGACATCACCCATATGTGAGGCCATTTCCTGCTTGTTCACAGTGAATAGCCTTTACACAATGGCAGTCTCCTTTCAAGGCCCATGACAAAAGCAAGAAGGGAGCTGGATCCTCTAGGACGATTGTTCCCTGCTGCAATAGCCCCCAAAAAGGAGGCAGCTGAAGAGAAGATATCTGCAGGAGCTGCACCAGGTATCTGAACTATGCTCTTTGTGGTCAATCTGGTGCTACCAGAACAAATCTGCCCAGATGGCACTCTATACGCTGGCTCACATGCCACACCAGGGGCCACAGAGGAAATAAGTATAGCAGCTGGTGACTTGGCCAAGGCTGGGTAAGGGTATTGTTGTCCTCAAACCCCATCTCCGTGTGGCGACTGAAGAAGCGGCAAACTTTAGCATTGTTATGGGTCACCATCAGATTTATTTCAGGATGCAGAATCAACAAATACCTTCTGACTCAACTCCCACTCGCCAGGATTCAGATAGTGCCAGCTGAGAAAGTCCACTTCCACAATGTCCATCCCAGCAATGTGCTGGGCTGACAAGGCTAGAAGGTTCTTCTCTGCTCAGGCAAACAGGAGAGAAATCTCCAGGGCCATTCCAGCACACCTTGTGCCGCCTTGCCAATTAATACGTATAAGCCACTGTTGTGGCATTGTCTGAAAACACAAAAACTGCCCATCCTTTGACCAGGGATGGAAGCACATAAGATCCAAAATGATGGCCCTCACCTTGAGGTGGTTGATGGACTATATAGCTTCCCTGCAGTTCCAAAGGCCGTGGGCCATACGGTCTTGGCAATGGGCTCCCCATCCCAAGACACTGGCATCCGTCGTCAGCAGGATCAAAGAGAAATTGTCTAGTGGTATTGCCCTTCCTCAAATGACAGGGCTGTCACCACCTTCACAGGCTGATCTTCACCATCAATGGGAGCAAAAGCCTGCGCTCGAACTCCTGAAAACTCAGGGACCATCGAGTCAACAAGGATCACTGGAGCAGTCGCATGTAAGCCCGCACCCACAGCACCATCTCTATGGTCACCACCATCAATCCAAGGAGCTGAAGATAATTGCACACTCTGGGGACCTTCTGCACATAGAACAGTGCCAGACAATCCAACCGTGTTCCGACTTTTTCCTCTGGCAGGAAAACTCTGCCCACTCAAATGTCAAAGCATGCTCCCAGAAACTCCAAGGACTGGGGAAGGCAAAAGCTGGCTCTTTTTCTGATTGACTACCCAGCCAAGGCTTTCCCAGAAGGACACCACTCGGGACATCAACCGAGATGCTTCTGACAGAGAATGGGCTCGGATGAGTCAGTTGTCCAGATATGGATGGACACAGATCCCTTGGTGCCGCAGCACCGCAGTCTCCACAGACAAGACCTTGGAGAACATTCGTGGGGAGGTGGAAGCCCAGAAGGGAGGGTGGTAAATTGATAGTGAGAGCCAAGCACAGCAAAACACAGATACTTCTGCTGACCTGCCCGGATTGGGATATGAAAATACGCCTCGGCTTGATCCAGAGAAAGTGTAGTTACTCATCTGTAGCAGGTGTTCTCTGTCAACAGCAGGAATCAGTCCTCACATATAGGGTGATGTCGACCGCGATGGAGCACGAACAGTATCAACTCCCCAGCTTTCACAGAAAGCTTTGGGAGTTCTACCACGCATGCGTGGTCACCTTCCCGCCCAAAGGTGCCATCTTACCCCTGTATGATGACATAGCTTAAAGAAGCATAAAAAGAAAAACAACTCCATGGGGAGGAAGGAGGGTTGTGAGGACAGATTATTGTTATTTCTGTAGAACACCTGTTACAGGTGAGTAACTATGTTTTCTCCAGGAACAAGCAGGAAGTCAGTCCTCACATAAGGAACGCCAAAGCTGCAGGCTACCAAAAAAACATGTAAAAAGGACATAAATGACTGAAAAACTGAACTGTGAATGCCAGCGGAAAGCACAGATTGGCCCCAAGACTTCCGACACAATCCAAGAGTCAATCAGTGAGTCAGTTCTCCGGTAGCCTGGACTCACAGAACGATCGGAGGGAAGGAGTTGCATGAATCCACAAACAGATGTTGGAGTACCACCTGGCCAAAGGCACTGTCATGCCAGGAGTCTGCCTCCAGGCAGTAATATGCTGCGAAGGTATGGACCAAGAACAACTGGCCCATACAGCAGATCTCTCTCCAGACAAAGCACAAGTTAGCCACAGAGGCTGTCATCGCTTGCATATTGTAAGCAGTGACATGCCACTACAGGGAGAGACCAGTCTGTGCATAGGCAAAGGAGATGTAGTCTGCCACCCAGGTGGAGAGGGTGCACTTAGAGACCGTGACCCCAAGCCTGTTGGGGTCAAAGGAGATAAAGTGCTATGAGGAGTGCTGACGGGCTTTTCTCCGCTAGAAAAAGAAAGCTAACATCCTCTTACAATCGAGAGTGTGGAGCATGGCTTCCACCCGACTTCCATGAGGTCAGGGAAAAAAGGTAGGAAGAGCCACCTTGGTTCAGATGAAAGGGAGAACCACCTTAGGCAAGAACTTGGGTTGAGTGAGCAAGACCACCCTATTCTTGTGAAACCTTATGTAAGGAGCATGTGCCACTAATGCCAGCAGCTCACTGACCCTATGGGCAGAGATGAGGGTCACCAGGAAAAACACTTTCCAAGAGAGGTACTTGAGGTGACAGGAGGCCAGTGGCTTGAAGGGCGGAGCCATAAGCTTACCCAGAACCACATTCAGGTCCCAGGTTGTAGCCAGGGAATGAATGGAAGGCCACGTAAGAAAGAGACCCTGCATAAAGCAGCTCACGAGCAAATGAAGACAGGGGTTGCCCGTCCACCAAATGATGGTGTGCTGCCAGCGTACTGAGGTGCACCCTAACTGAATTGGATTTCAAGCCAGCTTGGGAAAGGTTCAGCAAGTGCTGCAACACCATTGGTACTGAAGAGCAAAAGGGGTTGATGCCCCAATCCGTGCACCAGATGGAGAATCAACACCATTTGAAGGCATATGCTCACCTTGTGGAATCCTTGCAGGACACCAGGAGAACATCTTCAACCTCCCAGGGCAGATGAAATTGGCCAAGGGCTACCCTTTCAGCAGCCAGGTTGTCAGGGCAAAGGACCTGAGGTTGGAGTGCAGCCAAGGGCAATAGGTGCAGCCAAGGAGCAGCAGGATAAACCACAGCTGCTGGGCCCACCTTGGGGCTATGAGGATGACAGAGACCCGATCCCATTGAATCTTGAAAAGAGTCTTGGAGACTAGTGCGGTCAGAGGGTATGCGTACAGCAGACTCTTGCTCCACAAAAGAATGCGTTGGCCGCTACTTGATGCGGGGCCGGTATCCTAGAGCAGAAGCACGGCAACTGGGCGTTGCTGGGACTGGCAAAGAGGTTGAGTGTAGGAGAGCCCCACATTAGGAACAGGCAGCATGCCCCTTGAAGGTTCAGCTTCCACTCGTAGGGAGGCAGAACCCGACTGAGCCAATCTGCTAGAATATTCTTCTGTCACAGGAAGTACACCGCCTAAAGGAGCATACTCCTCTTCTGGGTGAAATTTCAGAGACGAACCGCCTCCTCGCACAAGAGGTGCAACCCAGTGCCTCCCTGTCTGTTAAAGTAAAACATCTTCACTTGATTGTCCATCTGAACCAGAACTACCTGGCTCAATAAGTGGTGCTGGAATGCTTGCAGAGCATATGCAATGGCTCCGAGTTCGAGGAAGTTGATCTGATGGAGACATTTCCTCCACCGACCAGACTTCTCGGGGTCCATACACCACCACAGTGGGTCTCCCAGCCTAGTTTTGAAGCGTCCGTCACGAGGTTCACCTGAAAGGAAGGAGACTGAAAAGGCATCCCCGCCAGGAACTGCTGTGGCTCCTGCCACCAATTAAGGGACGTCACCAAGACCCGGTCATGGAGGCTGCCTTTCGCCTAAGCCCATTGGGAACTGAAAGTCCACTAGGCCAGATGCGTGCTTAGCTGGGCATCGGGAGTGACATGCACAGTTGAGGCCACGTGTCCCAGAAGGTGCAATATCAGGTGGGCCGGGGCCCTTGAGCAACCCTGCAGGTCCTGCGTCAGGGCTACCAGGCGCTGAGAGTGATCTGCATGAAAAAAAAGCCTTGGTGTGGAGGAGTGGCCTAGTGGTTGGGGCAAGGTACTTCAGGCCGGAAGGTCGGGGGTTCAAATCCCACTAGAGGACAGCAACCTTGGGCTGGAAGGACTGGGGTTTCTAGTCCCACAGGTGCTCCTTGTGGTCTTGGACAAGCCACTTAACCCTCCATAGCCCATGTTCCCTGTAAAATAGTTATCTCCAAGTTATAATGCCCTGTTCAATGTAATTTCAGTTTGTTCAATGTAAACCGCACTGATGCAGAATAGCGCGGTATATAAGAGAATGAAAATAAATAAATAAATTGGTCTGGACTGTGTCCAGGAGGGCCCCTATGAACTCCAGATGCTGAGCAGGCTGCAGGTGGGACTTGGGGTAGTTGAGGACAAACCCCAACTACTCCAAGAGGATGTTGATGAAGCATTCTTCCAGATGGACCTCGTCAGTGGAGTCGCCCTTTATGAGCCAGTTGTCCACATAGGGGAATATGAACACCCCCCCCCCCTGGGGGCGCAGGTGAGCGGTGACCACCAACAAGCACTTTGTGAACACTCAGAGGGCGGATGTCAGCCCGAAGGGCAGAACATGGTACTGGTAGTGCTGTCTTCCGATGATGAAGTGAAGGTACTGTCAGATGCAAGGGATGGTTCAGGATGAGGATATAGGTATCTTTGAGATCCAAGAAGCATTGCCAAACTCCCTGCTGGAGGTAGGGCAACAGCATTCCATGTAAACTATTTTGAACTTCTTGTTCACCAAAAACCGATTGAGGTCTTGCAGATCCAAGATGGGACGAAACCCTCTGGTTCTTTTTGGGACCAGGAAGTAGCGGGAGATCCCTGCTGAGAGGGGGGGGATGGGCTCCACCGCCTGGTCTGCCAGCAGACTCCCAAGTTCCTGCTGCAGAAGTCCTCGGTGAAGAGGAGTCATAAGAAATTCCCTAGGAAAGAACGGAAGTGGTGTCTGTTCGAAGTGGAGGAGGTAACCCTCCTTGACACCTGCAGAGCCTAAGCATTGCTGGTGATGCTGGACCACCGGTGGGAGAAGAAGACCAGACGTCCCCCTGTATGTTGTGGCTTCTGACTCCGGAGGGGAAGAGCAGCTATGCCCAAGGAGTCAAAAGCTTCCCCCAGTCTAGAGCTTGTGTGCCTGAAGATTATGAGGGCCGTGCCCCTGGCCTGTTGCCCCTGTTGGAGAGCTTGACAGGCCAGAAATTGGGGGTATAACCTGTAAGCCTTCCTTTTTTCGGGTAAAAGGTTTTTTCTCCGAAGCCTTCTGTCGGGAAGGGTCTGCAGTCTTCCTGGAGAGCCTGGTTCTGGTTATGAACTTGGATTCCAACTCTGCAGCCTTTCCCGGCATGGGACATCGACCAACTTGTCCTGAACCCATTGCTCCAGGTCCGAAGACTGTAGCCATGCCAGGCACTGGGCACCAATGCCCACTTCAGCCACTTGAGCCAAGAACTCAAAGCTGTCACAGGCCACCCAAGTCATATATTTGGAACACTCCTTGACCATCAATACCAGGGTCTGGAACCGCTGGAGAAGGTCATCAGACAGGCCAACAGAGAACATGGCAAGCTCCTTTGCTAGGTCTTTAAAGTACACACCCATGTACAGCTGGTAGGTCTGGATATGGGCCATGAGCATCAAACCCTGGTAACACTTCCTACCCTAGGCATCCATGGGTGTGGGATTCCTTTCCCGGGGGCACGGAGGAGTGCATGGAAGACAGGGCGCTTGCGGACCCGATAAATGGAATCGAGCCGCTTGCTCACTATTGGCATTTTGACCGGTGTCTCCTACATCCTAGGTGTCCTACAGGTGATGTAAAACCCTCTCGCACCGAGGAAGTTTCTCCAGGGCCATGTGCCCATGAGGGAAGGGTTAGGACAGCCGTTATAGTTGGTGATTCGATCATTAGGCATGTAGATAGCTGGGTGGCTGGTGGACGTGAGGATCGCCTGGTAACATGCCTGTCTGGTGCGAAGGTAGGGGACCTCACGCGCCACCTAGATAAGGTCTTAGATAGTGCTGGGGAGGAGTCTGCTGTCTTGGTACATGTCAGTACCAATGACATAGGAAAATGTGGTAGGGAGGTTCTGAAGGCTAAATTTAGGCTTTTAGGTAGGAAGTTGAAATCCAGAACTTTCAGGGTAGCGTTCTTCGAAATGCTTCCCGTTCCACGTGCAGGACCCAAAAGGCAGGCAGAGCTCCGGAGTCTCAATGCGTGGATGAGACAATGGTGCAGAGATGAGGGGTTTGGATTTGTTAGGAACTGGAGTACATTCTGGGGAAAGGAGGGGCTCTTTCGAAGGGATGGGCTTCACCTTAATTGGGATGGAACCAGGCTGCTGGCATTAACCTTTAAAAAGGAGATAGAGCAGCTTTTAAACTAGATAACAGGGGAAAGCCGAAGGTCGCCCAAGAGCAGATGGTTCGGAAGAATGTATCCTTGAAGGATACTACCAAAAGCAGAGAGGTTCCAAAAAAGAGTAAAGTAGCCCAAATGCCCTCGAGTATGGAGCAGACAGAGCTTAAAGATCCCAAATTACCCATGGCTACCAATAGCCAAATTAATATGAATAAAATACAGTCTCTAAAATGCTTGTATGCAAATGCTAGAAGTCTAAAAAATAAGATGGGAGAGTTAGAATATATAGCACAAAATGAGAGGTTAGATGTGATTGGAATATCAGAGACATGGTGGAAGGAGGACAACCAGTAGGACACTGTGATACCTGGGTACAAACTATATCGTAAGGATAGAGCTGATCAAATTGGTGGAGGGGTTGCGCCCTATGTTAGAGAGGGCATTGAGTCAGAAAGGATTAAAGTTTTGCAGGAAACAAAATTTGCTGTAGAATCTCTATGGATTGAAATTCCATGTAAAAAGGGGAAGGCGATGGCAGTGGGGGTGTACTATTGACTGCCTGGCCAGAATGAACAAATGGATGATGAAATGCTCAAAGAAATCAAGGAAGTTAACAAAAGTTACAGCGCGGTAATAGTAATGGGCGATTTCAGTTACCCCGGTATCAACTGGGTCAGTGTCACGGCAGGACATGCTAGGGAGATAAAGTTCCTAGATGACATAAATGACTGCTTCTTGGAGCAGCTGGTTCATGAACCGACCAGAGGGGAAGCCATATTAGACCTAGTCCTTAGAGGAACACCAGATCTAGTGCAAGAGATAAGGGTGTTGGGGCCACTTGGCAATAGTGATCATAGCATGATCACCTTTGATTTAATTAGTGGAGGAGGGATAGTAAGGAAATCCACAGTACTACCTTTTAACTTTCGAAAGGGAGACTATGATAAAATGAGGAAAATAGTTAAGAAAAAATTAAAAGGAGCAGTTGCAAAGGCTAAAGACTTACATCAAGCTTGGGTGTTGTTGAAAAATACTATCTTGGAAGCCCCGACCAACTGTATTCCACGCTTTAAGAAAAGTGGAAGGAAGTCCAAAAAACTGCCAACATGGTTTAAAGGTGAGGTCAGAGAGGCTGTTGTTGCCAAGAAAGCATCTTTCAGGAAATGGAAAAAAGAGCCAAACGATGAAACCTGGAAAAAGCACAAGCACTGGCAGGTCAAATGCAAGGCATTGATAAAGAAGGCAAAGAGAGAATTTGAGAAGAAGCTTGCTGCGGAAGCAAAAACGTGAAATAAAGATTTTATCAAGTACATTCGTAGCAAAAAACCTGTGAGAGAGTTAGTTGGACCATTAGATGATAGAGGAGTTAAAGGGGCACAAAGAGGCGACAAGGCGATAGCAGAGAGACTGAATGAATTCTTTGCTTCGGTCTTTACTAGGAAGATGTAGGGATGTTACCCATGACTGAAGTGGTATTTAAAGGTGCGGAAGAAATGAAGGAAATATCGATACATCGGGAAGATGTATTACAACTATTAGATAAACTGAAGAGTAGCAAATCACCTGGGCCGGATAGTATACATCCAAGGGTGTTGAAAGAGCTGAAATATGAGATTGCAGACCTGCTATTAGTAATCTGTGAACTATCATTAAAATCATCTCTAATACCTGAAGATTGGCGGATCGCCAATGTAACAACAATTTTTAAAAAGGGTTCGAGGGGTGATCCGGGAAACTACAGACCGGTGAGCCTCACATCAGTACCGGGAAAAATGGTAGAAACCATCATAAAGAATAAAATTACTCAGCATGTAGATAGTCATGGCCTAATGGGAGACAGCCAACATGGCTTTAGACAAGGAAGATCTTGTCTTACTAATCTGTTATGTTTTTTTGAAAGTGTGAATAAACAGGTGGACAAAGGTGAGTCGGTTGATATAGTATATCTGGACTTTCAGAAAGCCTTTGTCAAGGTCCCTCATCAGAGAATTTTGGCAAAACTAAAGAGTCATGGGATAAGAGGCAGTGTACTACTGTGGATCAGGAACTGGTTAAAAGACAGAAAGCAGAGGGTTGGGCTAAATGGCCAATTTTTCCAATGGAGAAAGGTGGATAGTGGTGTACCCCAGGGATCTGTGCTGGGTCCGCTGCTTTTTGACATATTCATAAATGACCTGGAAAATGGAATGAGTGAGGTTATCAAATTTGCAGATGACACAAAACTATTTAAAGTTCTTAAAACCCAAGAGGATTGTGGAAAATTGCAAGAGGATCTTAATAAATTGGAAGACTGGGCATCAAAATGGCAGATGAAATTTAATGTGGACAAGTGCAAAGTTATGCACCTAGGGAAGAACAACCCAAACTATGGTTACACGATGCAAGGTTCCACATTAGGAACCACCACCCAGAAAAAAGATTTAGGCGTCATTGTGGATAACATGTTAAAACCCTCGGCCCAGTGTGCAGCAGCAGCTAATAGAGCAAATAGAATGCTAGGTATCATAAGGAAAGGAATGGAAAATAAAACAAAAGATATTATAATGCCTCTATACCGTTCCATGGTGAGACCGCACCTTGAATATTGTGTGCAATTCTGGTCGTCGTATCTTAAAAAGGATATAGCGTTATTAGAAAAGGTTCAGAGAAGAGCCACCAAAATGGTAAAGGGGATGGAAGGATACTCCTATGAAGAAAGGCTAAAAAGGTTAGGGCTCTTTAACCTGGAAAAGAGACGGCTGAGGGTAGATATGATAGAAGTCTATAAATTAATGAACGGAGTGGAACGGGTAAACGTAGATCGATTGTTTACCTTATCAGAATATAGAAAGACTAGGGGACATGCAATGAAGCTACAGGGTAAACTATTTAAGACTAATAAAAGAAAATATTTTTTCACTCAACGTGTAATCAAACTCTGGAATTTGTTACCGGAGGATGTAATAAAGGCTGTTAGTGTAACTGGGTTTAAAAAAGGTTTGGACAAAGTTCCTGGAGGAAAGGTCCATTATTAAGAAGGGACCCAGGATATCAATGCTTGACCTAGTACAAGTATTGCAGAACCTGTGTCTTTTGGGGAAACTGCTAGGTACGTATGACCTAGATTGGCCACTGTTGGAAACAGGATACTGGGCTTGATGGACTTTGGTCTGACCCAGTATGGCATATCTTATGTTCTTATGTTCCTGAAAAGCAGTCTTTCAAGGATGGGAGGAATGGGCACAGTGAGTGCCTCCTTCGGGGGAGCCTTTTACTGAAGGATCACTAGGTCCTCTTCCCGAGGCTTTTCCTCAGAGACAAAGGCCTTGCTCGCACGAACTCCTGGGAGAGGCCCTCGGGTGAGGACCATTGATGTTCCTGCAGTGGGAACTGATATCGGAAGATACCTCTAGGATCTGGGGGGCACTGGCCCGATGGTAGGCAGGGGGAGTCACCGGGACCTGAGGTTTCTGGCAATCTGACCCTGAGGTACTCAGAGGCGAGGTCCGGGACCTCATGGGGGAGGTGGACCAATACCTGGAATTAGAGCAAAGTTGGAACCGCTCCAGCACAGGCTGAACCTCTGTGGACGACGCCCCTGCAGTGGACAGTCTGGTTGCCGGTCCAGAGGAACCGGCTGCAATGCCAGCAGAGCAGCGATGCTGCACTCCAAGATGGCCATCCTGACCTCCAGGCCAGTAGGCTCTGCAGGCATCAGCATGGCACCAAGGGAATCGGGAGCAATGCCAGCTCCATTGAGGGGGTTTCCTCGAAGATGATGACTTCAGAGGACCATTCCGGCTATCACCCCTGGCTTGGGGGCTCCAATGCTGGTGACCATGAGATATATCGTTGGCACCGGCTTCAGTCTCTGACACCAACTTCGACGTGGTTCGATCGCTTCCAGAGACAGTCTTATGTGGTGGATCCTTGGTCCGATGCCCGACAACCTTGGGGCTCAGAGCGAGTATGGTCCGCATGTGAGGCTGAGGCATCTGCTGCCCCCGAGGACACCGATTCCCTGGAGCTCTTCAGGCCAACAGCAATTCCCACAGCCTTTCATGATTCTTCTGGCCCTTGCATGTCATCTGGAGAAAGAGAGGGCAGGAAGAGTCGCCATTGTCGGTGCCAAGGTACCATAGGCAGCAGTCATGACTGTCTGTGCAAGACATGGTATGGTTACAAAGATCGCACTGCTTAAAGCCACTGACTGAAGACATAATAGGGAAGATGGCTCCTGCGAAGTCAAACTCCAATATCTTGGTCAGGAGGGTAAGAGTAGTTACTCACCTGTAACAGGTGTTCTCCAGGAGCAACAGGAATCAGTCCTCACATATGGGTGACGTCGGCGCCGACGGAACCCTCGTGCGGAGCATTTCCCCAGCTTTCAAAGAAAGCCTTTGGGAATTGCAGCGCGCATGCGCGGTCTACTTCCTGCCCAAGGGTGCCATCTTGATCAGTCTGATGACATAGCTAAAAGACAGCAAAAAATTAGCAAAATAAAGCATATGACTGCAACTCCAAGGGGAGGAGGGAGGGTTGTGAGGACCGATTCCTGCTGCTCCTGGAGAACACCTGTTACAGGTGAGTAACTACTCTTTCTCCAGGACCAAGCAGAAAGTCAGTCCTCACATATGGGACTCCCCAGCTTAAGGCTACCGGAGACCCCAAGCGGAAAAATGAGCTCCCTCGAGCTCGTCAGCACAGAAGGAAGAAATCTTCTCTGAGAACGCCCCCCACCGGTAGCCCAACACCAGGGCCGGAGGGTAGGAGTTGCCTAAACCCCAAAGAGATTATGGAGTACTGCCTGTCCGAAAGCACTGTCCCTGCGGGACTCCCTCTCAAGGCAGTAATGGGCCGCAAAAGTCTGGCTTGAAGACCAAGCAGCGGCCCGGCAGATGTCTGCCAACGGAACAGAGCAGAGATGAGCCACTGACGCAGCCTTCACCCCGACATGATGAGCCGTGACTCGACCCTCCAACGAGAGGCCGGCTGCCCCATAAGCCCAGGCGATACAGTCAGCGACCCATATGGACAACGTACGCTTAGAGACAGGTAACCCCAACTTATTGGGGTCAAAAGAAACGAAGAGCTGAACAGCCTTCCGATGCTCCCGCGTACGGTCAAGGTAGAAGGATAACGCCCTCCTACAGTCCAAGACCATCTCAGCCCGGTTGGCATGCGGCCTGGGAAAGAAGGTCGGAAGAACCACCTCCTGATTGAGGTGAAAAGGTGAGACAACTTTAGGAAGAAACTTAGGATGACTCCGTAGGACTACCCTATTCCTGTAGAACCTAGTGTAAGGAGGATCAGACACTAGTGCCTGCAGTTCACTCACTCGCCTAGCAGAGGTGAGAGCTACCAGAAATAAAGTTTTCCAGGAGAGAAAACGGAGAGGGCAGGTAGCCATAGGTTCAAAAGGCAGACAAGTAAGCCGCTGTAAGACCAAATTCAGATCCCACTCAGGGGACGGTGGACGCAAAGGAGGCTTAAGCAGAAGAAGGCCTCTGAGGAAACGAGCCACCAAAGGGTGGTTGGAAAGAGGCCTGCCATCCACCGGCGAGTGGTGTGCTGAGAGAGCACTAAGGTGAACTCGGACAGAGTTAGACTTAAGGCCCAGATTGGAGAGGTAGAGCAAATATTGCAACACTACCGCTACCAAGCACGAGAAGGGATTCTCACTGTGCTGAGCACACCATGCGGAGAATCTACAACACTTAAGAGCGTAGGATTTCCTGGTGGATTGACGCCGAGAGGCCAAGACTACATCCTCCACCTCTCGAGGTAGTAGTAGGGGAGCTAGGACTACCCTTTCAGCAGCCAGGCCATCAGATGAAGGGACTGGAGGTTGGGGTGCAAGAGAGTCCCCTGATCCTGAGACAGGAGATTGTGTTGAAACCCCAGAGGAAGAGGTGTGTCCACCGCCAGCTGTAGCAGAAGCGGGAACTACGGTTGCCTCGGCCACCTGGGGGCTATGAGAATCAATGAAGCTCCGTCCCTGAGGACTTTGAACAGCGTTCTGGACACTAGTGGTGTGGGAGGAAACGCATACAGTAGGCCTGTGGACCACGAGATCAGAAACGCATCCGCTGCTACTCTGAGAGGATGCGGTTGTCTGGAGCAAAATCTCGGGAGTTGCCGGTTCAGAGGACTGGCGAAAAGATCCATGGTGGGGAGCCCCCACTTGAGAAAGACCTGCTGAACCACCAATGGGTTCAATCTCCATTCGTGTGGTTGCAGGATCCGGCTCAGTCTGTCTGCCAGGCAATTTTCCTGACCTGGGAGGTAGACAGCCTTGAGAAGGATTCCGTGATTGACAGCCCAAGAGCACAGTCGTTGTGCCTCCTGACAAAGAAGGAAAGAGCCTGTGCCGCCTTGTTTGTTCACATAGAACATGGCAACTTGATTGTCCATCTGGACCAGTACAGACTGGTGAGAGGTGAGGTGGGAGAAGGCTCTCAGAGCTAGGCGTATCGCCCGTAGCTCCAGGAAGTTTATCTGTTGAGTAGCCTCCCAAGGGGTCCAGAGACCCTGAGTACATGTCCCTTGGCAATGTGCTCCCCAACCGAGAAGAGAGGCATCGGTTGTCAGCACCTGAGTATGCGGAGAGAATTGAAAAACCACGCCGAGCACCAGATTCGGAAGATGAAGCCACCATTGCAGAGAGGAGACCAGGAGGTCGGAGATCTTCACGGAGTCCGCTAGGCCCCCTGTGGCTTGATGCCACTGAGTGCAAAGGCTCCACTGAGCAGGTCGCATGTGCAGGCGGGCATTGGGGGTGACATGAACCGTGGAAGCCTTATGGCCGAGGAGTCTCAGGAATTGCCTGGCAGAGACCAGGGAATTGCTGCGAAACTGGCTGGCCAGATCCATTAGCCTGTGGGCTCTATCCAGAGGCAGAAAAGCCTTTGCTTGAAGAGTGTCTAGTCTGGCCCCTATGAACTCTAAGTTTTGGGACGGGAGCAAAGTGGACTTTGCAAAGTTTATGACAAACCCCAAGTGCCGAAGCAGAGCCACAGTGCGAAGGGTGGCCTGGTTGGCCTCTTGGGAAGATTGGCCCCTTATGAGCCAGTCGTCCAGGTACGGAAACACAAAGAGACCCTGAAGCCTCAGGTAGGCCGCCACCACTGCCAGGCACTTGGTGAACACCCTGGGAGCGGAGGACAGGCCAAAGGGTAGTACTCTGTACTGATAGTGGTTTCCTCCCACAACAAACCTGAGATATTGTCTGTGGTCTGGATGGATAAGGATGTGAGTATACGCATCCTTTAGATCTAAGGAGCATAGCCAGTCTCCCTGCTGGAGGTAGGGCAGCAGGATTCCAAGGGTAAGCATCTTGAACTTTTCCCTCTCCAGGAATTTGTTGAGGTTTCGCAAGTCTAGGATGGGTCTGAGGCCTCCTGTTCTTTTTGGTACCAGAAAGTACCTGGAATAAAAGCCTTGACCTCTCAGGTGGTGGGGCACCGGTTCCACAGCCTGATCCTTTAGCAGACTTGCTAACTCCTGAAGGAGTAGGTCCCAGTGCAGAGGGGGTCTTGGAGGGTCCCCTGGAAAATAGGAGGGAGGTACCTGGTGAAAATGGAGAAGATAGCCCTTTTGGACTATATGAAGAACCCAGGTATCTGATGTGACGGCTGACCACCTGTGGGCAAAGTGGGCCAGCCGGCCTCCTGTGCTGAGAGAAGCCAGCTGAGGAGAAGAGGCTATGCTGTTTGAGTCAAAAACCCCCACCCTGCTGAGCAGGGGCCGGTGTAGGTGGCTTGGGGGTCTTCTGCCTACGGGGCCCTTGACCCTGCCCCTTGGCCTGCTGACCCTGTTGGGGAGCTGCAGAGGCCTGATAATGAGGGTATGGTTTATAGGCAGACGACTTCCTCGGGTAAAAGGATTTTTTTCCCGAGCCCTTCTTCTGAGAAGGGGCAGAGGTTTTCCTGGAAAGCCTAGTCCTGGTCAGAGTCTCGGTCTCGGGTTCTGCAGCCTTTTCAGCCATGGGCTTGTCAAAGAGGTTTTCACCTCGGCAGGGGACATCGACCAACTTGTCCTGGACCCATGGCTCGAGGTCGGATGACTGTAGCCAAGCCTATCGGCGGGCACCGATGCCGGCCCCAGCTACTCGGGCCGAAGCCTCGAAGCCATCGTAGGCTGCTCGAGAGATAAACTTCGAGCACTCTCGAATACCGGTGGACAAGGCCTGGAACCTCTGCAAAGGTTCTTCGGAGAGACCAGCAGAGAACCCGGCAATCTCCTTTGCCAGGTCTCGGAGGTACATGCCCATGTAGAGCTGGTATGTCTGGACACGGCAAGCAAGCATAGAGCCCTGGAAGCACTTCTTACCGAGGGCATCCAGGTTCTGGGCCTCCCGGCTGGGAGGCACCGAGGAGTGCATCTTCTGACTTTTCAGTCGATGCATGGCCGATTCCACAACCATGGAGTGGTGCGGTAATTGTGCCTTTTGGAACCCGGGGCTCTTGCGGACTCGATAGATGGAATTGACCCGCTTGCTTAACACCAGCGTCGAGGCCGGGGTCTCCCACATGCGGAAGAGCAGCCGCTCCAGCATCGGAGGAACCGGAACAGTAAAGGCCTCCTTCGGAGGAGAGTCATACTGGAGGGCCTCGAGCTCCTCGGCTCGAGGCTCCTCCTCGGGATCCGCGGGGAAGGCCAAGGCCTTGGCCATATCCCGCACGAAGTCCGAGAACCGGGTATCCTCCGGTGGGGATCGTCTCCGAGGTTCGGACTCGGGCGAGTCTGATGGGACACACCGAGTCCGCTGAGTGTCGGGTGACTCTTCGTCCTCCGTCTCCCAGCCCGACTCCTCGGAAGAGGAATCGAGCGGCTCCGGTTGGGCGGGCACCGATGCCCTCCGCCCTGACACCGAGGGTATTGGCGTCGATGACCTCGGCCCCGAACGGGAGGTCGAGGGAGACCGTGGCTGAGGATCGACTCGAGCCCGCATGGACTCGAGGATCGGCTCGGCCTCCGGGGTCGACTTGGACGTCGAGGTCCCGGTGGTCGGGGCAGATGCACCGGTGAGACCGGCGATCAATGCCCGCTGCTGTTCCATGAAGGCAGCGAAGCTGCTCTCCAAGGCCGTCAACCTGAGTCCGATCTCAGGAGACCCAGCAGCCTCCGACTCGGGCCCGACGTCGGCTCCCTCGGAGGAGAGTCCACGAGAGCAACAGCACTTACGTGTCCAGGAGAATCCATCTCGACATGAGGATGCTTGGCAGGCCTCTCAGACTCCGAAGACCCGGGATGGCTATCGGGGCTATGCGACCTGGCCCTCGAGGAACCAGGAGCGTCCACCGACGCAGCCCTCGCGGGTTTCTTCTTCCTGCGATGTTCCCGCGAAGGAGACCCCCGCTCAGAGGAACCCCGACACTGCTCGGGGCCGGAGTCCCGAGACGTCGAGGCCCCTGATGAGGTCTGGGCCCGGCCGGACGCGGAGTCAGAAAAAATTTGATCCTTCTTGTGCTGTCGACTCCTCAACGCCTTCGAGGACATTTTGCCACACGGACCACAGATCATCGGGTCATGATCGGGTTCGAGGCAACGGAGGCAGCAGTCATGTATGTCGGTAAGAGACATAAGTTTCTTACACCGATCGCACTTCTTAAACCTGCTGGTAGCCATTGGGGGAAAAAGGGCCCCTGCTAGGTCAAAAGACCGGGCTGCCAGGGAAAAAAGAAAAAAGGCGCGAACGCCAGTCTCAAAGGACAAAAACCGAAGGAGAGAGAAAAGGACTCGATACCGGCGTATCGGTCCGAGCGGGAAAAGGATCCGGCATCGAACCGGAGAAAAAAAGAGATAAATAAGGAAAATCAACCTTTTCCTCGGGGAAAAACGAACTACGTCCGTCGGGCTCCGCGGAAAAAAGAAGACTGAGCAAGATGGCACCCTTGGGCGGGAAAGGGACCGCGCATGCGCGCTGCAGTTCCAAAAGGCTTTCTTTGAAAGCTGGGGAAATGCTCCGCACGAGGGCTCCGTCGGCGCCGACGTCACCCATATGTGATGACTGACTTCCTGCTTGGTCCTGGAGAATGAGAAAAACCCACGCACTGAAGAGAAGAAAAAAGAAAAGGAAGGAACCTGAAAAAAAAATGCAACGGATCTGGGAGCCTAGAATGTGATGGTACTCGGCCAGAGAAAGAGGGATCAGGACAAAAATCACATCAAAAATCTAACCTTTTCCGGGGACAGAGACTACATGTCTGTTGGGCTCCACAGAAGAAAGAAGACTGAGGTAAGATGGCTCCTTTGGGCAGGAAGGTGACTACGTATGTGTGGTAGAACTCCCAAAGGCAGGAAGTCAGTGCTCACATATGAGGTGATGTCAGCACGGGCTCGGTTGGTGCTGACATCACCTCATATGTGAGCACTGACTTCCTGCTTATTCCCAGAGAAGCCAAGAATTTCCCTCAGTGCACTGCTTGAATCACAGAGCGCAAGGTTTCCATTCCAAAGCGCAGGACAGGCAAGTGCTCATTCACCCCGTTGAGGTCCAGAATGGACCATCCTTCTTCGGAACTACAAAATAAATGGACTATCTGCCCTCATCCCGAGGAATGGGCACCACTACCCTTAGGTGTAGCAACTTGTCCAAGGTGGTCTGCACAGCGGCATCTTTGATCACAGACCCACATGGGGGATATGATGAAGGCATCGGGAATCAGCTCTTTGCACTCCAGAATATAGCTGAACTAAATGGTGTCCTTGGTAACCTGGGCCCATTCCTGAAAGAAGAGGTGAAGCCTGCCACCCATCGGAGGCACCAGGGAATGCACCCCCAAATCTTCAATGAGTAGCCCGGGAGGGTCCTCCTCTAGAGGGGACCGAGCCCCTGGGTCTAGTGCTCCATGAGAGGACTGAGAATGAGCCTGAGGCCCTGAAGCAGAGGGGAAGAAAGATTTACTAGGTCAGTAATGACAACAGTCCTGAGACCCCTGGGCATCTTGCCTGCGTGCTCTTGGTGGTTGGGTGGAGGCAGATGAGAAAGTGGCACTAGCCCACTTCACAGGCCCCTTGGATCCGTCTTCCAGGAGGCAGCAAGTTTTCGTCTCGCTTAGGTCCTTCACCAGTTTCTCCAAATTTCTTCAACCAGTTTCTTCAACAAAAGCGTCCCTTTAAAGGCCAGTTGAGTCAACCAGGCTTTGGAGGATGTCTCTGCTGCCCAGTGCCAGAGACAAACCCAACACCATGACACAGTCGTCAGGGCACCATCCCTGGCCACCAAACATACATGGCACCAGAAAGAAAAGCTGAAATTGACTCCAAAAGTGATAGTATCATCAGGTGGGAGAGAGAGAGTCCACTGGAGCAAGGCTGGAGATGTCAGGCTGATACATATCGCCAGCTGTAGGATAGCCACTACCACAGAAAACTGGCTTCTCAGCAAGGAATCTAGCTTGCAGTCCAGAACATCCTATGAGGCCGATCTGCCTTCCACAGGAATAATGGTCCGTCTGATAACCACTGTGACCTGTGCTTCCACCTTGGGAATATAGCAACATAGTAGCATAGTATATGATGGCAGAGAAAGACCAGCATGGTCCATCTAGTCTGCCCAGTAAGGTGGCTAGAATAGATGTACCCACTGTTCTGTACAGGTCACCCCCCTCCTCCATGCCTTTGTTAAGGCTTGTACCCACTGCTCTGTGCATGTGAACTCCCTCTATTTCTTGAAGTATAAAAATAGTTGTTAATTTTGATTCTATCCTCTTGCTATAAAGAGAATTACTGTGTCTGTCCCATGCCAGTTTGAATTGCATCACTTTATTTGCACCTGCCACCTCCATCAGAAGGACATTCCAAGTATCCACCACAATTAATACCCTTTAAATATTTAAATGTCTGTATCATACAGTATTTCCCGTCCATCCTCTCCTCTAGGATATACATTATTTAGATCTTCAAGTCTCTTCTCATATGTCTTCTAGCACAGGCTCCAAATCATTTTGGTCACCTTCCTCTCAACCGTTTCAAGTCTTTTTCTATCCTTTGTGAGATATGGTCTCCAAAACTGAACGCAATACTCCAAGTGAGGACTCACCAACGACTGGTACAGAGGCTTTAATATCTCCTAATTTCTGCTGGTTATTCCTCTCTGTTTGCAGCTCACCATCCTTCTGGCTTTGGATACCACCATGTTACATTGTTTTGCCACCTTGAGATCCTCAGACATTATAACTCTGAGATCCTTTCTCCTGATCCATGCACACCAACCTCTCGCTCCCTATCACATACAGTTCCTTTGGATTTCTGCATCCCAAGTGCATGACTCTGCACTTCTTCTCATTATGTGATTTAGTTCTGATCATGGACATATTAGGCTGATAATCTCCTTTGTTAAAGAAGAAATTTTTAATCTGCAGTTTACGACTGAACTTCAACAAATCAATGTGAGTTTGAAAAGCATAACAACATGTGGTGGGCACAAAAGAAAGCCCTTTCCTTAATTCTTTCTTTCAGCATTTCATAAACCGCCCAAGCAACAGCATCAGGGCGGTTTACAAAATCAAAGTGGCTACAAGTATTGGAAAAGAAAAGAACTCCATTGGTAGATAGGAAAGAGGAAGAGAACGAGGGGGAGAGGGGAGAGTAGATGAAAGGAGGGAGTGGTCAGGATGCTACACATTAAAAGAAAGGAGGAGTATCAGGTAGGTGGGGAGTAAGTAATCAAGGCGGGGTGACGGGAAGGTCAAAAGTGAGATGGAAGAGGTGGGTTTTGAGCATTTTTAAATCTAGGGTAGGAGAGTTCAGTGTGGAGCGTGGGTGGTAATGAGTTCCAAAGAGCGGGGCCCAGGAAGTATAGAGCAGAATGGCGGGAGAGTTTGAGGTGTGCCTGAATAGGGGAAGGAAGGAAGAGATGATTAGCATGTAAGGACTGGAGTAGGCGTGGTGGAGCATGGAAATGGAGCTGATCTGCCAGATATTGAGTGGTACCTGTATAGATGAACTTGTGGACGATGGTGAGAAAGCATAGTTACTCACCTGTAACAGGTGATCTCCGGGAACAGCAGGAATTTAGTCCTCACATATGGGTATCGTCGGTACCGACGGAGCCTGCGCGGGGACGCTCCCTAGCGTCCAATTAGAACGCTTTTGGGAGCATCCCACAGCGCCTGCGTGCTGCCTTCCCGCCTTTCCCAACTGCCTCTCTCCAGTTGAGTTTTAGAGCTGAGACAAAGAGAGAGAGCAAGGGAAAGGAAAAGAGAGATAGAGAGATACAATTCCTTATGGGAGGTGGGTGGGTTGTGAGGACTAAATTCCACTTGAAAGCTTAAGAACGTCTAGTGGAAGGTTTTCTGGAAGCACAAAGAACATCTTTCACTTGCTGAGAAAGATGAAGATCTTGGAGAGCTAGGACTTCAGCAACCAAGCCCTGAGATGCAGGGACTGGGGATTGGGATGCCATAACATCCTGTTCTCCTGAGATAGGAGATCTGGAGCAGACCCTAACTCCAGGGAGGGAGCTTGAGAGAGATGTAGAAGCAGAGGGAACCACACTTGCCGTAGCCAATGTGGTGCTATGAGGATCATGTGGCCTCTGTCTCTCTGAAGCTTGAAGAGGGTTTTGGGAATTAGGGGAATGGGTGGAAAGGCATACAGGAAGTCTTGACCCCAGTAAAGGAGGAAAGCATCCCTGGCCTGAGCCCCCTGAGCCGGAATTCTGGAACAGAACCGGGGAAGTTTGGAAGAGGTCTATGTCCGGGGTTCCCCAAAGTTGAAATATTCTGATCACCTGGTCTGCATGCAGAGACCACTCGTGTGGAAGGAGAACTCAACTGAGTCTGTCCGCCCAAGAGTTTTGAATGCCTGGAAGATATACTGCCAGCAGATGAATCTGATGCTCTCTGGAGAGGGCCCATAGTCGCAAAGCTTCGTTGCAAAGCGACAGAGAGCCCGTTCCCCCCTGCTTGTTCACACAGAACATGGCTACCTGATTGTCCGTGTGAATGAGGACTGTCTTGCAGCTGAGCAGGGAGTGGAACACTCGCAAAGCCAGGAAAATTGCCCTGAGTTCCAAGAGATTGATATGTAGACAACTCTCTTGTGGAGACCAGGTGCCCTGGATGGAGAGGTCTTGCAGATGAGCTCCCCAACCCTTTGGAGAAGCATCTGCTGTGAGAGTTGCTTGGGGAAAGGGTTGTTGGAAGGGGCACCCCAGCAACAGATTTTGAGTGGACTGCCACCAATGGAGGGATAAAATGAGGCAACTTGTGTTTGCTATTTTGTCTGACAGGCACCCTGATGCCTGGGTCCATTGGGTGGATAAAGTCCACTGAGCTGCCCTCATGTGGAGGCGAGCATATGGAACACATGCACGGTGGATGCCATGTGGCCCAGCAATTGCAACATTTCTCAAGCAGTTAGGTGAGGCTTTAGCGCTGCTTGAGAAGCTAACTGCACTAAGCAAAGGCAACGGGTCTGGGGGAGATAGGCCCTTGCTCTTGTGGTATTCCAGCAGAGCTCCTATGAACTCTAAAGATTGAGTGGGAATCAGACTGGATTTTGGGATGTTTATTACCAGTCCTAAATACTGAAGGATACGCATTGTGCAGGATAGAGAAGTCTTGGCCTCTGACTGTGTTGGAGCTCGAATGAGTCAGTCGTCCAAGTAAGGGAAGACGAATATTCCCAGAGTACGGAGAAATGCTGCTACCACAGCCATGCATTTCATGAACACCCTTGGAGCAGAGGCCCGACCAAAAGGAAGCACCCTGTATTGGTAGTGCTTTCCTTGAAAAATGAACCGAAGGAACTTTCTGTGGGTTGGATGGATGAGTACATGGGTGTACGCATCCTTGAGATCTAGAGAACAAAGCCAATCCTGACTCTGAAGGTATGGAAGCAGAGCACCGAGAGAAATCATCTTGAATTTCTCCTTGAGAAGGAATTTGTTCAATTCTCTGAGATCTAATATAGGTCTGTATCCCCCTGTTTTCTTTGGGATAAGAAAATAAGGGGAATAGAACCCTGTGCCCTGTTGATGAAGAGGCACTTCTTCTATCGCCCCTTGGGCAAGAAGAATGGCAACCTCCTGACCTAAGAGGTTGATGAGAGGTGTCGGAGAATTGAACTGCTTCACTATTGTGTGAGGGGGCATGCTTGAAAAATGAAGTTTGTTCCCCTCCTTTATGATGGAGAGTGTCCAATGCTCTGCTGTTATTTGCCCCCATCTGGGGGCAAAATGACATAACCTTCCTGGTATGGTGGACGGTTCTGGTCCTTCCAGAACCAGAAAGGCTAAGTTCTCTAGCTGAAAGTCAAAGGCCCTGAGGAGGCTGAGGCTGCTGAGCCAGTGGAGGCCTAGCAGCCTTTGCTTTCTTCTGTTTGGGTGGTTGCTGACGTTTAGTTGAAGACTGACCTGCAGAAGAAGCCTGCTGAGTATAAGCAGGATAAAATCCTTTCTTTTTAGAAAAAGGTGTTTTCTTGAACAACTTCTTTATAACAGGATCAGCAGTGGACTTGGATAGTCTATCCAAGGTGTAATTTTCAGCATCCATTTGACTGGCTTTTTCCTGCCAATCTTTCCAAACAGGTTCTCACCAGTACAAGGGATATTTCCCAATTTATCTTGTACCCAGAGCTCTAAATCAGATGCTTGGAGCCAAGCAATTCTATGTGCACCTATGGCGATAGCTGAGATTCTGTTTATACACTCAAAGCAGTCAAAGGCTGCACGGTTGGAAAATTTAGAGACATCTTGGGCATGTTTGACCCAAGTGAGAAAATCCTGTCTTCTATCCTCAGGAAGAATAGGACTTAAAGCTTCTAAATCATCTGTACCTTCTTCAGGAACATTCCCATGTAAAGACTATAGGAATTGATCCTGGCAGAAAGCATGGAAGCTTGGAAGACACGACGTCCAAAAGCATCCAGGGTTCTGCACTCACGTCCTGGAAGATTAGAGGAATGCCTCTTTGCACTCTTGATCCTTCTCATAGCCGACTCCACCACAATAGAGTGGTGAGGAAGCTGAGTTTTATGGAACCCAGGACAAGGAGGGACACGATACATAGTATCTAACCTACGAGAATGAGGAGAGGTGGTAAGAGGTGTTTCCTACATCCTCAATATGAGATCATATAGAATCCCATGAATTGGTAAGGTAGCTGCCTCCTTAGGAGTTTTGGGATATTGTAAAATTTCCAACTCCTTGGCCCTTGGCTCTGTTTCAGGGGCCACAGTGATGGATAGGCCCCGAGCCATTTCCCTGATAAAGTCTTGGAAAGACATATCCTCTGGAGGAGACATCCTGCGTTTAGGGGAGGAGGACTCCTCTGGAAGAAGTATCTCTGCCTTGACAGAACTTTCAGAATCCTCAGATTCTTCTGAGGACTCGAAGTATCGTCTGTCCGGATGCTCCTGCAAAGCCCGATACCCGTACCAACCAAGGTCGGTACCGGGAATAACCGGTACCGGAGAATCGGTACCGGAAGGCATCGTAGGACAGAGTACCGGCATCTCAGACACTGATGCCGATGCTACCGGTGCCGATACCGATGCTAGCGCCGGTCCCGGTGGAGTTGTCTGTCGCGGTACCAAGGGCGTCGATGCCGCAAGGAAAGCCGCCAGACTGCGTTCTATGCTCAGAATTCTCTGGTCCATGGACGCCGCCAATGCCTGGAAGTCGGTACCGGTGGAAGCCACCGGTACCCCAGAGCATGGCAACAGGAGATCTGTCGAGGCCGAGCCATCTAGAACATCCTGGAACCCCGATAATGCTTTAGAAGCCGAAGCCTCCCGCCAGGGTAATTTTGCCGGTGCAGAATCCTCGAGGGCAACGCCAGAGGCATCTCGATGCTTAGAAGGAGATCTACCCTTCGAGGACCAGCTGGATTTATGTTTAGTTACCCGAGATCCACGGGAGGAAGAAGCAGCCCTGGAAGACGTCGATGCCACCCAAGCTGCATCAGAGGGAAACAGGGTACTGAGCTTTGCCGCTCGGTTCTGCCGACCTCTTTTAGACATCATGGCACAGGACACACAATCCGTGATGGAGTGGTCAGGACCTAAACATTTTAAACACCATTCATGGGTGTCGGTGACGGAAATGGTACCGCCACACTTGGTGCACTTTTTAAAACCTGAGGCAGGTTTTTCCATGTTAAGGAAGTTTTTGGGCCTAAGGCCCAAAAAGGCAGGTGCACCTGAAGAAAATAGAAAAGAAATATATATATATATATTTTTTTAGAAATAGGAAAAGAAAGACCGGCGGTACCGGTAGAGCGTCGAAGGCGGCAGACGCGACCACAAAAAGAAATAAAGGAATTCTTCTGCGGGGACAGGAACACGATCTGCTGGCTCCGCGGAAAAAGAAGAACTGGAGAGAGGCAGTTGGGAAAGACAGGAAGGCAGCACGCAGGCGCTGTGGAATGCTCCCAAAAGCGTTCTAATTGGACGCTGGGGAGCGTTCCCGCGCAGGCTCCGTCGGTACCGACGATACCCATATGTGATGACTAGATTCCTGCTGGTTCCTGGAGATTTTTATATTTGAACCTGAAGTTGAGGGGAAGCCAGTGCAGACATAAGCAGTAGTGTAACATGATCAGATTGAGGGGAATGGGTAAGGAGATGGGCCGCAGTGTTCTGGATGAGTTATAACCGTCGGAGTTGGTATTGTGGTAAACTGGCAAGGACAACATTACAATAATCATAATGAGGGACAGAACAAGGGTGGTTAGTGACGGGAGTGACAAAAAAGGATGGACAGAACGGATTTGGTGCAAGGAGAGAAAGGAACTATGAATGAGGGAACAGATGTGCTGGTGGAATGTGAGAGAGGAGTCCAGGGTGACCCCTAGGTACTTGAGAGATGACACAAGGAGTACTGGGGTATCGCACAGCATGGGAGCAAAGGAAGGGCAGGGAGTACTGTAGTGGAACCAAATAGTGGCGGACTTGTGTGGGTTAATGTGTAAAAAATTATCCTTAAGCCAGGAGGAGACAGAAGAGAGATAGGCATCCAGGGGAGTGAGATCAGGAGCAAAAGGGCTAATATGGAACAGAAGGATAATATCATCTGCATAATAACCAGAAATCCCAAACTGCTGGACAATAAGGGCAAATGTGGTAAGGAAGACATTAAAGAGGAGGGGAGCTAAGACAGAGCCCTGAGGGACACCGCAAGAGAGGGGGCTTATAGAGAAGGTGGAACCTGTCTGAACAGAAAAGGTGTGAAGAGAGAAAAGAACGAAACAAACAGTGGACAGTCCCATGAATCCCAACATTGCGCAAGAGAGAGAGAAGTGTGGGGTGATAGATTAAATCAAAGGCAGAAGACAAATCCAGAGAGACCACAAGAGAGATGCCTCTAATCATGTGATTGGTGAAACTCATTGAGGAATGCCCTTTTTTCTCTTGATTTCTTAAAAATAAGATCAGCATGAGGAAAACTGGCAATAATCAGTTACAGACTTATGTCAGTAATGTTTACCAGGTTGTTACTAGAGTCCCTTGTAGTTCAACTAAGAATGCATTTTAATTGTTTTGAAATTACTATTTGGAAGCTATTGACAGATGAGTTAATTCACCCATTTCAACAGTGGGAGATACCTGGAGACGAATAGTTAGGGCCAGCTGGTGAAACCAAATTTTTGCAGTTCATTCCCCTTATGGTGGTACTTATGTGTGCTCAAGTAGAGATGAATTACACTCAGTGAGTGTACAGTAATAGAAAGCATATCTATTTCATTCCAGGCTGCAGAATATATCATGGGGTGATTTTATAATTTTTTCCTCATGCATTGCTTGCTTTACACATGGAAAAGTGCTTTCATTAAATAGTATGGCCATATATAGTAAGAGCTCATACCCAAAAAGGTTCTGTGTGCTTATACATGAATTATATGTAGATGTTTCCAATGGCAGTTTGGGCAGAGCAGGGGCAGAGTTGGTAATATATGCATGCATTTTATAGAATATATGGGATTATTGCCAGTTTTTTTCATGCTGATCTTATTTTTAAAAATCAAGAGAAAAAAGGGCATTAGTCATTTTTAACTCTATTTACCCAAAAATGATTCATCCTAATTTCCACTTGACTTTCAAGTATCACAATACTCTAATATTAATAGGAAACTGAGTAAATCTAAGTAGAAATAAGAACAAAGCAAAGGGGAAAAAAAGAAATAGCATGAAGGGAAGAAAGAAAAACAGGGATAAGAATACAATCTATTAAAGCTTGTTTCTTTCCGAAAGATCTTAACGTTTCCTTTCACTATCTCCCTTCAACACTTCGTAGAGCCTTTCTTTACCTTTCCCTTTCCCTTTTCAAGCAAAAAGAGGGTGAGGAGGGACAGGCTGTTTACAGAAGAAAGAATGAGTTCAAGAGTGAAATTTTAAAATCACTGAATTAATTTATCATTTCACAACACATTGAAAAATATTCAACTTACAGATGATTCATCTTCCATCTCTAAAGTATAAGTAAGGAATTCATTTGAAGACACACCACTAGGTGGGCTCCACTGTAACGACATCCAAGTTACTCCAGCCTGAATCAGTTTCGGTGGCAGTGGTGGTGGCGGGACACTTCCTGAGGTATAATACAGCACTGTCTCACTAAATTCACTGAAAAGTTACATTTAAAGTGAAATGTTAAGGTTGGATCTTTTAAACTTAAAAATATTTACATAATATACAGTATGAGACTTAGAAATTAATATATATACCTCATTCCAATATTGTTTTTTGCAGCTAATCTAAATGAATATTTTGTAGAAGGTGAGAGTTTAGTTAGCTTGTACTGCTTTAGATGTCCAAAGTAGCATTCTTTGAAGATTTCATGTTTTCCCTTAAATAAAAAAGAAAAAGAAAATTATGGAATTGCTCTCTGAAAAACTCAAAAAAGCAAAACAAATTTTTAAGACTCAATTGAAATTCCAAAGTAAATATTTAACTTGTAAAATCTAAGATGTGAAAGAAATAAACCTATAAAGTCACAAAGTCAAACTTATTGAAGCAATAAAAAATGTATAAATATATAGATAAGCAAGAACCTCATATATACGAACAAATGCACATTATCACAGGCAAAGTGGCACAAAATCCATCCAGCCTGCTGAAAGCAGCAGCAGAGAATTGTTAACCGGATTCATTACATACAACATAAGATTTGCCAATACTGGGCCAGATCAAAATTCCATCAAAACCAACATTGGGTTTTGAACAGTGGTCAATCCAGGTTCACATATACCTGGCAGGATCCCAAAAGGTAGACAGACTGCAGTAAATTTCCCCAGTCCACTTTAATAATGCTTTATGGACTTTTCCTCCAGGAACTTGTCCAAACCTTTTTTAAACCCAGCTATATCAACAGCTTCTATTACATCCTCCAGCAACGAATTCCAGGGCTGAATTACATGTTGAGGGAAAACATATTTTATCTGATTAGTGTTAAATGCATTACTTTGAAGCTTCATTGCTTATCCCCTAGTCTGTATTCCACTCATTATTTTATAGACTATCAATCCTTGGCTCCTCCCTTCTATGCAAATTCTCTATTACAGTGGTTCCCAAACTATGGGTTGGGACCCCAAACGAGGTCACATCAGCAGCAGATAGGGTCACAGAAACAGGGCTACTCTTCTTCTCTTTGGACCTCCACACTGACCTATGCCCAGTGGTAGTAGTCATCACCAATATCAAATCCATAATTATCAATATAGAAGCTAAAAAGACCATAAATAAATGTCATCAGATTATTCAAATTCCTCACATTTTTGTCAAATCCACTGTCATGAAGAGCAATCCTTCTAGGGACAACCTGGTCCTTTTAATATACAAATTTGAGAAGGTCTATAAAAATCAAATAACCCTACCACAAAGGTGTTCATAAAAAGTTTTTCTCCTTTTTAACTTCACTATCATAAATCCTTCGCTTTATCTTGTCGGGTGCAACATTATTCTGTTTTGAGATGCCGTTAATGTAATAGCTGGATTACTACAGTGCTTATGCAGGCATTTGTATAAATAGAAAATACATATATACTTAACAAATGAAGATGCTCCCACCAAGTGAAATGAGCAATACTGTACCACGTCTCAAACCAGTCAGCTTCTCATTGGTTCTGCGTTAGGATCTGGTCACATTATTCCAACATGAAAAATTTAAGCTGTTTCACAAACTATAAACAGCACAAGAGATGAGCATCTTCGTTCTCCATTTCTCGTGCCCGATCACAGCGCTATATAATGGTGTTCTTATTCACCAAGACAATTTAAAATTTATATTTATTTTATTTTATTTATTTTATTTTATTTAGTAAACATTTATATACCGCTACTTCCAGCGATCAGAAGCGGTTTGATTAAAATTTTGGGAATTGTCAAAAATCACGACAGAAAATTTGGGGCATAGATAGAGAGAAAAGGGGTAAAACACAGTACACATAGTAGGGTCTACATATAGACCTTAATGAACTATCATACATTTTCAATAGAGATTATCCTTCATCTATTTACATTTTTACATACAGCTATTCACTTCCTTTTTTTCTTCTTGGATTTACATCTGGTTATAGTGACAATTGAACAGATGCGTCTTTAATTTCTTCCTGAAGTCAAATATGTCTTCAATTGCTCTCAGCTCGTGTGGTAGGTGGTTCCATAAAGTGGGGGCAGAGAAAGAGAACGCTCTGCGGCTAGTACTGGCTTTTACATGTCTGATGCTGTTTGGAACTATTAGTGTGTCTGAGTAGATGGTTCTCCTGCTTCTGGTGGTAGGTTGCATGGAGATCAGGGTGGAGAGGAATGAGGGGGCCAGGTTGTGAATTAGCTTGAATGTCGTTACCAATGTTTTGTATTGAATCCTGGCAACGACTGGGAGCCAGTGCAGTTCCATCAATACAGGTGTGATATGCTCAGTGACGCTTGATCTCATGATGATCCTTGCTGCTACGTGTTGTGCTAGTTGTAATATGTTGGTCGTTTTCTTTGGTAGACCCTGTAAGATAGCGTTGCAGTAGTCGAGGTGAGGCATGATGAGCGCTTGTGCAACTGATCGGAAGTCACATGGATCTAGTACATTCCGCAGGGGTCGTAGTACTCTAAGCTTGTGAAAGATGGCTTTGTTGGTGTTGCTGAGGTGTTTTTCCATTTTCAGTTTGCTGTCGATTGTGACTCCTAGATATTTAATTTCATTCTTAGTGTTGTAAGTATTGTTGCACAATGTGATTGTTGGAGGTGGTTCGAAGTCAGTTTTACTGGATATAAACATTACTTCAGTCTTCTTATGATTAATCGACATGTTATTTTGTTTTAGCCATCTCAACATCTCTCCCATGCAGGTTTCAAGCTGAGCATAATTCGGGTCGTCGGTCTCTAGTTGGGTGTACAGCATGATATCGTCTGCGTATATGTGGTAGTTGATGCCATATTTCCTGAATATTTCACTGAGGGGTTGCATGTAAATGTTAAAAAGTAGTGCCGAGAGTGCCGAACCCTGCGGTATGCCTTGAGTTTGAGTGAAGGATTCGGCTTTTTCTCCGTTGAATTGGACCTGCGGCTTTCTGTCCGTTATGTAGGAGGAGAACCATTTCAAGGTGGTTCCTAAGATTCCAATTGATGCCAGCTTGTTAAGGAGGGTTAGGTGATGGACCGTGTCGAAAGCAGCAGAGATGTCGATGAAAATGAGAATAAACATTTTCTTCCTGTCTTCCAGACCCTTGAGGAGGTTGTTAAACAGGGCCAAAAGCAGGGTTTCAACCCCGTGATTTTTTCTGAAACCGTATTGCTGTTTGTCCAGGGTTTCGTGGTCATCGAGGTGGTCTTGCAGTTGGATGAGGGCTGCTTTCTCAATGATCTTTGCTAAAAAAGATATGCTGGAGATTGGGCGGTAAGAGGATGGGTCCTCTTTGTTTAGCGAGTTGTTCTTTAGTATCGGTCTAATTATAGACTTTTTGAGCTGGTTGGGCATGGTTCCTTGGGACAGTGATTGGTTCACAATGTGTGAGACCTGGTGGACAATATCCTTTTTTGCTGCTTTAATCCAGGTAGCTGGGCAGGGATCAAGGTTTGTCTCTAGAAGGATTGCCCTTCATGACAATGGGCTTAACAAAATTTTGAGGAATCTGAAAAATCTTGTGACACTGATTTATGTTGTTTTTTTTAGGATTTATATTGATAATTAGGGGTTCAGTTAGTCTAGTTACTCACCTGTAACAGGTGATCTCCGAGAACAGCAGGAATTTAGTCTTCACATTTGGGTGATGTCGGCACTGATGGAGCCTGCGCAGGAACACTCCCCAGCGTCCAATAGGAAAGCTTTTGGGAGCATCCCATTGCACCTGCGTTGTTGCCTTTCCACCTTTGTGACTCACCCTCTTCAGTTGAGTTTGTAGCTGAGATAAAGGAGAGAATATATAGAGAAACTCTACAACTCCTAGGGGAAGAGGGTGTGCTGTGAAGATTAAATTCCTGCTGTTCCCAGAGATCACCTGTTACAGGTGAGTAACTATGCTATCTCCATGAACAAGCAGAAATATAGTCTTCACATATGGGATTTCCTAGCTCCCAGATGCTAGAGAAATCGGTAGATTTGCCTCAGAGCAGGCCTCAAGAGGGCATGGATCTTTAATGGACATCTGGTATCGAAAATTCCAGGACAGAGGGTAGGAGATGACCTAAGGCTGAAAGAGGTGTTGGAATACAGCCTGACCAAACATGACATCCTGACGGGAGTCCTTGTCCAAACAGTAATGTGCAGCAAAGGTATGCACTGAAGACCAGGTGACTGCTTTGCAGATTTCGTCAATGGCTACAGAACGTAGGTTTGCAGTCGAGGCAGCAATAGCACGAACATCATGGACAGTGACATGACCTTCAAGTGAGAGTGCTGCTTTATCGTAAGCATATGAGATGCAATCTGCTATCCATTTAGATAGAGTACATTTGGATACTGTCAACTGCAAGTGACTGGGATCAAAGGAGATGGAAAAAAAGAGCCAAACGACGAAAACTGGAAACAGCACAAGCACTGGCAAGTCAAATGCAAGGCATTGATAAGGCAGGCAAAGAGAGAATTTGAGAAGAAGCTTGCTGCGGAAGCAAAAACGTGAAATAAAGACCTTTTCAATTACATTCGTAGCAAAAAACCTGTGAGATAGTCAGTTGGTCCATTAGATGATAAAGGGGTTAAAGGAGCACTAAGAGGCGACAAGGCGATAGCGGAGAGACTGAATGAATTCTTTGCTTCGGTCTTTACTGAGGAAGATGTAGGGATGTTACCCATGACTGAAGTGGTATTTAAAGGTGCGGAAGAATTGAAGGAAATATCGATACATCGGGAAGATGTCTTACAACTATTAGATAAACTGAAGAATAGCAAATCACCTGGGCCGGATGGTATACATCCAAGGGTGTTGAAAGAACTGAAATATGAGATTGCAGACCTGCTATCAGTAATCTGTCAACTATCATTAAAATTATCTCTAATACCTGAAGATTGGAGGATCGCCAATGTAACACCAATTTTTAAAAAGGGTTCCAGGGGTGATCCGGGAAACTACAGACCGGTGAGCCTGACGTCAGTACCGGGAAAAATGGTAGAAACCATCATAAAGAATAAAATTACTCAGCATGTAGATAGTCACGACCTAATGGGAGACAGCCAACATGGCTTTAGACAAGGAAGATCTTGTCTTACTAATCCTGTTATGTTTTTTTGAAGGAGTGAATAAACAGGTGGACAAAGGTGAGTCGGTTGATATTGTGTATCTGGACTTTCAGAAAGCCTTTGACAAGGTCCCTCATCAGAGACCTTTGGCAAAACTAAAGAGTCATAGGATAGGAGGCAATGTACTATTGTGGATCAGGAACTGGTTAAAAGATAGAAAGCAGAGGGTAGGGCTAAATGGCCAATTTTCCCAATGGAGAAAGGTGAATAGTGGTGTACCCCAGGGATCGGTGCTGGGTCCCCTGCTTTTTGACATACTCATAAATGACCTGGAAAGTGGAATGACGAGTGAGGTTATCAAATTTGCAGATGACACAAAACTATTTAAAGTTGTTAAAACCCAAGAGGATTGTGAAAAATTGCAAGAGGATCTTGATAAATTGGAAGACTGGGCATCAAAATGGCAGATGAAATTTAATGTGGACAAGTACAAGGTTATGCACCTAGGGAAGAACAACCCAAACTATGGTTACACGATGCAAGGTTCCACATTAGGAACCACCACCCAGGAAAAAGATTTAGGCGTCATTGTGGATACCATGTTAAAACCCTCGGCCCAGTGTGCAGCGGCGGCCAAGAGAGCAAATAGAATGCTAGGTATGATAAGGAAAGGAATGGAAAATAAAACAAAAGATATTATAATGCCTCTATATCGTTCCATGGTGAGACCGCACCTTGAATATTGTGTGCAATTCTGGTTGCCATATCTTAAAAAGGATATAGCGATTTTAGAAAAGGTACAGAGAAGAGCCACCAAAATGGTAAAGGGGATGGAAGGATACTCCTATGAAGAAAGGCTAAAAAGGTTAGGGCTCTTTAACCTGGAAAAGAGACGGCTGAGGGGAGATATGATAGAAGTCTATAAATTAATGAACGGAGTGGAACGGGTAAACGTAGATCGATTGTTTACCTTATCAGAATATAGAAAGACTAGGGGACATGCAATGAAGCTACAGGGTAAACTATTTAAGACTAATAAAAGAAAATATTTTTTCACTCAACGTGTAATCAAACTCTGGAATTTGTTACCGGAGGATGTAGTAAAGGCTGTTAGTGTAGCTGGGTTTAAAAAAGGTTTGGACAAGTTCCTGGAGGAAAGGTCCATAAACCATTATTAAGAAGTGACCGAAGATATCAATGCTTGACCCAGTACAAGCATTGTGGAACTTGTGTCTCTTGGGAAAACTGCTAGGTACATATAAACCTAGATTGGCCACTGTTGGAAACAGAATACTGGGCTTGATGGACCTTGGTCTGACCCAGTATGGCATATCTTATGTTCTTATGAGAGCACGTACGGTGCTCAACTGTCTTTTGAAGATAGGATGCCAAGGCAGCTTGTAGTCAAGAGTATGGAGGGTTGCCTCTGCCCTAAAGGAATGAGGTCTAGGGAAGAAGACAGGCAGGTAGACAGACTGATTCAAATGGAAAGGAGATGCCACCTTGGACATGAAATGAAAATGAGTCCTAAGGACCACCTTATCATGATGGAAGCGGGTATAAGGCGGGTCAGCCACCAACGCTTGGATGTCACTCATGCATCTAGCTGAAGTGAATGCAACAAGGAAGATGACACTTCAAGACAAAACTTTAGCGAGGCTGTGGCTAAAGGTTCAAAGGGCGGCTTAAGGAGCTGACCTAAAACCACATTAAGATCCCATGTGACCGGTGGTGGCCTGATGAGGGGCTTGGTTAAGAAGAGCCATCTCATGAAACGTGTCACAAGTGGTTATAAATAAATAGGCTGTACATCCAAGGGATGGTGAGTAGAAGCTATTGCACTGAGGTGAACCCTCACCGAATTTGTCGAGACCAGTGAACGAAAGATGGAGGAGATTCTGAAGGACAGCCTCCACCAGAGCTGAGAAGGGATTAAGATCCCTTTGGGTACACCATATCTACGCCACTTGAAGTCATAGAAACTTCTGGTAGACAGTTTCCTGGAGGCTAGTAGGATGTCCTTTACATCCTGAGGAAGGTTGAGACCTTGCAATACTACACGTTCAGCAGCCAAGCCATGAGATGGAGAGACTGCGGGTTGGGATGGAGTAGCGTCCCCTCCTCCTGTGAGAGAAGGTTAGAAGCTGATCCGAGACTGAGAGAGTGAGTCTGTAACAAACGTAGCAGGAGATGAAAACAATGGTTAATGTGGCCAGCGTGGGGCTATGAGGATCATGTGGCCCTTGTCCACTTGAAGCATGAAAAGCGTTTTGGGAATCAGGGGTATGGGAGGTAAGGCATACAGGAAATCCTGACCCCAGTGAAGGTGGAACGCATCGACTTGCTGAAGACTGGGCATTGGGGTTCTGGTGCAAAAACAAGGTAGCTTGGCATTTTGCGGAGTGGCAAAAAGGTCTATCTCTGGAGTTCCTCAGGTGTGAAAGATGTAGGAGACTGTCCTTCTAATGGAGAGACCACTTGTGCAGAAGGAGGATCCAATTCAATATGTCTGCTAAGACTTTTTGGTGTCCTGGCAGATATACTGCCTGGAGATGCATCTGACGAGCAATGGCAAAGGCCAAAGATGGAAAGCCTCCTTGCAGAGGGCCCAAGAACCTGTTCCCCCCTGCTTGTTCAAGTAGAACATAGCTACCTGATTATTCACCTGGACCAGAACTCTGTGGCCTTGCAGTTGTTGTTGAAACACTTTGAGGGCATTGAAGACTGCACAAAACTCCAGCAAATTTATTTGGAATTGTGACTCCTGCTGTCCAATGGGGATATACTTTGTAGATGAAGCTTGTACCCCTCTCGTACTATAGTTAGTGTCCACTGCTCTGAGGTCATGAGATGCCATCTGTGGGCATAATGGCAAAGCCTGCCTGCTATGTGGAGGGGGTGGGGGTTCTCCAGAGGCAGGGTGGCAATGTTCTCTAGGAAGAAGTAAAAATCAGGTATAGATTGAGTCTGCACTGCTGGTTGTGGTTTAGGAGCCTATGGCTTCTTCTGCTGTTTAGGAGGCTGTTGCTTCCTCTGGGTAACCTGAGGCAGGCATTGGGAAGTTGAGGGGTAAGAAGAGTAGAATTTCTTCTTCTTACCATAGAAAGGCTTCTTAGAAGCTGCTTTTTTCTTGGTAGGGTAGACACTAGCCTTTGAAAGCCTATTGAGGGTGGTATTCTCAGACTCAAAACTGAGAAGCCTTATCTTGCCAATCCTTTCCAAACAGGTTTGCTCCTCTACAGGGAATATTTATCATCTTATCTTGAACCCACTGTTCAAGGTCTGACGCCTGAAGCCAGGCAATCGTACGGGCACCTATGCAGATAGAAGTCGTTCTGCTAATGCATTCAAAGCAGTCAAAGGTTGCCCTACTGACAAACTTGAAAACATTTTGGGCATGTTTGACTAATGTAAGGTAGTCCGCCCTCTTGTCATCTGGGAGAAGAGGAGCCATAGACTCCAGATCCCTAGTCACTTCCTTAAGGAACATACCTATGTAGAGTATGTATGAACTTATGCGGGCTGAAAGCATGGAGGCTTGAAAGCACCAGCAGCCGAAAGCATTGAGGATTCTTGATTCCCTGCCTGGGGGATTGGGGGAGTGCATTTTAGAACTCTTAATTCGACACACAGCCGATTCCACTATCATTGAGTGGTGTGGAAGCTGCGTCTTCTGGAACCCAGGGCTTTCTGGTACCCAATACATGGTATCGAGTCGCCGGGTATGGGGAGAAATGGTGAGGGATGTCTCCCACATCCGGAACATAAGGTCCCTGAAGTATACGGTGTACAGAGAGAATAGTCGCCTCTTTGGGAGCTGTAGGATATTGCAGAATTTCCAACTCCTCTGTTCCTGGTTCTTTCTCTGATGCAGGAGTAATGTATAGGTCCCTCGCCATATCCTTGATAAACTCCTGGAAAGACATGTCTTCAGGAGGGGACATGAATCATTGTGGAGACGGAGAGGGATCCTCAGGGAGACTCCTCATCTCTCTGGTACTGATCGAGTCATTGTCCGAAGAATCGGAATCAGTAGATTCAAAGTATTGAAAAGAGCGATGCTCTTATTCTTGTAAAGACCAGTACTGATCAAAACCAGTATCGGCGCAAGACCTGCTGTGTCGGTACCTCGTAACCGGGGACAGACTCAAGACCCAGCATGGGCGGGAGTATACAGAGGGGCACAAAGCCCGATGCCGATTGTATGGGCATCGTCAGCTTTATCGGTACTGACGATGCCTGAGTATTGGTACCAGAAGCTTGAGCTACTGTTCCACAGCATGGCACCAGGAGCCCTCTGGAGGTGGAGGCCTCGGGAGCATCCTGGACCCATTGAAAGGCTTTGGAGGGGAGGTCCTCCCGGCGGGGTAGTTTGGCCGGTCGATCTACCTCTAGGGAAATGCCCGAGGCATCTCTATTTTTAGACAGAGATCTACCCTTAGGAGGATGGCCTGTCTTGGAAGAAGACTTGTGTTTCGATACCTGAGATCCATGTGAAGAAGATGATGATGTCGAAGCAAGGGAGAATGTATCTGAGGTAAACAGAGAGCCGAGTTTTGTGGCCCGATTCTGTAGGTTTCTCTGTCATCTGCTTGCATAGAGGACACTCAGATGGCTGGTGATCCAGGCCGAGGCATTTGAGAACCAGTCATGGGTATCAGTGGCAAAAATGGTACTACCACACTTGGAACATTTTTTTAAAACTGCTAGTTAGTTTTTCCATCGTGTCAGTAGATTGGATGGAAGGCCTAAGGCCGGAAATGACGTTGAGCGCCTGAAGATTTAAAGTTTTTTTTCTCTCTCTCTTTTTTTACAGAAAGAAGTAGTAAAGATGAATGTTCAGTTCCGGCGTCGACGGGAAGGCAGATGCGACCACAAAAAAACCAGAAAGAAGACATTTTCTGCAGTGACAGGATTTGCTTCCTGCTGGTTCCATGGAAAACGAAGAACTGAAGAGGGAGAGTCACAAAGGCGGGAAGACAGCAATGCAGGCACAGTGGGATGCTCCCAAAGGCTTTCCTATTGGATGCTGGGGAGCGTTCCCGTGCAGGCTGTCAGTGCCAACATTACCCATATGTGAAGACTACATTCCTGCTTGTTGCCGGAGATACTGGTGATTAGTGATCCAAGTGGTCGATTTGCATTCAAGGATTTTTTGATAATCTACATTAGTGGCACTCAGCATGGGGCCTGTGAGTTACTGCCCCATCCTTCTATGTGGGCTTACCGGTTAGACTGGAAACCCATGCAGAATACTGTTTTTTTTATCCATTTTTATTGTAAACTGTTTTGAATTACCTAAGGCAGAAAATGGCATATCAAGCATCCGAATAAACTAAACTAAATTTTGAGAACACACTGACACAGGATCCTGTGCCGATTGCTTCTACTGTGGACACCAACATTACTGCTGCTATGGTCGCCGCCTTCATGCTGTGGATAAATGGGGGGAAGAAGTGGATGAGAGAGTGTAGAGGAATGGAGGGGATATGCTGGTTTGTTTTTATCATCATCTGGGGTTACATGAATTTTTAGGCATTAAAATGGGGTTCTGTTTGCTATAAGTTTTGAAAGCATTGTTCAATTTTTCTTTAATCGAAAGCACCGTAATATCTGCAGAGGGTGTTCCCAGGGGTTCCCCGGCACATACCATGGAGGCTTCATGAGGGGCCACTTCACCGATGCAGTTGTCACTCCATTCAGGTGGTGTTAGGAGCATCTGCAAAGCCTGAAGATTGGAGCAGCTACTGTGTGAGGCAATTGCCCGCGTATTTGCGCCCGGCAGGTCCAACCACACACTGCCCATTCTCTACCTTTATCTCACCTTTGCCAGCAGATACCATGGAAAGCGTAGGCATTGGTGAAATGCTCTGTGATGTCTGCACTTCCCCTGTATTAGCTGCTACCGCTGGGTGGTATTTCCGTGTCAGCAGCTAACATGGTTTAGTAGACAGACCCCCAAATTCTAATGGTAGTACCTAAAATTTTCAGAAAATCTGTGGAAAGTTCAAATATTACCAGAAAACAAACCAAATATTTTTTTCCGGGCACATCCTTATTGTCAACAAATCACCAACTTAAATGATCAAGAGGCCTTCCAAACATTAAGGTTTGAAAAGTTCTATGCAGATTATTTTCAAAGAATGGGCTGGGGGTGGGGAAGGGATGGGACGGTGAAAGCATACTTACCTGTAACAGGTGATCTCCGGGAACAGCAGGAATCAGCCTTCACACATATAAGTAATGTCGGTACCGACAGATCCCGCACAGGAATGCTTCCCAGTGTCCACTGTGCCTGCGCATCTGCCTTCCCAACTCCTCTCCTCAGTTGAGTTTGTAACTGAGAGGTGGAGGAAAATGTATATCCAACTCCTCCTAGGGAGGAGGGTGGGTTGTGAAGACTGATTCCTGCTGTTCTCGGAGATCACCTGTTACAGGTGACTAACTACTACACTATCTCCAGGAATAAGCAAGAATGCAGTCTTCACATATGGGACTCACAAGATCCCGGGCACCAGACTGAAAAGACATCCCTGAGGCTAAAAAAAAACCAAATGGAACCAAGAGGGTATGGACACAAAGTGGCCCAGCAGATTGGAGTGCAGAAGGCCAGAGCATGGTGCCAGGAGCCGGGTGCCAGAGAAGTATAAATGATAGGAGTTCTAATTCAGCCCCAAAGAGATGCTGAAGAACAACCTGGCCAAAGAGAGTGTCCCGACAGGAGTCCCTGTCAAGGCAGTAGTGAGAAGCTAAGGTGTGAACAGAATACCAGGTAGCTGTCTGGCATATTTCCGCTATAGAGACAGAATGGAGGTTGGCGACTGAGGCTGCCATGGACTTCACATTGTGAGCAGTGATGTGACCCTCAAGAGAAAGTCCCGCCTGACCACAGGCAAAAGAAATGCAGTCCGTAATTCAGTTGGATAAGGTGCATTTTGACGCTGGAAGACCCAAGCGGCTTGGGTCAAAGGAGATAAATAATTGAGAGGCTTTCCTAAAAGCCTTGGTCCTGTCCAAGTAGAAGACCGGTAGCATGACAGACTGGTTGATATGAAAAGGAGAGACTACTTTTCGAAGAAAATGCAGATGGGTACGGAGAACCATCTTATCATGGTGGATCGAGTGTAGGGAGGAACCGCTACCAGAGCTTGTAGTTCGCTGATGTGATGAGCTGAGGTGAGAGCAATTAGGAAGATGACCTTCCAAGACAGGAATTTTGGAGAAGTGGTAGCCAAGGGCTCAAACGGGGCTTTTAAAAGCTGTGCTAGGTCCACGTTGAGGTCCCAAGCCACTAGTGGTAGTTTGATCGGTGGTCTGGAAAGCAGAAGACCCTGCATGAATCGCTGCACCAATGGGTGCAAGGAAATGGGATGCCTATCCACTGACCTTTGATAGGCTGCAATGACACTGAGGTGAACACTGACAGAGTTATTCTTAAGTCCTGTGGAGGAACAGTGGAGAAGATATTGCAGAAATTCTACTGGGTAGTCAGATGGATAAATCTGCTTTGGTGTGCACCAAAGGGTGAACGGTAGCTATTTGAAGGCATAAGAACGTCTGGTAGATGGTTTGCGCAAAGCAAGCAAGACGTCCTTGACTGGCTGAGGGAGATCCAGCTCATCAAAGGTCATGCCGTGAGATGAAAGGCTTGTGGATTGGGATGGAGTAGTAGCCCCTGATCCTGAGAGAGGAGGTCGGGGGCATGACTCAAACTGAGGGATAGAGTCTGCGTTAGATGAAGCAGTACAGGAAACCATGGCTGACAGGGCCAGTATGGGGTTGGGCTATTAGAATCATGGAGCCCTTGTCGGTCTGCAGCTTGAACAGTGTCTTGTGTATTGGGGGGGGGGGGGGGGTCGGTGGGAATGCACAAGCAGGCCCGAGCCCCAATGTAGGAGAAAAGCATCCGCTGCCTCACTGGGTCGGGAGGGAAGTCTGGAGCAAAACAGCAGTAGTCGCGCATTCTCCAGAGTGGTGAACAGATCTATCCTGCGGTTCCCCACATGTGGAAGATCCAAGATGCCGTCTCTTGTTTTAGAATCCACTCGTATGGATGGCGGATGTAGCTGAGTCTGACTGCCAGGACACTGAGCTCGCCTGGAAGATATACCACTCAGAGATGGAAGCGATGTGCAATGGTGAAGAACCAGAGTCGAAAGGCCTCCAGCAGAGGGGACAGGAACCAGTTCCTCCCTGCTTGTTCACACAGAACATGGCTACTTGGTTGTCCGTCTGGACTAAGACGTGTTTGCTCAATAGCTGTGGTTGAAAAACCCGAAGGGCATTCGTGAGAGCACGTAACTCAAGAAGACTGATCTGCATTCGGCATTCCTGTTCTGTCCACTTCCCCTGTGTAGTGAGATTGTTCAGATGTGCTCCCCACCCAAATTTGGAAGCATCTGCATTAGGGTGCATTGGGGTGGAGGCATCCGAAAAGGTGATACTCCGAGAAGATGTTGGGGGGAGCACTACGATTGAAAGAGGAGGGGTGATGCAAATCTCTTCAGAGAGACGTCCGGTTGCCTGACTCCATTGGGACGAGAGTGCCTATTGGGCCTGTCTCATGTATAGGCGGGCATATGGGACGACGTGAACCGTGGAGGCCATGTGTCCCAGAAGATGTAGCATGTCTCGAGCTGTCACAGCACTTTGACCTTGTATGGTAAGGGTAGCTCGATGAGACGAGCAGAGAGATCCTAAGGAAGGAAAGCTTGGCCCTGATGTGTATCGAGAAGTGCTCCAATGAACTTGAGTTGCTGTGAGGGAAGCAGGCTCGATTTTGGAAGGTTTAACACAAAGCCTAAAATTTGGAGCAACGTGATGGTACGAGAAAGCGACTGTTTTACAAACTCTAGGGATTCTCCCCTTATCAGCCAATCGTCTAAGTAGGAGAAGACAGAGCCCCAAAGTTTGCAGGTATGCTGCGGCAACTGCTATGCATTTTGTGAATACTCTGGGTGCGGAAGCTAGCACGAAGGGAAGCACCTGGTACTGACAACAGATTTACTGAACCCGGAAATGCAGATATTGCCTGTGAAGAGGGTGTATCAGCAAATGGGTGTAAGCATCTTTGAGGTCTGAAGGTATGGCAGAAGGGTGCCGAGGGAAATCATCTTAAACTTTTCTCGGATGAGAAATCTGATGAGATTCCTCAGATCTAGAATGGGCCTGAAACCTCCTGTTTTCTTTGGAATAGGAAAGTAACGAGAGAGAAGCCCTTGCCTTCTTGGGTGGGAGAGACTCTTAACAGCCCCCTGAGTTAACAGGGTGGCCACCTTGGATGACAGGAGATTATCCTGAAAACCATTTGCAGGCCAATCTCTTGTGAAGGTGGTTGGGGGTAAGCTTCGAAAGTGAAGCAGATAGCCCCTTTGGATGATGTTGAGAATTCACCACTCTGACGTGATGAGATGCCACCTGTGGGCATAAGCACAAAGTCTGCCTGCTATGTTTAGGGGCTGGGGACCCTGCAGAGGCAGAGTAGCTATACTCTCTAAGAAGTCAAAAACCAGATGATGGCTGTGGCGGAGCAGCTGGTTGGGGTTTAGACGTCTTGGCTTTCTTAGGCTGACGGGGACCCTGTGGCCTTTGCTGTTGTTGCTAAGGCTTTTACTGATAGGCAGAACCGTTAGCGGGGCCTCCCACATACATAGCGCATTAGATCCTATAGGATGAACCAATAACGTTGCCACCGCTTTGGGCGTCGAGGGGTATTGGAGGATTTCCAATTCCTCAGCCCTCGGTTCTGTTTCCGATTTTACTGTGATTTGGAGACCCGCTGCCATATCCCAAATGAAGTCCTGAAAGGATATGTCCTCCAGCGGGGATCAATGCCTCGCATGAGGAAGAGAGGGATCGGAGGGGATATCTTGGGTGGCCCTGGAATCCTCCAATGTTTCTTTAGTCAGAAGATGACGACTATGATTCGGAAAGAAAATCAAAAGTACTGACAGTCTCAAGCCGATGTTGAGTCCGTGCAGTACTCGAACCAGAAACCTATTGGGTACTGACGATGGTTACCAGGGAGGGGTCCCGCCGATACTGGTTCAAGAGCTGGTATCAGACCTAGAGGTACCGGCACAGAGCTGGAGGGCAGTGCTGGACTCGTTGGGGCTGTCAAAACCTTTAGTACCTCAGTGGCCAGGTGTGCTACTAAGGTCCTCTCAATAGCTAAGAAATGCTGAGCGATCGAGGACACCATTGCCTGGGTGGATTCGAGTACGGGGCTATGTGCCACCATTCCAGAGCACGGTACCAGTACTTCTCCAGAGGTCGATGCTTGGGAGTGTCCTGGAGCCCCTGTGTAGTTTTGGAGGGCTGGTTCTCTCACTGGGGCTGTTTGGCAGGCTGGTCAGCATCAGATGCCCCTCTCTTGGTGCATCTCATGGAGTATGGGACTTACATTGATACTCTGTATTGGATTTTGATGCTGAGGATATAGTCTTTAATTTATGTTTGGACTTTTTGGAGATCTGGGAACCAGCTGAAGAGGCAGACATCCTCGATGATGCAGGCGCAGTGGAGTGCTCCCAAAGGCTTTCCTATTGGAAGCTGGGGTATGTTCACGTGGGGGGGTGGGGGGGGGGCTCCATCGGTTCCGACGATACCTATATGTGAAGACTGCATTCTTGCTTGTCCCTGTAGATATATCTTGATCCTTCTTTGAAATCAATGAAATATATCAACTTTATCAAAGGTCCAAGAAAGACTATCGGATGAAAATATGATAGCTAGTAAGTGTACAATGAAGGCAAATTGTGCCATGCTGAATTCAAGGTAAAGATATAGAGATGGTACCTCAAAAAAGGGCTATGCTATGCAAATAATCAGTTCATGGCATCCATTATACCATATATGAACTATAACAAAACAAAGTTTGCCACACTTTTTCTTTGGCCTTCATCTTTTAACTTGGCATTTTCCACTTGGCATTTTCCAAGTTGAAGAGCACTAACCTTTTAAGTCTTTCCTCGTAGGCATATCCTTCCATCCCCTTTACCATTTTGGTGGCTCTTCTCTGTACCTTTTCCAATTCTGCTATATCCTTTTTAAGATACGGTGACCAGAAGTGCACACAATATTCACGGTGCAGTTACACAATGGAGTGATACAGAGTCATTATAATATCCTTGGGTTTTATTCTCTCTCCCTTACCTTATTGATTCATAGGCATTCTATTTGCTTTCTTGGCCGCGGCTGCATACTGGGCAGAGGGTTTCAACATACTATCCACGATGACACCCAGATCCTTTTTCTGAGTGATGATTCCTAATGTGGAACTTTGCATTGTGTAACTGTAGTTTGGGTTGTTCTTTCCTAAGTACTTAACTTTTTACTTGCTAAGACCATATTTGCCATACTGGAACAGACCAAAGGTCTATCAAGTCCAATATCCTGTTTCTGGCAAAGGCCAATATAGCCAATCCAGGTCACAAGTACCTGGCAAGATCCCAAAAAGTAGGCAGGTTCCATGCTGCTTATCCTAGGGATAAGGAAATTTCACCTTAATAGCAGTTTATGGACTTTTCCTCAAAGAACTTGTTGAAAGCTTTTTTAAACCCAGCTACACTAAAAGCATTTATCATATCCTCTTGCAACAAATTCCAAAGCTTACTTATACATGGAGTGAAAAAAATACTTCTTCTAATTTGTCTTAAATGTACTATTTTCTAGCTTCATTGTATTTCCTCTGGTCTTTGTACTTTCTGAGAGTAAACAATCAATTCATGTTCCACACCACTCATTATTTTATAGACCTTATTGTAGCTCCCCCTCAGCCATCTTTTCTCTAAGCTGAAGAGCCCCACTTCTTTAGCCTTTTCTCAAAGAGGTATCACTCTTTCCCCTTTATCATTTTCTTGCCCTTCTCTGTACCTTTTCTAATTCTGCTGTATCTTTTTTGAGATGTGATGACCAGAATTGTATACAGTATTCACGATGTGGTCGCACCATGAAATGATGTATTTATTTTTTAGTACTTAACTCATGCCTTCCTAATTGTAGTTCAAGATGAGATACATTCAGGTACAGTAGGCATTTCCCTGTCCACAGAGGCTTACAATCTGTTTTTTAATGAGGCAGTGCAGGATTGAGTGACTTGCCCAAGGACACAAGGAGTACCAATGGGATTCGAACCCTGGTCTTTCTGGTCCCAGGCTGCTGCCCTAACCATTAGGCTATACAGAGGCATTATGATATGCTCATCCTTATAATTCCTAGAATTCTATTTGCTTTTCTTGGCCACCGCTGCACACGGAGCAGAGGATTTCAAAGTATTATTCATGAAGATGCCTAGATTCTTCTCCTAGATGGCGATTTCTAATGTGGAACTTTACATTGTATAGCTACAGTTTGGATTGTTCTTCCCCATGTGCATAACTTTGCATTTGCCCAAATTAAATTTCATTTGGTCTTTGGATGCCCTGTCTCCTAGTTTCTCAAGGGCCTCCTGCAAGTTTTCCCAATCATCTTGTAATTTAACCACTTTGAATTCTATTCTAATATATACTTCTATACCGCTACTCTCCCAAACTACGTGGTTCAGTGTGGTTTAACAAGAAGAGACAAAAAGATCATATCAGAAGAGAGGAAAAGAAGAAGAAATCCTAGATCAGAAAATGTATTAATCAAAAAGCCAAGTTTCCAAATTCTTCCTGAAAAATAAGACAGACGAAAAAGCATAGTTACTCACCTGTAACAGGTGTTCTCCAGGGACAGAAGTAATCAGTCCTCACTTATGGGTGACGTCAGCAACGACGGAGCTCGCGTGGAGCAATTCCTCAGCTTTCAAAGAAAGCCTTTGCGATTGCTGCCAAACATGCGTGGTCCTCTTCCCACCCAAGGGTGCCATCTTGCTCAGTCAGGTCCCTTAGCTCAAGCCCTACCGAGCAGATGGCAAGGGAAGGATAAAAATCCAGTAACTCATCAGGGGAGGTGGGAGGGTAGTGAGGACGGATCCTGCTGTCCCTGGAGAACACATGCTACAGGTGAGTAAGAGTAGTTACTCACCTGTAACAGGTGTTCTCCAGGAGCAGCAGGAATCAGTCCTCACATATGGGTGTCATCGATGCCGATGAAGCCCCAGCGGAGCATTTCCCCAGCTTTCTCTGAAAGCTTTTGGGAATGAAGGCACGCATGCGCGGTTCCCTTCCAGCCTAAAGGTGCCATCTTACCTCAGTCAAATGACATAGCTAAGAACAGCACACAAAAAATATAAAAACAAACTATGTACAACTGCAACTCCCAGGGGAGGAGGGAGGGTTGTGAGGACTGATTCCTGCTGCTCCTGGAGAACACCTGTTACAGGTGAGTAACTACTCTTTCTCCAGGACCAAGCAGGAAGTCAGTCCTCACATATGGGTGACTCCCTAGCTCTGGGCTACCGAAGAACCCAGGCTGAACAAGAGAACTCCCTCTAGTCCCAGCAGCAAAGAAAGGCTTTTCACGGACACAACCTCCACCGGTAGCCCAACAGAGGGCAGGAGGGCAGGAGTTGCCTAAACCTCAAAGAGATTCCGGAGTACTGCCTGGCCAAAAGCACTGTCCCTACGGGACTCCCTCTCCAGACAGTAATGGGCCGCAAAAGTCTGGTTTGAAGACCAAGTTGCAACCCTGCAGAGGTCTACCAAGGGCACAGAGTGGAGATGAGCCACTGAGGCAGCCATTGCCCTGACACGATGGGCATTGACCCGACCCTGCAAAGGAAGGTCAGCCGCCTTGTAAGCCCAGGTGATACAGTCAGCCACCCAGATGGACAAGGTACGTTTGGACACAGGCAACCCCAACTTATTAGGGTCAAAAGAGACGAAGAGCTGAGTAGCCCTTCGATGCCCCTGCGTACGGTCAAGGTAAAAGGATAAGGCACTCCTATAGTCCAGGGTATGCAAAACTGCTTCAGCCAGGCTTGCATGAGGCCTAGGGAAGAATGTTGGAAGAACCACCTCTTGGTTAAGGTGGAAGGAGGAGACAACTTTTGGGAGGAACTTTGGATGAGTCCTAAGGACTACCCTCTTCCCATAGAAGCGAGTGTAAGGCCTGTCACAGACCAGGGCCTGAAGCTCACTCACTCGCCTAGCCGAGGTAAGGGCTATCAAGAAAAGTGTCTTCCAGGACAGGAAGCGTAGAGGGCAAGTAGCCATCGGCTCAAAGGGTGGGTGAGTCAGCTGCTGCAAGACCACATTCAACTCCCACTCAGGAGCAGGAGGACGGATTGGAGGCTTGAGTAAAAGCAAGCCCCTGAGAAAGCGGGACACCAAGGGGTGAACAGACAGAGAATGTCCTTCCACCAGTGAGTGATGAGCTGCTAGAGCTGAGAGGTGGACCCGAACAGAATTGAACTTAAGTCCCTGATTGGACAAGTGCAGTAAGTACTGAAGCACCACTGCAACAGTGCAGGAGAAAGGATCCTCTGTACATAGCTGACACCAGACAGAAAACCTTTTCCATTTTAGAGCATAGGTTTTCCTAGTGGACTGTTTCCTAGAGGCCAGGACAACCTCCTCAACTTCCTGAGGTGAGCTCCAGGGAGCCAAAACTACCCTTGCAGCCTCCAGGCCATCAAATTGAGAGCTTTGAGATTGGGGTGCAGAAGGGAACCCTGCTCCTGAGAGAGAAGGTCGGGTTGCAACCCCAGAGGCAGTGGGGGATCCACTGCCAGCTGAAGCAGAAGTGGAAACCAAGGCTGTCTCGGCCACCTGGGAGCCACCAGCAGGACCGAGGCCTTGTCCTGAAGAATCTTGAACAGAGTTCGGGCCACCAAGGGCATGGGAGGAAACGCATACAGAAGGCCCTGAGACCAGGGAATCAGAAAAGCATCCGCTGCTATCCACAGAGGATGCGGTTGCCTGGAGCAGAACTTTGGCAGTTGCTTGTTCAGTGGACTGGCAAAGAGATCTTTCAAAGGGAGACCCCATTTCAGGAAGATCTTTTGAACTATCAAGGAATGCAGCTGCCACTCGTGGGGCTGCAAAATTCTGCTCAACCTGTCGGCCAGGTAGTTTTCCTGACTTGGAAGGTACACATCCTTGAGGAGCATGTTGTGCTTGAGGGCAAATGAACAAAGGTCCTGAGCCTCCCGACAAAGGAGTCTGGACCCAGTCCCGCCCTGTTTGTTCACATAAAACATGGCTACTTGGTTGTCTGTCTGAACCAGGACAGATTGATGAGCCAGGGTAGGAGAGAAAGCTTTGAGTGCTAAGCGAATAGCCCTGAGTTCTAGGAGATTGATCTGCTGTGCAGCCTCCCAAGGAGACCACAGGCCCTGGGTGCACTTGTTCAGACAATGAGCCCCCCAGCCCTGCAGAGAGGCGTCTGTGGTCAGTACCACTGTGTACCCAGGAATTTGAAAGGGTACCCCTTTTAGTAGATTGGGTGGGTGCAGCCACCAGCTGAGGGAGTCCAGACATGGTCTGGACACCCTTATTCTGTCTCTGAGGCTGCCTTTGGCCTGCGCGACCACTGACTCCGAAGGCACCATTGTGCAGGCAGCATATGGAGCCTGGCATTGGGGGTTACATGAACTGTCGAAGCCATGTGGCCAAGCAGCCTCAGGCAGAGTCTGGCGGAGACCACTGACCCGCTGAGAAACTGATTTGCCAAGTCCATCAGTCTTTGGGCCCTGTTTGCTGGCAAGAATGCCTTTGCCAGGACAGAGTCCAGCCTTGCCCCTATGAACTCCAAGTTCTGGGAGGGGAGCAAAGTGGACTTTGCGAAGTTTATTACAAATCCCAAGCTTTGAAGAAGAGCAATAGTTCTGAGAGTGGCCTGTCGGGCCTCCAGGCATGTCTGACCCCTGATGAGCCAGTCGTCCAGATAGGGAAAGACAAAGATGCCTTGATTTCTCAGGTAGGCCGCCACCATTGCCAGGCATTTGGTAAAGACCCTGGGAGCGGAGGTTAGGCCAAAAGGCAGTACTCTGTACTGATAATGGTTTCCTCCCACAATGAACCTGAGGTACTTTCTGTGGTCTGAATGAATCAGGATGTGAGTGTACGCATCCTTTAGATCTAAGGAACATAGCCAATCTCCCTGCTGGAGGTAGGGCAGAAGTGTTCCAAGAGTAAGCATCTTGAACTTTTCCTTCTCCAGGAACTTGTTGAGGTTCCTGAGGTCCAGAATAGGTCGAAGGCCACCTGTTCTTTTGGGTACTAGGAAATACCTGGAGTAGAACCCTTGACCTTGCAAGTGGGGAGGCACAGGCTCCACCGCCCTGTCCACCAACAGACTTTGGAGCTCTTGGAGGAGAAGATCTGTGTGCAGGGGAGGCCTTGGAGGCTCCCCTGGAAAGTATGGAGGAGGTAGTTGGTGAAGATGTAGTGCATAGCCCCTGTGGACTATGTTCAACACCCAACTGTCCCCAGTGATGTGGGGCCACTGGTGGGCAAGGAGGGCGAGGCGACCTCCAGTGCAGGGTTGGGAGAGCAGGGACTGAGAGGCTACGCTCAAGGAGTCAAAAAACCCCACCCTGCTGAGTGGGAGCAAGGGCCGGAGGCTTGGGGGTCCTCTGCCTACGGGGCCCATTACCCTGCCCCTTGGCTTGCTGACCCTGGGGGGCAGCTTGAGCAGCCTGATACTGAGGGTACTGTTTGTAGGCAGTGCCCTTCCTCAGGTAAAAGGGCTTCTTACCCGAGGCCTTCTTCTTATGAGAAGGGGCAGAGGTCCTTCTAGACAGCCTTGTCCGTGTAAGGTGCTCAGTCTCGAGCTGTGCGGCCTTCTCGGCCATAGGCTTGCCAAAAAGGTTCTCACCTCGGCAAGGGACATCAACCAACTTGTCCTGAACCCATGGCTCGAGGTCCGATGACTGCAGCCGCAACTCGGGCCGAAGCCTCGAAGCCATCGTAGGCGGCACGGGACATGAACTTCGAGCAGTCCCGAATCCCCGAGGACAAGGACTTGAATCTCTTCAAGGGCTCCCCGGAGAAACCAGCGGAGAACCCGGCCAGCTCCTTGGCCAGGTCTCGCAAGTACACGCCCATGTACAGCTGGTAAGATTGGACACGGCAAGCAAGCATCGAGCCCTGGAAGCACTTTCTACCAACACCATCGAGGTTCCGGGCCTCCCTGCCGGGTGGCACCGCAGAGTGCATCTTCTGACTTTTCAGGCGATGCATGGCCGATTCCACCACCATGGAATGGTGTGGTAGCTGCGCCTTTTGAAAGCCAGGGCTCTTCCGTAGTCGATAAATCGAATCGACCCGCTTGCTCAGAACCGGCGCCGAGGCCGGTGCCTCCCACATACAGAAGAGGAGCCATTCCAGCATCGGAGGAACTGGGACAGTAAAAGCCTCCTTTGGAGGAGAGTCGTATTGCAGGGCCTCAGCTAGAGGCTCTTCCTCGGGGTCCGCCGGGGTAGCCAACGCGGTGGCCATATCCCGGACAAACTCTGAGAACCGGGTATCCTCCGGAGGGGATCTACTCCAGGGCTCAGACTGCGGTGAGTCCGACAGGACGCACCGAGTCTTGAATGTGTCGGGGGACTCCTCATCCTCCGTCTCCCAGGCTGACTCGTCCGATGAGGAGTCAGGATCCGACCCCGAGGGGCCCTGGAGCACCCGCCCCGACGCCAGAGGCACCGGCGTCGACGCCCTCGGTCCTGAATGGGAGGTCGAGGGAGACTGCGACCGAGGTCGACCTCGAGCCATCATGGACTCGAGTATCGGCTCGGTCTCTGGGGTCGACTTCGATGTCGATGTCCCGGTGGTCGGGGCAGATGCGCCAGACAGGCTGGCCATCAGTGCCCGCTGCTGCTCCATGAAGGCAGACAGTCTGCTTTCCAAGGCTGTCATCCTGAGACTCAGCTCGGGAGACGCAGCAGCCACCGACTCGGGCCCCGGCGGCGCCGGGCCCGATGTCGACTCTCTGGGAGGAGAGTCCTCGAGGACCACAGGGCTTACCTGTCCAGCAGACTCAAGCTCCACACGAGGAACTTTGGCAGGCTTCCCGTGTTCCACAGGCCCGGGGCGACAGTCGGGGGTCTTAGACCTGGCCCTCGAGGAGCCAGGGACCTCCTCCGACAACACCCTCACGAGCCGCTTCTTCCTCTTGCATTCCCGGTCAGGGGACACCCTGTCCGAGGAGCCCCGATGGCGCTCGGGATCCGAATCCCGAGATGTCGAGGCCTCAGACGAGGTCTGGGCACGGCCGGAGGCTGAGTCCGAGAAAAGCCTTTCTTTCTGGCTGCTGGCGACTTCGCAGTGCCTGGGAAGACATCTTCCCACATGGTCCACACGTCTTAGGGTCGTGATCAGGACAGAGGCACTGAAGGCAGCAGTCGTGTGTGTCGGTGAGAGACATCAACTTCTTACACCGATCACACTTTTTGAAACCGCTGGAAGCCATCGGGGAAAAAAGAGTCCCCGCGAGGTCAAAGGACCGGCCTTCCAGGGAAAAAGCAAAAAAGGGCGCAAACGCCAGCCACGAAGGGCAAAAACCGAAAAAGAATTATCGGGCTCGATACCGGTGTACCGAACCTGGCGGGAGGAGAACCGGCGTCGAACCGGGAAGAAAAATTAGCAAAACGCCAAAAAAATCAAACCTTTATCCGGGATGACAGGACACACGTCCAGTGGGCTTCTCGGAAAAAGAGAGACTGAGGTAAGATGGCACCTTTAGGCGGGAAGGAAACCACGTATGCGTGCCTGCATTCCCAAAGGCTTTCATAGAAAGCTGGAGAAATGCTCCGCTGGGGCTTCATCGGCGTCGATGACACCCCTATGTGAGGACTGACTTCCTGCTTGGTCCTGGAGAAACTATGCTTTCTCCAGGAACAAGCAGGAAGTCAGTCCTCACTTATGGGACTCCCCAGCTACAGGCTACCGAACCTGTAACCAAAAAATGGCTCTGCGAGGCCGTGAGCAGAAGCCGATGCCCGAAGGAGCCCATGTCTTCGGGTCCCCGGGGCGAAACCCTCGGTAGCCATCAAGAAGGGTCTGATTGCAGGAGTTGCTTATACCCAAAACAGATTATGAAGTACAGCCTAGCCGAAGGTGCTGTCCTGGCGGGACTCCCTCTCCAGGCAGTAGTGTGAGACGAAAGTGTTCGCCGAAGCCCAAGTCGCAGCCCGGCAGATGTCCATCAGAGGCACTGAGTGCAACCACGCCACCGAAGCCGCTTTGGCTCGGACGCTGTGTGCGGTGACCCACTGATCCAGCGTGGCATTCACCTTCGTGTGAGCAAAGGCAATGCAGTCCACTACCCAATTGGAGAGGCTGCGTTTTGTGACTGCCTGCCCCAGGCGATTGGGATTGTAGGTCACAAAAAGCCGGCAGTTGAGTGTATGCAAAACCGCTGACGCCTGGTCGGCATGGGGTCTCGGGAAGAAGGTTGGTAAGACTATCTCCTGATTGAGATGAAAATCTGAGACAACCTTCAGCAGGAACTTAGGGTGGGTACTGAGGACCACCCTATTCCTACAGAATCTGTGTAAGGGGCTTCAGCCATGAGAGTCTGGAGTTCACTGACTCGGCGGGCCGAGGTCAAAGCCACCAGGAAGACCACCTTCCAAGACAGGTGCCGAAGCGAGCATGTCGCCATCGGCTTGAAGGGTGAACGCGTCAGCTGTATATGAGCACTACGTTCAGATCCCATTCTGCCGGAGGAGGCCGGATGGGGGGTTTGGACAGCAAGAGGCCCTGCATGAAGCGGGAGACCAAGGACTGCTCCGAGAGGGGTTTGCCCTCTACGGGGAAGTGATGCGTCGAGATGGCGCTCAGGTGTACACCCCGACAGAGTTCGACTTCAGTCCCTCCTTCAAGAGATAGAGAAGGTACTGCAGGACCCACTGAGTGGGACACAAGAAAGGGTCAATCTGGAGCTCAGAGCACTAGACCAAGAAGCGTCGCCACTTGAAGGCGTAAGCGCGCCTCATCGAGTCCTTCCTCGACGCGAGGACCACCTCCTCTGGGAGGTCTAGTGTAGCTAGGGTGACCTGTTCAGCTGCCAGGCTGCAAGGGACAATGAGGCGAGGTTCAGGTGTAGCACACGCCCCTCCTCCTGCGTCAGCAGGCCTGGGACACAGCCCAGGGGAATCGGAGGCCCGGACGCAAGCCGGAGCAGAAGTGGGAATCACGGTTGCAGAGGCCACAAGGGAATGACAAGTATCATCAACACTCGTTCCTGCTGAGCTTTGTGGAGGGTCCTCGCAATGAGAGGAGTGAGAGGGAACGCGTAGAGTAGCCCTGAGGTCCAGCTCAAGAGGAACGCATCCTGTGCCTCCCTTCTCAGGTGCAGGACTGGGCCGCAAAAGCAGGGGAGCTGAGTGTTCGCCGGGCTGGCAAACAGGTCCATGGTCAGGGGTCCCCCACCGATGGAACAGCCAGCTGGTCACCTCCGGTTCCAGCCGTCATTCATGAGGGTGGAGGATCCTTCTGAGTTTGTCCGCGCGGATGTTCTCGTGGCACGGGAGGTAAACCGCTTATAAGGTCATCCCTCGACGGAAGGCGAAGAAGCAGAGGAAGACTGCTTCCCAGCAGAGGAGACATGATCCCGTGCCCCTTTCCTTGTTGATGTAGAACATCGCTACTCGATTGTCGGTCTGCACGAGTACCAACTTTTCCTGGAGATGGCCCTCGAAGGCCCTCAGGGCCCATCAGACCATCCAAAGCTCGAGCAAGTTGATCTGCTGTTGAGACTCTTTGAGTGACCATTGCACCTGCGTACACAGTGCACCGCAGTGGGCTCCCTATCCCAACAGGGAAACATCTGTTGTCAGCACTAGTTCGTGCTGTGGTGCTTGGAAGGGCAGTCTCCGAAAAAGGTTGTGGGGGTCCTGCCACCAGTCTAAGGCCCTGCGAAGGTTGAGGGAGGCCTGGCTCCACTGAGTGCTGAGGCACCACTGGACCGTCTGCATGTGAATGCGGGCATGTGGGACCACATGGCCGGTGGAGGCCATGTGCCCCAGAAGGCGCAACATAGTCCACGCTGTGACCCGAGTGTTGCTCTGGACTTGGCCCACCAATGCTCGGAGGCGAGCCACACGGTCTGCCAGCAGAAAAGTGATCACCCACTGAGTATCGAGGCGAGCATTGATAAACTCCAAGGCCTGTGTCGACTTGAGGTGGGACTTGGGATAGTTGACCAAGAATCCCAGACGCTCGAGGAGGATTGTGCATGATGCCACAAGACGAGCTTCCCTGGCCGAGGGCCCTGTAACGAGCCAGTCATCGAGGTAAGGGAAGACCGGTATGCCCTGCTGCCTAAGGTAGGCAGCAGCAGCAGAGAGGCACTTTGTGAAGACTCGCGGAGCAGATGCGAGTCCAAAGGGGAGCACCCTGTATTGGTAATGCTTCCCTTGCACCCTGAAGCGCAGGAACTGCCTGTGCTGGGGGTGAATCAGAATGTGGGCGTAAATGTCCCTGAGATCCAAGGAGCATAGCCAGTCGCCCTGCTGGAGGAAGGGCAGCAGGATGTCAAGAGATAGCATTTTGAACTTCTCCTGCACCAGAAACTTGTTTAGTTTTCGGAGGTTGAGAATGGGCCGTAGGCCCCCCGTCTTCTTTGGGACGAGGGAAGTACCCGGGAATAGAAGCCCTGATCTCGGAGGTGCATCGGTACCCTCTCGACGAGGCGAGGATGTTGTCGAACTCCTGCTGTAGGAAGGACTGGTGCGCGGGAAGTCAAGAAGGCTCCGCTGGGGAGAAGGGAGGGGGAAGCCTGCCCAAACGGAGATGGTAGCCATCCCAGACTACTCGGAGGAACCAAGTGTCCGACGTGATGGACGCCCACTTGGGGGTGAAGGAGGACAGGCGTCCCCCCACCAGCTGCGGTACTGCCAGGGGGCGAAAGGCTACGTTGCTGGCATCAAAACTCCTGGGCGGGCTGAGGAAGAGCTGGGGTTTGGGCCTTGGGCCCTTTCGGTTTGCGATGACTGTGTGGCCCAGGCTTTCCCTGCGTCACAGTGGTCTGCGCAGGAGTGGGTGGGTACGGTGGGTAGCCTCGGTAGGATAGGCCCTTCCGCGGAAAGAACAACTTCTTGGTTTGCTGTTTCTTTCGAGGAAGGGAGGAGGTCTTGCACGAGAGGCAGGTACGAGTGACGATCTCAGTCTCAATCTCGGCGGACTTATCCTCCATCGGTTTACCGAAGAGCTGTTCACCAAGGCAGGGTACGTCCAGGAGCTTTTCCTGTATCCACTGCTCCAAGTCTGAGGACTGGAGCCATGCCTGGCGCTGGGCCCTGATGCCAACGGCCGTGACTCAAGCCGACGACTCAAATCAGTCGTAAGCGGCGCAGGATTTTGAGCACTCCGCAATCGACTTGAGGAGGGTCCAGAACCTGTTGAGGGGTTAGCCTGCGAGACCCGCGGAGAAGTCCCCAAGTTCCTTAGCTAGGTCATGTAAAAACATGCCCATGTACAATTGGTATGCCAGAATACGGCAGGAGAGCATGGACCCTTGGTAGGCCTTGCGGCCTAGGGCGTTGAGGGTTCTTGACTCCCTGCCCAGTGGAACCGAAGAATGTGACTTCGGGCTCTTTTGTTTTCTCATGGCTGACTCCACCACCATGGAAGTATGGGGGAGTTGGGTTTTCCTGAACCCAGGGCCGCACTGGACCCTGTACATCGCATCAAGGTGCTTACTCACAATGGGGATTGACGCAAGGGTCTCCCACATGTGGAGTAGCAGCCTGGACAAAATGGGAGGAATCGGGACAGCAAGAGATTCCCAAGGAGGGGACTCGTACTGCAAGATATCGAGCTCTTCAGCTCGAGATTCCTCCTCTGCCTGGGTAGCCAGGATGAGAGCCCGTGCCATATCCCAGACGAACACCGAGAAGGAGGTGTCCTCGGGTGGCAAACGCCGCTGAAAGGCGGGAAGGGATGGGTCCGACAGGTGGTCCCGATGGATACGGGTCTCAGGGGACGTATCCCCATCCATTTCCCAGCCCAAAATTTTGGAAGAGGAGTCCGATTCCGGCTGGTCACCTTGCCCGGAGGCCGAGGCCCATTTGGAGCAGGAGGCCCTGGAGGACCTCCCCCCTGAGGAACGGGAAGGCAAGTAAGACCGACAGCGAGGACCCTCATGAGGCCCATGGCTCTTGGGGGTTTCCAGGGCGGATTTTGGTGTCCCTCTCGAGGGAACCTTGGTCTCTAGGCACGGACCAGCGAAGCTGGACATGAGCGCCTGCTGGGAAGCTATGAACACAGAAACACTACGTTCTAGTGCCAGCATATGGGACTCCCACGCGGGCGTGGGGCCCTGTGACGCCGACACTGGGTCACTTTGCCCAAGACTGATGTCAGGTTCATGAGTCGATAGTTTCATGGATTACTCAGAACCCCTTTTAAAAATTGGTGTTACACTGGCCAACCTCCAATCTTCAGTTACTGTAGACGATTTTAATGCAGATCAGTGATTTGCTACTCTTTTAAGTTTGTCAAATTGCCCTATTACATCTTCCAGGTTCACAAAGATTTGTTTAGTTCCACAAATCATCACCTTTAAATATTCTTTCAGTCATAGGTATCTTCCCTACATCTTCTTCTGTTATGGCCTTATCCTCCCTTAGTACTCCTTTAATCCCTCTATTACGGTTAGCAGGAAGGAGACAGCGATAGTGCCTCTCTGTAAGTCTTTGGTGAGACCTCATTTGGAGTACTGTATTCTATTCTGGAGACCACTTCTTTAAAAGGATATAAAAACGAAGTCAGTGCAGAGGGCGGCTACTAAAATGGTTAGTAATCTTCATCATAAGACATATGGGGACAGACTTAAAGATAACACTATGCATACTTTGGAAGAAAGGTAGGAGAAGAGAGATATGAAAGAGACGTTAAAATACCTTGAAGGCATAAATGTACATGAGGACAGCCTCTCAATTAAAAGAAAGCTCTACAATGAGGGGGCACAGGAAGAAGGTGAAAGGGATAGACTTGGGGGTAATCAGAGGAAATATTTCTTTACAGAAAGAGTAGACACATGGAATAACCTTCCAGTGGAGGAGATAAGGATGAGGACTGTATCTGAATTCAAGAAAACACGGGACAAACACAAAGCGTCTCTAAGGGAAAAAAGGGACTGCAAAGCTTAGTAGTTGGAATGGAAGAGCAGATGGAAAGACTATGTTCTTTATATGCCATCATTATTTTCTATGTTTCTAGTGGTCCAACTGACTCCTTCACAGACTTTGTGCTTTGAATGGGCTTGAAAAGTTTTTCATCATGAATTTTTGCTTCAAACTCTTTCTTTGTCTGCCTCATCAATGCTTTGCATCTGATTTGCCAGGATTTATGCTGTTTCCTGCTTTTTTCAATTAGATCCTATTTCCATTCTTTAAAAGATGTTCATTTGGCTTTAACAGTTTCTCTCACCTCATCTTTTAACCATGCCGGCAGTCACTCGGCCTTCCTTCCACCTTTTTAAATTAATTATTTATTGAGTTTATGCTAATAATTCAAGAAAGTTAACAAACATCCTTGTACAGAAATAGAGCTAACTGCAGTATGAAACAAAGAAAAACTTTACACTAAGCTATTAAGAAGAAAAAGAAATAAGCTGCTTAACTCACACTAGCTCACTAATCACAAGGGAGTAACCAAAAAACAATAAAGAAAGTCATAGACACATAATGCAAGAAACAATGTGAGGCCAAAACATTCTGTATATAATATCAGGGCACATCTAAGTGGCATCAATAGAGGCTTTTATACATCTTGCATTTATGAAGGCAAGCAACTGGGAGGGCTCATAAAAAATATATGATAAAGACTGATACTTAACTAAGCATTTATATGGATGCTTAAAGAAAAAGAGCCCCCCCCCAGCTGCAAAACCCCAGGACGCAGCAGTAAGAATTCCTTGTGGAGCCTTTGGGTGACTTTTGCCAAGTCAGGAAAGATATTAACTTTTAAATCACGAAACATACATGATCTTTTATGGAAAAAGAGCTTCAGTAACCACTCTTTATCCGACATCAGGGCAAACGTAACAATTAATGTAGATGGAGCAACAGGTTCATCTCGAGAAGACTAGAATAAATCAGTAACATTTACAAAATCCATTTGAGACAATACAGAATCAACAGGAGAAGTCTCTCTCCTCCCCTTTGGAAGATAGAAAACATTTACTAAAGGAGGAAGGGTATCCCGTGAGACTGTTAGCACACCCATCAAATACTCATTAAACATGTACTCTAGCTGACAGACATTGCACATGGAAAATTAATTAAACGTAAATTATTAGCTCGAGAAGCATTTCCCAATTGCTCAATTTTCCTGTCCATAGTTCTTAATAAAGAATTCAGTTTGACTTTCTAACAATACCGTCCTAACCTTCAGATAAGTAATCTATGTAGTGGCACCAGATATCAATTTGGCAAGCTGATCAATTTTTGCAGTATTTTCACTGACTTTAAGAGTCATAGATGAACCTTGAGGTAACAGAGCTTCCCCCCAAGGACACAATAGCCGTCCATATAGACTCTAAAGTAAAACTTGCCAGTTTGACAAAGGTAAATGCTGCCAAACTTCCTGCTTGAACAAATCCAGCCTCCATTCCTGAAGACGCAGCTCCTCCTCGCAACTCACAGACCCTCACTAGGGACCGGTCTCCACTTGCAAATGCTACTGCCCGGGTGTGTTGAGATTGATCCAGGGCAGAGAAAGTACTCCCCTCTACACCCCTCTACCACACAGACATCCGAGCCTGGCCCTCGCCATGCTGCCACCTCACCCACTACAGGAGTAAGACTCGGCAACAGGCTCCCATCGGGTGTTTGCTGTACACACGCTGCTTTTGGCGCCGGCCCAAAGAGGGAGAAAGTGATCAGCCCAAGGCTGCTACTGAGCTATCCAGCCCCAGTGCAGCACCAGCCGGACCTTCCTCCCCCAAGCAACAGCCCCACGAAAGTGTCCACGGGACCGACCGTCCCTACCGGCATAGAAGTCGCAGGAGTAAGAGAGGGCTTCAAACTCCCCTTAACTTTACGTTTCTTCCCCATAGATTGTTGGCGTCCTCAAAACCTCTTCGCCACCTTTTTTAAGTGTGGAATATAATTGGTCTAGGCTTCCAAAATGGTATATTTAAATAATGCCCAGGTCTGATGTAAGTTCAAGCTATGCAGCTGCTCCTCTTACGTTTTTTCTAACCATTTTGTTCATTATATCAGCCACCCTTTTGAAAATTACATGCTAGCACAGCAAATTTATTTATTCATTTATTTAACTGTATTTATATCCCGCTTTTCACCGGGTCAAAGCGGTTTAACATCAAAGGGGGGGGGGCAGTAATCAATTCTTAGGGTGGAGGGGCTGTCACGGGAAGGCGAACATTAATGATCTGAACAGACATTAGGACTTAAACAATGGACATCAGTCTCTTAGTAGGTAGATCTGTGGGTATGTTAGAGGGTCTGAAGGGGTAGTCAGTGATGGATGTTTGTTTTTGGCCCGAGGTAGGGCTGATTTGTATTTGATTCTTGCTTTGAGAGGGAGTATGTGCAGTTCTCTCAGGACTGGGGTGATGTGATCTTGTTTTTTGCTTTCTGGATAATTCTTGCTGTGGTATTTAAGGCAGTTCGTAGTGGGTTGGTGTGGGTGGCGGGTAGTCCATGATAGATTATATTGCAGTAGTGGGGGAGCGTCATAGCTTGCATGACTGTCCTGAAGTCCTGTGGATCAATGAGAGGCCTGAGGCGTTGCAATGTTTTTGCATTGTGGAATATTATTCCGGTAGTCTTTTTGATCTGCTGCTTGAGTGTGAGCGCCTGGTCTATGATGATTCCCAAGTATTTTATGTGTGGTTTTAATTGTATTTGTGTGGTTCCTAAGTTGAGGTTTGGTGGTGGTGGTGGTGTGAAGTTTGGGTCCTTAGTTACTATGAGGGCTTCTGTTTTTTTTTTTATGTTGATGGATAGGTTGTTCCTTTGTAGCCAGCTAGAGACTTCTATAAAGCAGTCTGATAGGTGATTCTTTGTTGGGTTGGTGGTTGTGATCGGTCCACAGAGCATTATGTCATTTGCGTAGATGTGGTAGTTGATGTTATGAGCACGTATGAGTGAGCAGAGTGGATGCAGGTAGATGTTGAAGAGCATGGCGGATAGTGTGGATCCTTGGGGTACTCCTTGGTGTTGTTGAAAGGGGGGGTTGCTATGTTTGTGCGAATCAGTTGTTGTCTATTGGTCACATAGAAGTGGAACCACTGAAATACGACATTTTTTATGCCAATTTCTTGGAGCCTGTGTAGGAAGATGTTGTGGGAGATGGTGTCAAAGGTTGCAGATATGTCCAGGAAGATCATAGCATATCCAGAGTGCTTGGTCTGTGTGCCCTTGATGAGGGTGTTCATTAGTGATGTCATGAGGGTCTCGACTCCGTGGAATGGATGGAAACTATGTTGTTGCGGGTCCAGTATGTTGTTGGTATCTAGGTGGTCTTGAAGTTGTTGTTGAACTATCTTCTCAATGATTTTGGCAGTGAATGGAAGACTTGCTATAGGCCTGAAGGAGGCGGGGTCAAGGGGGTCCAAGTTGTGTTTTTTTAGGGTTGGGTGGATGATGGAGGTTTTGAGGATGTCTGGCATGTGTCCTTGCCTGAGGAATTCATTAACAATGTGGGTTAGGGATGTGCTTATGTCCTCCTTGGATTTCTTTATCCATTCTGCAGGGCAGGGATCTAGTGGAGAGGTGGTAGTGTTTAGGCAGGAGATGGTGGATTCTATTTTTCCTTTGGTGATTGTTTTGAATGTGCTCCAGTCTGTGTCTATGGAAGTAGGGCGGATTGTTGTCTCTGCATTCAGTTGTGGATTTTGTGGTTGTTGAAGCTGCTTGTATTGGCGTGATAGTAGTGCTGGCGGGATGTTCGGTAGCTGGTTGGAGTGGTTGGGTGCTTTTGTTAGCTTCTTGACAATCTCGAAGAGCTCACGTGGTTTGTTTATTGAGGTATTTATGATCTTCGAGTGGTAGGTCCTTTTTGCTTTATCGGTTTCTGTGTGGTAAGCGTCTAGTTCACTCATGTATTTTGCTTTATCATCCTCTTTTTTGGTCTTTCTCCATTTTCTCTCTTTTATTTTCTTTTATTGTCCTCCTTCCGTTTATTAAATCAAATTTGATCATGTTATGATCGATATTGCCAAGAGGCTCCAACACCATTATCTCTTGGAACAGATCCTGTGTTCCACTAAGCACTAGGCCTAAAATAGCTTCCCCTTGTGTCAGTTCCTCAATTAGCTTCTCTATGAAGCAGTCATCTATTTCATGTAGAAACTTTATCTCCTTTTAATGCCCTTATACGATACTGAGGCAGTCTATAATGGGGTAATTAAAATCACCTATTATTACTATGCTTCCCTAATTTCTGTTAGCATTTCATTGTCTATCTGTTCATTTTCACAAGGTAGACAGTAGTACACTGCCCCCCCCCTCCTTGATTTCTCTTCCCCTTCTCACATGGACTTATCCATAAAGAGTAGTTAGTCACCTGTATCAGGTGTTCTCTAAGGACAGCAGGAATCAGTCCTCACATATGCGTGACATCAGCACTCACGGAAGCATCCCCCCAGTTTTCAAAGAAAGCTTTTGGGAGATGCCACCACACATATGCATGTTCCCCCTTCATGCCCGGGTGCCATCTTGCTCAGTCAGATGACATAGCTAAAAGACGGCAAAAATAAAAGATGGTAAAGGAGCAACTCCAAGGGAAGGAGCAAGTGTTATGAGGGATGATTCCTGCTGTCCCCAGAGAACACTTGTTACAGGTGAGTAACTACGCTTTCTCCGGGAACAAGCAGGAAGTCAGTCCTCACAAATGGGACTCCCCAGCTACAGGCAAGCGAAAGCCCATAGTGAAAAACACTGTCGCCTTCAATGGGAGCTGTGAGCAGCAGCAATTAAGTCCGTAGCTACATACTACAGTAGGACCCCCATGTCTGATGGAAACCAGCACTCCGGTAGCCTGAACACAGAAGGGTCGAAGGGTAGGAGTTCCCTAAACCCCAAAAAGATTACGGAGCATGGTCTGGCCAAAAGCACTGTCCCATCTGGACTCCCTTTCAAGGCAGTAATAGGTTGCAAAGGTATAGACTGAAGACCAGGTGGCAGTCCAGCAGATATCCACCATCGGGACGGAGGGCAGGTTTGCCACTGAGGCCACCATGGCCCTGACATCGTGCGCTGTGACTCGGCCTTCCAACAGGAGTTCCGTCTGCTCATAGGCGAGGGCGAAACAGTCCACCATCCAGGTAGACAGCATACATTTGATCACCTCCTCCCCCAGTCTACTGGGGTAGTATGAGACGAAAGGCTGAGCAGCTTTGCGGTGCCCCTGAGTACACTGGATGTAGAAGGACAACGCCCTCTTACAGTCCAGTGTGTGAAGGACCGTCTCTCCCCCTACTGGAGTGAGGTCTTGGGAAGAAGGTGGGAAGTACCACCTTCTGATTGAGGTAGAAGGACAATACTATCTTCAGAAGGAATTTAGGGTGTGTGCAGAGCAGTACCTTGTTCTTGTAGAACCTGGTATATGGTACCTCCATCACTAAGGCCTGAAGCTCGCTAACCCTGCGAGCAGAGGTGAGCGCAACTAGAAATGCCACCTTCCATGAGAGGTATCGTATGTGGCAGGTAGCCAGAGGCTTAAAGGGAGGGCAAGTGAGTTGCCCCTATACCACATTGAGGTCCCACTCGGTCACCAGAGGGCAAACCAGGGGCTTTGATAAGAGCAGACCCCGCAGGAATAGGGTCACCAGCAGCTGGACTGAGAGGGGTTTGCCATCCACTGGATGGTGGTGCGCCACCAGGGCACTGAGGTGCATCCTGTCGGAGTTCAATTTAAGCCCGGATTGCGAGAGGCAGAGAAGGTCCTGCAGCACCAGTCTCACCGGGAAGGAGAACAGGTTGGTCCCGTGCTCTGCACACCAAATTGAAAACCTGCACCATTTGAGGACATATGCTTTCCTAGTGGAAGCCTTCCGAGAGACCAGCAGGATCTCCTCTACCTCACCCTAGAGGTTGAAAGGGGCTAGGGTCACCCCTTCAGCAGCCACACTGTCAGTGACAGGGACCCCAAGTTGGGGTGCAGAAGAGAGCTCCCCCTTCTGGGACAGGAGCCCTTCAAAGTTCCCCAACGGGATGAGAGCCTCCACTGATAGCCTGAGGAGTAGCAGGAAGCATGGTTGCCTGGGCCATCAAGGGGCTATCAGGATGAGCGAGGCTTTGTTGCAGAGGGTCCTGAACAATATCTTGGCAATTAGTGGTGTGAGTGGGAAGGCGTACATGAGGCCTTTCAACCATGAGAAGATGAATGAGTCCGCTGCCACCCTGGAGGGGTGGGTCTGCCGGGAGCAGAAGCGGGGCAACTGGTAGTTGTCCAGACAGACGAATAGGTCTATCTCGGGTTTCCCCCAGAGCTGAAAGAGCCAGTCTGACACACTGGGGTCCAGCTGCCACTCGTGCAGCTGGAGGACTCTGCTCAGTCTGTCGGCCAGTGAGTTGTTCTGGCCTGACAGGTATACTGCCCACAGGAGTATACACTGCCGGACTGCGTAGGAGCAGAGGACCACTGCCTCTTGCCAGAGGGCACAAGACCACGTGCCCCCTGTTTGTTCACATAGAACATTACCACCTGGGTTGTCCGTCTGGACCAACACCGGCTGGTACCATAGGCAGTGACAAAAGGCTCAGAAGGCTAAGTATAATGGCCCGTAGCTCCAGGAGGTTGATCTGCTGGTTGCTCTTGTCCTGCGACCAGCTGCCCTGGGTGCGGAGCTCCTCGTAGTGGGCTCCTCAGCAGAGCAAGGAGGCATCCATGGTGAGGACTCTTAAGGGTCTCGGGGCTTGGAAGGGCATCCCCGCCTCTAGGTTTTGGGGAGTCTGTCATCAGGTCAGGGAGTCCACTAACTGGCGGGTCACGGAGACTGTGTCCCAGAAGCGTCCCGTGGCCTGTGTCCACTGGCCCTCATATGGAAGTGGAAGCCTAGGGTGACGTGGACCGTGGAGGCCATATGCCCGAGTAGGCGCAGGAGAAGCCGGGCAGGTATCAAGGGGGGGGGGTGCTGTATATCCAAAGCCAGGGCCCTGAGATGGGTGGCCTTGGTCTCCGGGCAGGAAGGCCTTAGCCTGCAGGGTGTCCAGTCTTGCTCCTATGAACTCCAGACACTGTGTCGGGAGGAGGTGGGACTTGGGGTAGTTTATCACAAACCCCAAGTGTTGCAGGACCTGGATGGTGCATGCAGTTGCCTGCTGCACCTTTGAGGCCATGCCTTCTTTTATGAGCTAGTCATCCAGCTAGGGGAAGACAGAACCCTTGGAGGCAGAGGAAGGTGGCTACAACTGCCAGGCATTTTGTGAAGACCCTTGGGGCGGAGGCCAAGCCCAAAGGTAGCACCCTGTATTGGTAGTGCCCCCTCCCCCCCAACCATGAAAGAGGACATGTATATAAGCATCCTTCAGATCCAAGGAGAATAGCCAATCTCCCTACTGGAGGTAAGGCAGAAACGTTCCAAGTGAGAGTATCTTGAATGTCTCCCTCACCAGGAACTTGTTCAGGTTGCACAAGTTGAGGATGGCCTTAGACCTCCAGTCCTTTTTGGCACGAGGAAGTACCTGGAGTAGAACCTCTTGCCCTTGAGATGGTGGGATACTGGTTCAACCACCTTGTCCTCGAGAAGACTTGCGAGCTCCTTCAGTAGAAGGTCCTGGTGAAGGGGAGACCTGAGGGGCTCTCCCAGAAAGTAAGGGGGAGGTGAGGTGTCTGAGTCAGACTGAGGAGGTAGCCCTCCCTGACCACCCGAAGTGCCCAGGAATCGGTGGTGACAGTTAGCCACCTTTGGGCATAGTGGATCTGACACCCCCTTGTGTGCTGCTACCTCCCTGGGGTGGAAAGGCTATGCCATGGAGTCAAAAGCTCCACCCTGACTGGGCCAGGGATGACGCTTGAGCCCTTCTGTTGGGGAGGGGCAGCAGGGTTTTTTATAGACAGCCTGGACCTCATCATGAACTCTGTCTCCAGTTCGGCAGCCTTGTAGGTCATGTGTTTGTCAAAGAGGTTTTCTCCTTAGCATGGGACATCGACCAATTTGTCCTGAACCCATTGCTCGAGATCGGATGACGAGCCGACAACTCAAAGCCATCATAGGCTGCCCGAGACATAAACTTGAAGCACTCACGGACGGCCTTGGCCAGGTTCTTGAACCACTGCAGCGGTTCCTTGGACAGAGCAGTCGAGAACCCATCAATTTCCTTCGCGAGGTCTCTCAGGTACATACCCATGTAAAACTGGTAGGCCTGGAAATGACCGATGAGCCTTGAGCTCTGGTAATATTTTCTGCCGAGGGCGTCTAAGGTGTGTGTTTCCCTGCCGGGAGGCACTGAGCTATGTGTCTTCTGACTCTTCAGTCGACGCATGGCTGACTCCACCACCATGGAGTTATGCGGCAACTGTGATTTCTGGAAGCTCGGGCTCCGGCGGACTCGATACATCGAGTCGAGCTGCTTATGCACCACCAGCATTGATGCCAGTGTCTCCCACATACGGAGCATTAGCCATTCCAGGATGCGAGGGATGGGCACATAAGCGATTCCCTTGGAGTGGCCTCATACTGGAGAATTTCTAGCTCCTTCGCCTGAGGGTCCTCCTCCGATTCCGTCAGGAACACTAGGGCCTTAGACATGTCCCTGACGAAGTCAAGGAATGCCACTGTCCTCCGGCGGAGATCACCGCAGGGGCTCTGAAATGGGAGAGTCCAAGGGGATGTTGCGATGGCGACAGGTGTCGAGCAACGCCTCGTCATCCGACTCCCACTTGGAGTAATCTGTCGAGGTCTCGATGGAATGCTGGTCCACAGGCCCCATGGCTGACCCCGGGCTGCGGCCCTCAGAGGCCCCACGACTGGTGCCGTGCACACTGGCTGGGGAGGATCGCGGCCCCGTCGAGTGGGAACCAGAAAGAGACCTCGGTCGAGGATCAACTCGAGGCCGAAGGGTTTCGAGAATCGGCTCGGCCTCCGGGAACATCTTCAACGTCAAGGGCCCAGTGTTCGGAGCGGAGGAACCCGTTGTGCTGGACAACAGCGCCCGCTGCTGGTCCATGAAGGCAGACAAACTGCGCTCCAGGGCCGCCATTCTGGACTCCAGGCCAGAAGACTCCGCAATCATCAGTGCAGGCACCGAAGGAATCAGGCCCAACACCAGTTCCCCCGAAAGGGAATCCTTGACGAGGATGGTGTCTGGTGACTGAGGCCAGTCCGCGGTCAAGTCCTTTCGGGAAACCTTTGCAGGTCGCTCCCTCTCTGATCCATCGGATGAGCGTCTCAGAGTGCGGGACCTGGCTCGGAACGCACCCATCCTGTCAGATCTCTCCAGGGAGGCCACCTTCGAGGTCATCTTCTTCTTCTTGGGTTCCCTCGAGGGAGACCCCATCTCCAAAGAACCACGGCGTCGCTCGGGTTCTGTAGAGCCGCTCCAAGATGCCGTGGCTTCAGATGAGGCCCTGGCCTTCAGAGGTACCAGGGTCTCACGGAAAAATGTATCATTCTGCTGCTGGCGGCTCTTGAGGCCTTGTTAGACATATTTTTCAGAGACCACATGCTGTGGGGTTGTGGTCTGGCCCAAGACAGCAGTCATGTGTGTCGGTCAAAGACATAGGGGTTTGTTTACAAAGCTGCGGTAGCTGTTCACGATCATTATCGGAGTCGCGACCCCCATTGATTTCAATGGGGCCGCGGCTCCGATAACGACCGCAAACCGCTACCGCGGCTTTGTAAACAAGCCCCATAATTTTGGCACACTGATCACACTTTTTAAAACAACTGGTAGCCATGGGGGAAAATAGTACCCCAGCGACGTCGAAGAAACTACAAAAAGGATCTGAACTCGATGCCGAGACAGCAAGGTTGGGTGGTGGGAAGAGTACTGGTGCAGTACCAGAGGAGAGTATGAACTCAGCGTGAAAAATCAACTTTTTCTGGGGACAAGCCAGACAGATGTCTGAAGGGCTCCGTGGAAAAAAAAAAAAAAAAGAGACTGAGCAATATGGCACCCTTAGGCGGGAAGGGGACCATGCATGTGTGGTAGCATCTCCCAAAGGCTTTCTTTGAAAGTTGGGGGGATGCTTCCACGAGGGCTCCGTCGGTGCCATCACCCATATGTAACATAGTAAATGACAGCAGATAAAGACCAGCATGGTCCATCCAGTCTGCCTAGAGTAGGTGCACCCGTCGCTCCGTGCAAGCCACCCCTCCCCATGTCTTTGTTTAGGGATGGACCCACCACTCCATGTAGGACACCCCTATTTGTTGAGAAGTTAGATGGTTCAGTTTATTTTGTTTTTGTCCTGTTGCTATAAAGGGATCCGCAGTGCTTGTCCCATGCTGTTTTAAATTCCATCACCATGTTTGCCCCCACCACTTCCATTGGGAGAGCATTCCAAGCATCCACCACCCTTTCAGTGAAAAAATATTTCCTGACATTGCCTTTCAATTTTCCACCTTGCAGCTTCATGTTATGCACTCTAGTTTTGCAGCTTCCCCGTCTTTGGAAGAGGTTTCTTTGTTCATCGTTCCTCTTTAAGTATTTAAAGGTCTGAATCATATCTCCCCTATCCCTCCTCTCCTCCAAAGTGTACATATTTAGGTCTTCAAGTTTCTTCTTATAGGGTTTCTTACACAGGCTCCAAATCATTTTGGTCGCCTTCCTCTGAACAGTTTCCAGTCTTTTTACATCTTTTGCAAGATTATGGTCTCCAAAACTGAACACAGTACTCCAAGTGAGGCCTCACCAGCGACCTGTACAGTGGCATAAGTACCTCTTCCTTTCTGCTGGTAATCCCTCTTTGTATGCAGCCCAACATCCTCCTGGCTTTTGCCACCGCCTTGTTGCACTGTTTTGCCACCTTGAGATCATCAGAGATGATCACACCAAGGTCTTTCTCCTCACCATGCACACCAACCTCTCTCCCCCTATTGCGTACATTTCCCTTGGATTTCTGCTACCTAAGTGCATGACACTGCACTTTTTCGCATTAAATTGTAATTGCCAAGCATTAAACTATTCTTCCAGCTTTTGTAGATCTTTCCTCATGTTATCCAATCCCTCGGGGGAGTCCACTCTGTGGCAAATTTTTGTTCATCTGCAAAAAGACAGACTTTTCCATTCAGTCCTTCAGCAATATCCCTCACAAATACATTGAACAGTGCCGGGTCCAGGACCGACCCCTGGGGCAACCCGCTAATCACCTTCCTTTCATCCGAGTGAGCTCCATGTACAATCACCTTCTGTCGTCTGTCAGTCAACCAATTTCTAATCCATTTCACCATCTTGGGAGCCATCCCCAAGTTATTGAGTTTGTTGACAAGCCTCCTATGAGGAACAGTATCAAAGGCTTTGCTGAAATCCAGGTAGATGACATCCATTGCATGCCCCTGATCTAGTTCCTTGGTCACCCAGTCAAAGAACTCAATCAGATTTGTTTGACAATACCGTCCTTCAGCAAAACCATGTTGCTTCGAATCTTGCAACCTGTTGGTTTTGAGAAAGTTCACTATTTGCTCTTTCAGGAGCGCCTCCATTACTTTTCCCACCACCGGGGTAAGGCTCACGGGTCTGTAGTTTGACACTTCTTCCCTGTCACCACTTTTGTATAGAGGTACAACATCAGCCATTCTCCAGTCCTGAGGAACCTCTCCTGTTTCCAAGGATCTGTTGAATACATCTTTTAACGGCCCTGCAAGACCCTCTCTGAGCTCTTTCAGTATCCTGGGATGTTTCCCATCCGATCCCATGGCTTTGTCCACTATCAGTTTAGCAAGTTGTTCCAACACCTCATCTTCTGTGAATGGTGTGGTATCTACTTCATTCCCATTTTTATATTTGGGAGTCACAGCTGGTCCATCTCCAGGATTTTCTTTAGTATAAACAGAGCAGAAGTATTTGTTTAGCAATTTCACTTTTTCTATGTCACTTTCCATGAGTCCTTTTTCCCAGCACTTCTGAGTCCTGCAATTCCAACTCTGATCTTCTTCCTTTCCCGAATATACCTGAAGAAAGTTTTGTCGCCACCCTTAACATCTTTAGCCATCTTTTCCTCTGCCTTTGATTTTGCTATCCTTATTTCTCTTTTTGATTCTTTGAGTTTGATCCTGTATTCATTTCTGTGTTCTTCTGTTTGCAAGCTTTTGAATTTTGAGAAAGCTATGTTTTTTGCCTTTATTTGAGAAGCCACTTCTTTGGAAAACCAAATAGGTTTCCTTCTCCTCTTGTTTTTATTTACTTTTTTTACATATTTATCTGTTGCCCCTTTTATTGCCACCTTTAGTTTAGCCCATTGCAATTCCACTTCCCTTATTCTCCTTCCACCCTGTCATCTCCTCCTTTAGGTACTTGGCCATTTTTTAGAAGTCAGTGTTTTTGAAGTTTAGGACTTTGAGCTTGCTATGTTTGGCCTGTACCTTGGCTTTTATCTCAAACCACACCGTGTAATGATTGCTGTTGCTCGCAGGGGCACTCATGCAGACATTCGAACGCTATCACCGTTGGTGAGCACTAAATCCAGCGTTGAGCTTTCCCTGGTTGGTTCCACGACCATTTGTCTAAGTGATGCATCTTGGAGAGCATCTACAATTTTTTTTGCTTCTTTCCAGATGTGCAGGAGTAATCCAATCCACATCAGGTAGATTAAAGTCACCCAAAATGATTGCTTCCCCCTTTATGGCTATCTTGGCAATATCTATAATCAATTCGTTATCTATCTCTTCAATTTGAGTCAGAGGTCTGTAGACTACAGCAGTATGGATGACAGTGCCATCTCCTCTTTCCAACGCAATCCAGAGCGCTTCTTCTTTTCCCCATGTACCCTGCATTTCAGTAGCTTTAATATTGCTTTTGACATACAAGGCTACTCCTCCTCCTTTTCCATTTTCTCTGTCTCTTCTGAATAGATTATAGCCAGCTATGGCTATATCCCAATCATGCGATTCATTAAACCATGTTTCTCTAACTGCCACGATGTCCAAATCCATTTCCACCATTAGGGCTTCCAGGTCCGGAACTTTGTTGGCTAAGCTTCGAGCATTTGTGCTCATTGCTTTCCAGCATTTACCTGGCTTGTATGTATTTTGTTCTGCCCACATCTTCCCACTTGTTTTTGATGTGTGGTTTAAAAGTGTGGCTGTTTCTGATGTTATTCTGCTTTTGCAGGGGGTGGCGTGCAGGTCTTGACCTTCCACATCCGTCATCCCCTTTTCCTAGGACTGACTTCCTGCTTGTTCCCGGAGAAAGTATCTAGAGTGCATTTTGTTGCCTGTAGAACGTTTATTCTATTTGACTCAATGCCCTCCTAACACCCCTCCACCAATTTGACCTATCCTATTCACTGCAATCTTCATGTCCACCACCCACCTAGCTATCTACATGCCTAATCCACATGGTCCCCCCCAACAGAGCAAGAAGAACATCAGCTGTAAACTTGCTAGCAATACCAAAGGCTTCAACAAAGTCCAACACGAACACCACAAACAGGGCATTCAGTTTTTATGTACCAAAATGCTGGAACACCCTACCCCCTGACATTAGAGCCATTACCAATCTATATCAGTTCAGGAAGGCTCTCAAAACATACCTTTTCTGCCAATATTTCCCAGACAGCAACTGAACTAGATATCCCCTCCAAGAAATGACCCAATCTAGAAATGCCCTCACACTGCAGTGTAGATAGTTTATGTATATAGTTAACCCAGTTATCCAAGTTTGTATATAGTTAAGTTTGTATATAGTTAACCCAGTTATCCAAGTTTGTACTCCTGTTCAATGTAAAACCTGACAGTTTGTCGTTATGGTCGTTTTGTTATGATGTAAACCGCGCTGATTCTAAATAGCGCGGTATATAAGAAACTGTAATAAATAAAAAATAAATAAATAAATAAACAGAATGGCTAACCTAATCCTTCCATCTGGGGCACATGCCCTTGTAGAAGCATCCTCGGTGCAAGGGCAGGCCCTAGCCAGAGATAACGTCTTGCCAGCCCAAGATAATGCTCTCCTTTCAGGTGACCTAACTCCTCCATGGCAGCATAGAGGCTGTCAGACTGGAGGCGTGACTTCTCTACTATATCCCTGAAGGTCTCCTCAATATACCTCTCTGTCATTCTCTGTTTCTCCAAGTCTACTACTCGAGCCTCTAGAGATTGAACGTGTTTCATAAGAGCTAATCATGACTGAGATTCCCTACCACCTCTCCTCAGAGGTTGTTAATGCTACCTCCACAGCACTTGTCAGCCAGGGAATCAAACTCAATGTGCAACACATGCCACCCCAAGTTACAAGACTGGGCTTCTTATTTTAGTTTTCTTATTTCCTCTAATGAATTTTTGGATCTACTCATGAATCATTGGGCGTGCTACTTAAAATGCTTATAAAAACTCTAATTACTGGTTCCAGAGACTTGATCTCTGAACCACTATCCCCTATTGCTGAGGTTATGTGGACAAGCACATAAGCCGAAAAGAACTCCTAGCTTATGCAACAAAACCCCTTCTCTGAGAGGCAAAAATAGAGTGCTTCCAGGAATCTTAAGCTCAAAATACCAAGCTCTGATCAGTTTGCAAAGCTGAACAGGCTTGGCTTACCAAAAGAGACCTTCCATTTAAAAACAGATGGGCATAGGATAACCAGGAAAGTCACAATTCTATTTTAGGAGCTAGAAATGACAAGAGTCTTATTTAAACATCATTTGTAAAAGCACTTATTATCTAGGATGGGATGAAATCTCCTTATTTTATCACCAGCAAATACTTGGAAAAAAAATCCCTGCCCTCTTTCTCTTTCCTCTGGTAGAATAGCTTCAACCATACAGATGTGGTCAACATTTTGGCACTCTTGCATTTTAGATATGTTATGTATATCATCTTGAGAAATATTTGAAAATATTCCAACTATAGACGTAGTAATTTCTGAGAGAAAAACAAAATGTGACCTGGACAGGATTAATGGCACCCTTCACTAATATTTGGTTGCACAACCCTTGACAGTGATGATAGCCTCCAAACGTTTCTTGTAGCCATCTATAAGTTTCACACATCTGTCTTCTGGTAGTTTCTCTACTCTTCAACTGTGATATGTTCCATGAATGTTTCCAGGGTTCCTTTTACCTATTGCAGATTTCAGCTCTATCCAAAGGTTCTCGATTAGAATGAGATCAGCACTCATTGTTGGCCAGTTTAAACAGTCCATTTGTTCCTTTCTAACCATTCTTTTGTATTTTTGGATGTATATTTTGGGTCACTGCCCTGCTGGAGGACCCATGACCTTTGACCTAGACCTAGTTTTCTGACACTAGGTAGCATGTTTCGCTCCAAAATACCTTGGTAGTCCTCCGACTTCATGATTCCTTTAATACTTTCCAGGCCTTCAGGTTCCTGAGGCAGCAAAACAGCCCCACAACATTATGGAACCTTCACCATATTTAAGTGTAGGAAGGGTATTTTTTTCCTTATAAGCTTCATTTCTTCAACTGTAAATGTATCACTGGTCTGCATTGCCAAAGAAAAGTTTGGTTTCATCTGTCCACAGAACATTTCCCCAGAAGGAATGTGGTTTCTCAAGGTAGGTTTGGGCAAAGAACAGGCGTGCCTTTTTATATCTGTCTTTGAGCAGTGGAGTTCTTTAACCTTCGTCCATAAAGTCCTTCTTTGTTTAGTGCACGGCATATGGTGCGTATTGAAACCATCACTCCACATTGCCCAAGGTCAGCCTTAAGCTCTTTGGATGTTGTACATGGTGTTTTTCTAACAGTTCGCACTAACCTTCAAAGACTTCTTGGATTAATTTTTCTCTTCCCACCATGTACTGGGAGGTTCTCGAAAGTTCCATGAGCAGAAAACTTCTCAATATTGTAAATTCCAGACACAGGAATCCCAAGGTCTTTGGAGATGGCCTTGTACAGTTTTAAAGTTTGATGATAATGGATTTTCTGATGTCTCAGGCAACTCTTGTCTTCACCACTGTGGAAATGGAACAGGGAATGAATATTACCATTTTATTTATTTAAAGGGTATTTATATCCTGCCTTATCCTTCAATCAAGGCGGTGTACACAGCAAACAATCAATTTGTATTGGCATTTGTGTTCTCATGTGTTCTTATACTGTACAGTGGCTGTGTAGGAGTGTAATTCAGATTGACTGGAGTGTACTATTTACAGCATGAGCTTTATACAGTGTTATGTACAATGAGCATGCGGGGTAGGTCATATACAGTGGTATGTACAATGAGCATGCAGGCTAAGTCATTAGTTCGGTGTTGGTGATCCCCTTATGTGCTAAGGCCATAGTGCTTCAAGAAGAGCAAAGTTTTTAGCTGCTTTCGAAAGTCCTTAGTGTCATCTGTTGATCGAAGTTCATCAGGGAGTGTGTTCCATATTATAGGAGCCGCCATTGATAGTGCTCTTCGTGCGGTAGTCCTGCGTGCCTTTGTGTAGTCTTTTAGAATGTTGATTGTGTCCGACATGGCTCTCCTCCTAGGTCTTGTGCTGATGTCGGGTTTTAAATATTAGAGCCATCATTCATTGGTTGAATCAAGTCATGTGAATACTGACAAATGTTCACAGGTGTATCTAATTTTATTGCTTTGGGAATGGGATTCTTCTGTTCAAACTAATTGAATTTTTATAAGGGTGCCACTAAACATGTTCTGGATAGTCCAATACAAATACAACCCCGAGGCACCAAAGGACTAGGTATGCCTCATATGGAATCCAAAAGAACAAACATAAAACCCACCCTGGAAATGTTTCTCCCCCTCCCTTATTGGTTAAATATAAACAGAAGGAATTTTTTGTCGGACCTTGACAGCGTGTGGGGGTTAGCCACTACAATTGTTCAGTCCTTTTTAATCAATTTTTGCAGTAAAACACACAGCACTTCAGCTGCTAAAGAACTCAATTGCACTTATCTGAATGTAAGTCTAAAACAGAGTGTAGCCACCACCAAGAAAAATTCAAAACATAGCACCATGTTTCAGGTTTCTCAGCTTTTTAAACTCTGCTTCAGGCACGTGAACGACTCCGTTACAAATCCAAATTAAACCAGGGAGAACGGCTTAAAACATAGGGTCTGACGTTGCTGAAGTGTGATTGCTTACTACCTGGCTAATCAGGGGCAGAGAACAACTGTATAATCGCCTCCCTACATGACCGGGAAATCTAAATGAGACTATACCAATCCAATTCTAAATTTAAGCCCATAGGGGACACAGTGTTCAAACAAAAAATCCATTTTTATTCTCTAAGCTGCAGGCTGCTTGTCTGTCACCATCCCTGATGGAAGGATGTATCCAGTCCAGCACTCTCCAAGTAAACTTAGAAAAATCATGATCATTTTGCACCACATATTGCACCATAGGGGCTGACAAGAACTTTGAACATATCCGTGAAGCATGCTCAGTCAGTCTTTTTTAATAAGGACCGATCGTACGGCCGACATACTGAAGGCCACATGAGAATTGGATAAGATATACCACAAAAGTAGTGTCACAGGTAGTATGGAATTTTAGGCGCCACGCCTTATTTGACCTTACATCAGTCCAAACCGCCCCCTCTAGAGTCTCCAAGCAGAATGAGCAACGCTTGAAAAGCGTAGTTACTCACCTGTAACAGGTGTTCTCCGGGGACAGCAGGAATCAGTCCTCACATATGGGTTATGTCGGCGCTGACGGAGCCCAACCGGAGCAAATCCCCAGCTTTCAAAGAAAGCATTTGGGAGTTGCCTCCACGCATGCGTGGTCCCCTTCCCGCCCAAAGGGGCCATCTTGCTCAGTCAAATGACATAGCTAAAGACGGCAAAGAACAAAAAAAACCAAAACAAAACAGGACTGCAACTCTAAGAAGAGGAGGGAGGGTTGTGAGGACTGATTCCTGCTGTCCCCAGAGAACACCTGTTACAGGTGAGTAACTACACTTTCTCCGGGAACAAGCAGGAAGTCAGTTCTCACATATGGGACTCCCCAGCTACAGGCTACTAGGAACCCATAGACAAAAAAGGCTCCCTCATCGAGAACCGCAAGCAGCTGCATTGGAAAAAACTCTCAACTGACAAGGAATTAGCACTCCGGTAGCCTGAACACAGAAGGGTCAGAGGGCAGGAGTTGCCTATGCCTCAAAAAGGTTATGAAGTATGGCCTGGCCAAAGGCAATGTCCCGTCAGGACTCCCTACCAGGCAGTAATGAGCTGCGAGGTATGAACCGAAGACCAGGTGGCAGTGCGGCAGATGTCTGTCAGAGGAACAGAGTGAAGATGAGCCAGAGAGGTTGCCATGGCCCTGACCTTGTGAGCCGTGACACGGCCCTCCAATGGAAGTTTTTCTTCCTCATAGGCCCGGGCAATACAGTCCGCCACCCACATGGACAGCGTGCGCTTGGGTCACCGCCTGCCTCAGTTTGCTGGAGCCATAGGAAACAAAAAGCTGTGATGCTTTGCGGTGGTCTTGAGTATGCTGAATGTAGAAAGATAAAGCCCTCCTACAGTCTAGGGTATGGAGGACAGCCTCAGCGCGACCGGCATGTGGTCTGGGAAAGAAGGTAGGGAGAACCACTTTTTGACTGAGGTGGAAAGAGGACACCACCTTTGGAAGAAACTTGGGGTGTGTGCGAAGCACTACCCTATTCTTGTAGAACCTGATATAAGGCCTTTCCGCCATGAGGGCCTGAAGCTCGCTCACTCTTCGGGCGGAGATGAGGGCGACGAGGAACACCACCTTCCATGAGAGATAGCAGAGATGGCACATAACCATCGGTTCAAAAGGCGGAAGGATGAGCCGCCCCAACCCCACATTGAGATCTCATTCGGGTGCCAGAGGGCAGACCGGGGGCTTAGACAGGAGAAGGCCCTTGAGGAACCAGAATACTGTCAGGTGCGCCGAGAGTGGTTTCCCGTTTATCGGATGGTGGTTGGCCACGAGGACACTGAGATGTACTCTGATGGAGTTGGATTTGAGTCCCGAGTCAGAGAGGTGGAGAAGGTACTGTAGTACCATGGCCACCGGGCAGGAGAAAGGGTCGGTCCCCGAGCTGTACACCAGAGCACAAACCTGCGCCACTTAAAGGCGTAAGCCTGTCTAGTAGATGCTCTTCAGGAAGCCAGCAGGATATCCTCCACTTCCCTCGGAAGTAGGATTGGAGCTAGAGAGACCCTCTCAGCAGCCACACCATCAGCAACAGGGAGCTGGGGTTGGGGTGCTGGAGAGAGCCCCCCTCCTGGGAGAGGAGCCGTGAGACTGTCCCCAGAGGGATAGGAGTCTCCACCACTAGCTGTAGAAGGAGTGGGAACCACAGTTGCCGAGGCCACCGTGAGGCTATCAGAATGACCGAAGATCTGTCGCAAAGAATCTTGAACAGGGTCTTGGCGATCAGAGGTGTCGGGGGAAATGCATACAGGAGACCCCCCCCCCCCCCCGACCACAAAATCAGAAAGGCGTCGATAGTCACCCTGTCGGGGTGTGGTTGCCAGGAACAGAAATGGGGCAACTGGTGGTTGTCCGGGCTGGCGAACAGGTCCAGCCTCGGGTATCCCCAGATCCGAAAGAGCCTGTGGGCCACTTTTGGGTCCAGCTGCCATTCATGGGGCTGGAACAGTCTGCTGAGCCTGTCTGCTAGCCAATTGCTGTGGACTGGCAGGTACACTGCTTTGAGGAGAATGCCCTGTTGGACTGCAAATGAACACAGGTCCATAGCTTCCCGACACAGGATGCGGGACCCCGTGCCACCCTGTTTGTTCACGTAGAACATGGCAACCTGGTTGTCGGTCTGGACTAGAACGGAGCTGTGACTCAGGGATTTCCGGAACGCCCTTAGGGCACGGCGGATCGCACGCAGCTCCAACAGGTTGATCTGTTGAGCACGCTCGTCTGGAGACCAGATGCCCTGGGTGCGGAACGCCTGGCAGTGGGCTCCCCAGCACAACAGGGAGGCATCTGTGGTGAGGACCCTCGAATGCTGAGGGACCTGAAAAGGCATTCCCGCTTCCAAGTGGTGGGGGGACTGCCACCAGTTTAGGGACCATGCCAGGCGCCTGGTGACTCTGACCCTGTCCTGGAGGCGCCCTGTTGCCTGGGACCACTGGTCCCTGAGGCACCACTGCATAATTTGCATGTGCAGGCGGGCATCTGGAGTGACATGGACTGTGGAGGCCATGTGCCCGAGGAGGCGCAACAGGAGTCGTGCCGGCACCGAAGGGCAGCACTGTACCTTTTTGGCCAGTGCCATTAGCCTGTTGACTCTGTTCGTAGGCAGGAAGGCCTTGGCTGGGAGAGTATCGATCCTTGCCCCGATAAGTTCCAGCTCTTGAGCCGGTTTCATGCTGGACTTGTGGTAGTTGATTAGGAAGCCCAAGTGCTGAAGAACTTGGATAGTGCGTGTCATGGCCTGCTGCACCTCAGGGGCCGAGATGCCCCTGATGAGCCAGTCATCGAGGTAGGGGAAGACGAAAATCCCTAGAAGCCTGAGAAAGGTGGCGACTACCACTAGGCACTTTGTGAATACCCTGGGGGTCGAGGCAAGGCCAAAGGGCAGCACCCGGTATTGGAAGTGAAGGCCCCCCACCACAAAGCGGAGGTACTGTCTGTGGTTTGGGTGGATTAGGATGTGCGTGTATGTATCCTTTAGGACTAAGGAACATAGCCAGTCTCCCTGGTGGAGGTAAGGAGGTAATGTTCCAAGGGAGAGCATCTTGAACTTCTCCTGCACCAGGAATCTGTTGAGGTTGTGGAAGTCGAGGATGTGCCTGACCTTTTTGGCACGAGGAAGTACGTGGAGTAGAACCCCTTGCCCCTGAGATGATGTGGCACTGGTTCCACCACTCTGTCCTCGAGAAGACCCGCCAACTTTTTCAAAAGAAGATCCTGGTGAAGGTGAGGCTGGGAGGGCTCTCTGGGAAAGTAGTGCGGAGGCATTTTGGCTAGGCAAAGGAGGTAACCCTCCTTGACCACCTGTAATGTCCAGGCGTCGGTGGTGATGGTTCTCCACCTGTGGGCGAACAGGGAGAGCCGACCTCCTGTAGGCTGCCTGGCCTCACTGGAGAGAGGGGCCATGCTGTAAGAGTCAAAAGCTTCCCCCTGGTTGAGCCGGGGTCAAAGCCTGGGGCTTAAGGGCCTGCTGCTTATGTGGACCATGCCCCTGCCCTTTGGTCTGCTGCCTCTGTTGGGGCGTTGGGGGGGCCTGATAAGGGGGATAACCTTGGTAAGCAGCGGGTTTCCTCAGGTAGGACTTTTTCCCGAGCCCTTCTTTCGGGCAGGGGCTGAGGTCTTTTTAGAGAGCCTAATCCTTGTCATGAACTTGGTCTCTAGTTCGGCGGCCTTTTCAGTCATGGGCTTGCCGAATAGGTTCTCCCTCCGGCATGGGATATCGATAAACCTTTCTTGTACCCATTGCTCGAGATCGAACCCGTCGTAGGCCACTTGAGACATAAATTTGGAGCATTCACCGATGGCTCTGGATAGGGCCTTGAAGCACTGCAAGGGCTCCTCGGCAAGACCAGCTGAGAACCTGGCGATCTCTTTTGTTAGGTCTCTTAGGTACATGCCCATGTACAGCTGATAGGCCTGGATTCGGCCATTCAGCATCGCGCCCTGGTAACATTTTCTGCCGAGGGCATCCAAGGTGCAGGCCTCCCTGCCGATTGGTACCGAGGAGTGTGTCTTCTGACTTTTTAGTCGACGCATGGCCGATTCCACAATCATGGAATTATGCGGCAATTGAGATTTTTTAAACCCGGGGCTCCAGCGGACTTGATACATCGAGCCACTTGCTAATCACCGGTGTCGACGCCGGTGTTTCCCACATGCGGAACATAAGGCCCTCCAGGATGGGAGGAATGGGCACCGTGAGGGTTTCCCGAGGAGGGACCTCATATTGGAGGATCTCGCGTCCATCTGCTCGAGGACCCTCTTTGGACTCCGTTGGAAAAGCCAAAGCTTTGGACATATCTTGAACAAAGTCTCAAAACGTCATGTCCTCGGGGGGAGATCGCCTCCGAGGCTCCGACACTAGGGAATCAGAAGGAACATCCCGGTGAAGGTGAGTGTCCGGAGACACCTTGTCTTCCAACTCCCAGACGGAGGCATCCAAGGACGACAGGTGGCAGTCCTCGGGCTGCTCCGGCGCTCGTTGGCTTGCCGGTGACGATCTCCGTCCGGAAGAACGGGAGATAGAGCTGGACCTTGGCCAAGGATCTACTCGGGCCCGTAGGGCTTCGAGGATTAGCTAGGGCGCCGGTGTCAACTTCGTTGTCGAGTCCCAAGTGGTCAGGGCAGAGGAACTGGACATACCATATACTAGTGCCCTTTGCTGCTTCAGGAAGGCAGTGATCCTGCGTTCCAAGGAATCAATCCTGGACCTGAGCTCAGGAGGTTCTGCAGCATCTGGTTTGGGTGCCGATGGAATCGGGGTCGACGCCGGTTCCTCCGGAGGGGAGTCCTCGACTAGTATAGGACGCACTGGCCAGGGCCGGTTCATGTCCAGCTCCTTCCGACAGAGCTTGATCGGACGCTTCTTCCCCGATGCCTTGGGTTGACGCTCGGGGCTCCGTGACTGGACCCACGAGGGACCTGGTCATTCTGAACCATCCAGAGATGCAGCCGTTGAGGAATTTCTCCTTTTGGGTTCCCTCGAGGGGGACCCCCTCTCTGAGGTCCCCCGACGCCACTCGGGTTCGGAGCACTCCTCCCGGGGCGTGGAGGCCCTCAGACGAGGTCCTGGCTTTCGGAGGCATAGGGGAATCAGGGAAAATTCCTTCATGCTGCTGCTGGCAGCTTTTCAGGGCCTTCAAAGACATAAGCTTGCAAAGGCCACAAAAACAGCCGGGTCGAGGAACTGGATGTAAGAACATAAGAACATAAGACATGCCCATACTGGGTCAGACCGAGGTCCATCAAGCCCAGTATCCTGTTTCCAACAGTGGCCAATCTAGGTCATACGTACCTAGCAATATCCCCAAAAGACACAGGTTCCACAATGCTTGTACTGGGTCAAGCATTGATATCCTGGGTCCCTTTTTAGAAACATAGAAACATAGAAATATGACGACAGAAAAAGACCACATGGCCTATCTAGTCTGTCCTTCCATAACAACTACAACAGTCCACTTTTTGCCTTTAGAGATCCTCTGTGTTGGTCCCATGCTTTCTTGAATTCAGTTACTGTCCTCATCTCTACCACCTCCACTGGGAGACTATTCCACGGATCCACTACTCTTTCCGTAAAGAAATATTTCCGCATATCACTCCTGAATCTATCTCCCTTCACCCTCATCCCATGTCCCCTCGTAGCAGAACTTGCTTTCAATTGAAAGAGGCTCTCTCCCTGAACATTTATGCCACGGAGGTATTTAAACATCTCAATCATATCACCTCTATCCCGCCTTTCCTCTAAGGTGTACATATTAAGATCCTTAAGTCTGTCCTCATATGCTTTATAATGAAGCCCATTAATCATTTTGGTAGCAACCCTCTGCACCGACTCCATCCTGTTCACATCCTTTTGAAGGTGCGGTCTCCAGAATTGCACACCATACTCCAAATGAGGTCGCACCAAAGACTTATACAGAGGCATTATCACCTCCTTTTTTCTGCTAGCCATTCCTCTCCGTATGCACCCAAGCATCCTTCTAGCTTTTGCTGTCGCCTTTTCCACCTGTTTAGCTACTTTAAGATCATCAGACACAACCACGCCTAGGTCCCGCTCTTCTTTAGTGGACAAAAGTACTTCACCTCCTATACTGTATTGCTCCCTTGGATTGCTGCAGCCCAAATGCATGACCTTACATTTTTTAACATTAAATCCCAGCTGCCAAATTCTAGACCATTCTTCAAGCTTAGCTAGATCCCTCCTCATGTTATCTACCCCTTCCTGGGTGTCTACTCTATTGCAGATTTTGGTATCATCCGCAAAGAGGCAAACCTTACCCGACAGCCCTTCCGCTATATCACTAACAAAGATGTTAAAAAGAATCGGACCAAGGACAGATCCCTGGGGCACACCACTGGTAACATCCTTCTCCTCAGAGTGAGCTCCATTTACTTGTACTCTTTGTCGCCTCCCACCCAACCAATTTCTAACCCAAGCAGTAACTTTAGGGTCCATCCCTAGGGTGCTCAGTTTGTTTATAAGTCGCCTGTGAGGAACAGTGTCAAAGGCTTTACGGAAATCTAAATACACCACATCTAGAGCTCTCCCTCGGTCCAACTCCCTGGTCACCCAGTCAAAAAAATCAATCAGATTTGTCTGACAAGACCTGCCTCTGGTGAATCCATGCTGCCTCGGATCCTGTAATCCGCTGGACTCCAGAAACCTCACTATTTTCTCTTTCAGCAGCGTTTCCATTAATTTACTCACCACCGAAGTTAAACTAACCGGCCTGTAGTTTTCAACCACATCCTTACTTCCGCTTTTGTGTAAAGGCACCACATGAGCCTCTCTCCAGTCCTTTGGCACCACTCCCGACTCCAACGAGGCATTGAAAAGGTCAGTCAGTGGAGCTGCTAGAACGTCCCCAAGTTCCCTCAGTATTCTAGGGTGTATCCCATCCGGTCCCATCGCTTTGTCTACTTTAAGTTGAGCTAGTTTCTCACGAACACAGTCTTCTGAAAATAGTTCAAGATGTCCCTCGCTTCTGTTCTTATTTGTGGGTGTTTTCTGAGGTCCTGCTCCTGGTTCTTCATCTGTGAACACAGAACAAAAATATTTGTTAAGCAATTCCGCTTTATCCTTATCAGCTTCTACATATTCCCCCCCTGCACCCTTGAGTCTGACAATACCACTTTTGCTCTTCCTCTTCTCACTAATATATCTGAAAAATGTCTTATCCCCCCATTTTATTGCATTGGCTATTTCCTCCTCCTTTTGAATCTTTGCCTTCTTGACTACTTTGCTAGCTTCTCTAAGTTTTTCCAAATACAGATGCCTGTCTTCTGCTCTCTGTGATCTCTTGTATTTCATGAAGGCCTCCCTCTTTTTCTTCACTTTTTCAGCTACTTCCTTCGAAAACCATAGCGGTCTCCTGTTCCTTTTGCCTTTATTTACCATTTTAACAAAAAGGTTGGTTGCCCTTAAAATACCACCTTTCAGTTTTGCCCACTGTTTTTCTACATCCCCCAGCTGTTCCCATCCCACTAACGACTCCCTGAGGTATTGGCCCATCTTCGCAAAGTTAGTCTTCCTAAAGTCTAAGATCCTCACCTTGGAATGGATTCTAACAGCCCTAGTCCTAATACTGAACCACACCATCTGGTGATCACTGGATGCAAAATGATCTCCCACTACAACATCAGAAACACTTTCACCATTGGTAAGCACCAAGTCCAGTATGGCCCCTTCACGTGTGGGGTCTGTTACCAATTGCCTGAATAGTTCTCCCTGTAGAGAATCCAGGATCTCCTTACTTCTAGATGATACTGCAGCAGGAATGTGCCAATCAACATCTGGCATATTGAAATCTCCTATCAGTAGCACTTCCCCTTTCCTAGCAATGCTGCGTATGTCTTCAATTAACTCTCTGTCCACCTCTTCCTCTTGTGAGGGAGGTCTGTATATCACTCCAATGCAAATAGATTTCTCTTTCCCTCTTTCTAGTTTAACCCACAATGCCTCCTCTCTCCCTTTTAAGCTCTGTAATTCCAAAGCTTTAATAGTAGTTTTTACATATAGTGCCACTCCTCCTCCTCTTCTTCCTACCCTGTCCTTCCTGAATAAAGTATAGCCAGGTATAGTTACATCCCAGTCATTGTTTTCTGTGAACCATGTTTCTGTAACTGCCACTAAATCCAAGTCAGCCACTCCCACCAAAGCTTCAATCTCAGGGATCTTATTTCCCATGCTACGGGCATTAATACACACTGCTTTCCATATGTTACCCCTGTTACCCATTTCCATAAAGGTATTTAATGTATCACCTACCTGGGGGCTTTCACTTACCTGGGGGCTTTCTTCACCCATCCCCAAGGAATCTAGTTTAAATCTAGTGGTTTATGGACCTTTCCCTCCAGGAACTTGTCCAAACCTTTTTTAAACCCAGCTATACTAACAGCCCTTACTACATCCTCCGGTAACAGATTCCAGAGTTTGATTACACGTTGAGTGAAAAAATATTTTCTCTTATTTGTCTTAAATAGTTTACCCTGTAGCTTCATTACATGTCCCCTAGTCTTTCTATACTCTGATAGCGTAAACAATTGATCCACGTTTATCCGTTCCACTCCATTCATTAATTTATAGACCTCTATCATATCTCCCCTCAGCCGTCTCTTCTCCAGGCTAAAGAGCCCTAACCTTCTTAGCCTCTCTTCATAGGAGTAGCCTTCCATCCCCTTCACCAATTTGGTGGCTCTTCTCTGTACTTTTTCTAATAACGCTATGTCCTTTTTAAGATACGGTGACCAGAATTGCACACAATATTCAAGGTGCGGTCGTACCATGGAGCGATACAGAGGCATTATAATATCCTCTGTTTTGTTCTCCATCCCTTTCCTTATCATACCTAGCATTCTATTTGCTTTCTTGGCCGCCGCTGCACACTGGGCGGAGGGTTTTAGCATGTTATCCACGATGACTCCTAAATCTTTTTCCTGGGTGGTGGTTTCTAATGTGGAGCCTTGCATCGTGTAACTATAGTGTGGGTTGTTCTTTCCTAGGTGCATAACTTTGCACTTGTCCACATTAAATTTCATCTAGCAGTTGTCCACATTAAATTTCATCTAGCAGTTGTGCGTATCGGTGAGGGACATAATTTTTCCACACTTGACAAACTTTTTGAACCCGCTGGTAGCCATGGAGGGAAAAAGGCCCCAACAAGGTTGAAGACCTTTAGGGCTGCCAGCAAGGAAAAAACAAGGGTGGGAATGCCCAAAAAGAAAAATAAAAGAAAAAGGCGAGCCGACACAATACCAGGGTACTGGGGCAGGTGAGAAGGGTACTGGTACTAGCTGGAAGAAAAAACAACAGCCAGAAGGCAAGAAGAAAACCACTTTTTCTAGGGTAGAGAACAGACTACGTCTGAAGGGCTCTGCGGAAAAAAGAAGACTGAGCAAGATGGCCCCTTTGGGCAGGAGGCAGACCACGCATGTGTGGAGGCAACTCCCAAACGCTTTCTTTGAAAGCTGGGGATTTGCTCCGCACGGTCTCCGTTGGCACCGACGTAACCCATATTTGAGGACTGACTTGCTGCTTGTTCTTGTTTTTATACTAGGGGCAGGAATCTCTGTGACTGGTTGGTTCATGCTTCCCCCAGGACCTAGCAGTCGGTGGAGTGGGCTGGTCACTACCCTTGTGGGCAGTGCTCATTCTGCTCTGAGACTCTAGAGGGGCGGTTTGGACTAATGCAAGGTCAAATAAGTGTCACTACCTGTGACACTACTTTTGTAGTATATCTTATCTAGTGCTCATGTGGCCTTCAGTATGTCGGCCATACAATCTGTCCTTTAAAAAAAAAAAAAAAAGATTGGCTGAGCATGCTTCACAGATACATACAAAGATCTTGTCAGCCCCAATGGTGCAACATGGTCATGATTTTTCTAAGTTTACTTGGAGAGTGCTGGACTGGATACATCCTTCCATCAGGGGTGGTGACAGACAAGCAGCCTTGCAACTTAGAGAACAAAAATGGATTTTTCGTTTGAACACCGTGGCCCCTATGGGCTTGAATTTAGAATTGGATTGGTATTGTCTCATTTAGATTTCCTGCCATGTAGGGAGGCGATTACACAGTTGTTCTCTATTCCTGATTGGCCAGGCAGCAAGCAATCACACTTCAGTGACGTCAGACACTATGTTTTAAGTGGTTTTCCCAGGTTTAGTTTGGCTTTGTAACAGAGTGGTTCGCGTGGAATGTCAACCTGTAGCAGGGTTTAAAAATCTGAAGAAACCTGAAACATGGTGCTATGTTGCTGAATTTTTCTTGGTGATGGCTACACTCCGTTTTGGACTTATATTCAGATAAATGCAACTGAGGTCTGTAGCAACTGAAGTGCTGTGTGTTTTACTGCAAAAATTGATTAAAAAGGACTGGACAATTGTAATGGCTAACCCCCACACGCTGTCAAGGTCCGACAAAAAATTCCTACTGTTTATATTTAACCAATAAGGGAGGGGGAGAAACTTTTCCAGGGCAGGTTTTATGTTTATTCTTTTGAATAAATATATCCTGGTAATGACCCAGTTTATTTATTTTTATTTATTTAGCTGTATTTATATCCCGCTTTTCACCGGGTCAAAGCGGTCAATTGGGGGATACATTTAACATGAGGGGATATGAGACACATATACTAATACTTACAGGGAACATGGGCAATGGAGGGTTAAGTGGCTTGCCCAAGACCACAAGGAGTGCCTACAGGACTAGAAATCCCAATCCCTCCGGCCTGAGATTGCTGTCCCCAGGTGGGACTTGAACCCCCGGCCCTCGGGCCTGAAGTACCTTGTCCTAACCACTAGACCACTCCTACCCCAGTTGTTATACTATTTCCTTGTTTAACTGGTCTTGTTTTATTTGATTCTTTTAAGTGTAAAACATGTGCGCATATAAAGTCCAAAGCCATTTCACTGGCCACTTTTTTTAAGGAGAGTTGGTACAAGGATGCCAATAATATTGACTGCAGCTGTACTGGACTTTACTAGGAAAAGAGTTACTTGATATGTACTTCCTATGCTGAAGTTTGACCAAGATATTCTCAGTGGGCAAATTATTTTAAAAAGATGTAGCTGATAAATAGATATAGTTACTTGTTATGGACAATTTTTAGAACCTATGTATCAGAGGTCATAATGGGCCAAGTGTTTACATAAAAGCTTATCCTTGTCCCGATAAGTTGTCTAGTTATATTCTGCTGGAGCAAGTCAAAATCTCATCCCCAGTTTTGGCTGGAGAACTGCCTGTCACTTCTGGGCCTCTTCTTTTCTAGGATGAGAACAAAGTCCTTGTTGAGTTTGACTGGAGCAAGGGAGTGGATGACATCATCTCTACTGTGGATAATATAGTCTCCTCTACTTCTCATTCATATACCTGCTAAGAGTGGTCCCCAAACCTGTTCTGGCAAACCCTTGACCAGTCAGGTTTGAGATATCCATAATGAATATTGTGGTAATGAGAGTGACCAGGAAAGAATGGAAATAGAAGAAAATGGTACTTGTGCCTTTAAAACTACTGACAGTCAAGCTTTGCACAGAGGGAGAAAAACTACTTTGAAAAAAAGTCAAGCCAAGCCACACCCTAGCTCTGATGAGGAGGCAGGCTTGCTTACTGATTACGAGCACACGTGCAAAGAGAAAGGTGTGGCAGGAAAGAAACAGGTTTTTAAACCCGTCTCCAAACAGAGCACAAGGGAGAAGAGGAGAGAGAGCACACGGAGCTTACAGAGTTCACAGAGGAGTTCTCAGCGTGCACGGAGGAGTTCCCAGGGGGAAGAAAGTTCCCAGGAGGAAGGAGCTCAGAGAGTTAGGAGAGCTGAGAGCCACGAGGAAGCTGACTTCCAGTTGCTGAAGCCTGAAAGCAGAGAAGGAAGCACTCCATACCTGAGAAAAACTCCCAGACCTAAAGCCAGCAGATGGTTAGTTGGAAAGGCTACAAACCAGCTGGAACAGGTGCCTCTGTCCAATATCCAGGACCCTATGCTGAAAGGTCCAACAGCTAGAAGGTGGGTGGATACGTTCCTTTGGGGAAAGAACCATAACCCAGCCACAAGCAGGGCAGTAAATGTGGACACAGTAGAGACTTTAAAGCAAGCATTAGAGGGAGGGAAAGCTCACTCCTCGAATGTAAATGTTCATGACCAGAAACAGAAGTTATGGAATGAGTTTTATGAATTCCTACAAGCCAGAAAGTTTGAAGAAGCTGTTGAGTCCAGAGATAAGCCAGCCGTAGTACCAGAACCCATGCAGATTGATTGCTGTGAGTCCCAATCCATTCCAGAGGACTATCTAATGGATTGCTCTCTTTGTTTCAAAGAAGCTTGAAAAACCTGTAAGCAGGATTAAAAAGAAGGTTTTGAAAAAGAAGAAAATTACCTTTGCTGAAATTGCTTATAAGGCTGTGCTGTGTTTTGCTTTATTGAAGATAACAGTTTTTGTTAAAGAGACTTGTGCTCAGTTTACCTTCAGTTCCAGTTTCCTTACTTTACTCTTGTGTTATTGGAGAAGTATCCATTGTGTTTGTGTGCCTGAACTTTAATGTGTTTGGAAATCCACAAAATAAATATTCTTGTTTGCCTCAACCAACGGTTGCACAACTACAGTTTGTCTTTGAAAGTGAATTATCAACTACAAGTCCCAGGGTGCATTGCTGGCGACAAAGAATAAAGTTGCATTTTAAGGACAGACAAAAGGCAGCCCATAGCTGTAAGCCTTAGGCCCAGGCTAGGGTCCCACAATATGCATGAGAGATATTTGCGTGCAATGGAGGTAGTGCATGATAATCTCATTAACATGAATTGCAGACATCCTGAAACCTGACTGGCCAGGGGTCTCCAGAGAGGTTTGGAAACTACTGTATGATAAGATGAGGAAGGTGGGTCAGAGCTTGCTTTGTAGAAGGATTTGAGTGTTGTGCAGTGCTCTTTCATTAGAGGACCTGCCTTTTCAACCTTATCTCTAAAGAGCAGCTAACTTAAGTTGGATATATGCAATTATGAAAGCCTGCAAAAACAGAATCTCTTGGTGCTGTCTTGAAAGCATTAAAGGTTGACCTGATCATGTGCTTTCCACACTCCAACTAGTAAGTTTAGTTCTTTAGATTTTTTTCAAGGGAGTGTATCTGTGAGCAACTCCATCTTCCATAAAATGTTTCACGTGTACTGGCCCATAAAGAGCTGATAAGACACATACACAAAGAAAGCAGATCTTGCAGGAAATTCTTCAGTTCAGTTCAGTTTATTCATTTGTATGCTGCCTTTCATAAAGTATCAACGTGGTTTAATATTAAAATAGTATAGAGTATATTTTAAAAAAGCACAAATTATAATAGATAATTATGAGCCACTTCAACCATTCAACCTTCACTCACATGGAGTACAAGGTATGAGTGTCCCTTCCCAAGAGAACTGAAGAGTAGGTTTCTAGTACTCTCAAACTTCTAGAGAGCAAGTTCAAACACCACAAAGTGGTGAGGAAGGTGTTTCTTGAATCAGAAAGCCTTTCAGGTCCTGTACATCGGGGTGCACAAGTTCAGTCCTCAAGAACCACACACAAGCTATGTTTTATGCATGAAATAGATATGCATACAATGGAAGCAGTATGTATGCAGATGCAGATTTATCACATACATATTCATTAAGGATACCCTGCAAAAATGGCCTGCTTGCAGCCCTCAAGGACTGAACTTGTGTACCCTTACTATACACAGATTCTGCCTTTTTGTTCACAGGATGCACAATAAGGAGGTCTGTCACATTCTTATGTGTGTATCTTTCAGGATCCTGTGAACAGGTTGTTAAGTGCCATCAAGATGATGTCAACTCATGGTGACCCTGTAGTTGTCCTAAACTATGTTTGGTCTTCAGTCAAGTGATTAATTGTAGCTGTTACTGTATCAATTCATCACTATGCTGGCCTTCCTCATTTGCGTTGACTTCAACCTTGACAAACATGATGTTTTTCTCTAATCTTTCTCAATGCATGATCTATTCAAAGTATGAAAATTGAGGTCTTGTTATTTGAGCTTCTAAAGAAAGCTTAGGTTTGATCTTCTCTAGTACCAGTTGATTTGTTCTTCCAGAAGTCCATGGTATACACAGCATTCTTTGTCAGCATCATAATTCAAAGTCATCGATTTTCTTCCTGTCTTTTCACTAACTTTCGCATCCATATGATGTTACTGAAAATACCATGGCTTGGACAAATTGAATATTTGTACGAAGAGAGACATCTCTGACCTTGAAAATCTTGTCTAGGTCCTTTATAGTTGTTCTACAAAGCAGAGATTTTGCCAGTTGTCAGAATCTTTGTTTTCACGTTAAGGTGCAGGCCCATTTGAAGACTAAGGCCTGGGTTTCATGTTCAGCAGCACTGAATATTGACCCTATTAATAAGGAAATGTTTCAGATCGTCTTAATTTTCAGCCATTAATGCAGTATTATCAGCATAGTGAAGGTTCTTGGGAGTGGGAAAGAGAGACACCAGGAATTGAAGCATGTCCTATAATTCTGTTCCATATGCCGCTTCCTTCTCTAAATGTAATGGAACAATGTTAGCTATTATTCCATACAAAATCTGTAAAGAAGATGTCATCCTAGGGAGACTCTCTCCTTTGCTGTGAAGGAGAGGGATCTCTAAGGGGAAACCAATGAAGTCCTCCACTTCAGAGAATTTCACTGATTTACAGTTGAAACCCCAGGATCATTTTGATTTCAACTGAGACTGAAATACTTTGCTGGATAAGTCCAAGTATGGGCATGTCTTGCAGTCAAGGCATGAGGGCACTCCTCGTTGGCAACTGATGCTTTGAAAATGCATCTTCCTTCAATGCACGCAGTGTGGTAGCTGACAGTGACCTCAACATTCTTCAGAGCCTCAGTGCTGATGACAATCCTCCAAGCAAAGTATGGGCTTCAAGGACTGACGTAAACGTCACCTCTCCCAATGTACATGTCACTGATATAGGAACAATAATGTGGGCCAGAATGTGGACCAAACACTCCTCCACCCTTCATCCAGTTCCTGCTCAAAAACTGCTGATGCCAAAACCAAGGGGGTCTCTGTAGGAAAGGTCCAATCCTCCTGGGTCATCTGAGGTTTGTCAGTGGCCTTTTTCTGGCTTCTTGGAGTGTCATGCCCTGTTTGATGTTAAGACTAAGCATTCCTCCATCTATCTTGGTACTCTTGATGAGGTCTGATGTCAGTGCTTCTTTATCTCGATTTAGTGCTCAACATTGCAAGCCTGTGATACTATTGCAAAAATGATGGAACCCTTCTTCACTGGGTGGGTGTCCAATGATGCCCAATTCTGAGGGCTTCTAGATACATTAAACATCAAAGGAGCTTGAGGTCCCCTCAATGTCAAGTGTATACTGCAGATTAAGGATACTTTGGGTATGATGCTGATGAATATGGATAGGACATCAACAAACCAAGAACTTTTCCTTCTGTTTTTATGCCCATGTAGATCTTAGAGTCATCTGAAAGCACAAGAGACACTTAGAGGCCTAGTAATCTGGGCTCAGGCACTGCAAATACCAGTTATGTCTATCTACTCTTGATATAATCTTGGCAGAAAGCTCACACTTTTTAAAATTGCCAGGGACTTTCTTCAGGGCATTATTGCTGAAAAAGGATTTGAATAAGCTCACATGAGCACCTGGAAAACACTCCGGAGAGGCAGACAATAAAAGAGAAAGAAAACTTTAAATACATTAAATAGCTGACTAAGGAGCCCTTTTACTAAAGGGTTCTGTGGTGTTGCACCAAATGCACCCATAATCTGCAAATCCATGACGCTTTTGTGCAACACCACAGCATTAACTGCTGGGAGCATGGAAAGCATTTTCCTGGTAGTTACCGTTGTGCACACAGCCCTGAGGTGGCACAACAGCACTGTTGCACTCATTGTCACCTATGGAGGTGATAGTAAGTGCACCCATACTACCAGCCTGTAGTGCAAGTAGCACGGATTGCATGGTGCTCACTCTGCCCATGCTCCATCCCAGCTCTTCCACTTTCAATCCTAACACGCCATGGACAGTTGGCACCAAAATCCGGAAGTACCCTCATGGATCCACACTGTCAATGCATGTCCAACGTGTACATTTGGCATGCAACAGACCCACGCCGACAGCTAGTTCCCTTTAGTATAAGTCCTCCTAAGAGAGGAACAAGGAGAGGTGACCTACAAATGAGAACACAAAAAGTACAAGAAAAATAACCTGTGAAGAACTCACAACTCGAGGATAAATGTCTGCTCTACCCCATGGAAAAAAATGAGTTGAGGCAAATGCACAGTACTATGCTTCTAGATAGACTAGGGAAGAACTTTTCTGCATCCAAGCTCTGTTGGTGATGTCACCTATTTGTGATATTTCATCCTGGCTTGTCCTCAAAAAACTATTTATTACAACTGACTATAATTCACACTGAGTTCAGGTTTGAAAATGTAAGAAATTAAAAGCTGAAAATATCCCATAGTGTTTTTCATGTGAATCACTTTCTTTTTAAAACTTTATATTTTTATTGATTTTTCAAAGAATCTCCAATACAAAACAGCACAATTGACACCCTTATGTAATGGTCCATTTTCATGGGACCCAGCTGTGTACTATTCATAAAATGCTATAACATGTCTAATAACCATCTCTACATCAACATAATACTTCTGCTATATCTTATTTAAAATAAACTGGTTTTCTGTATACTACCATTGTTCATGCGTGGTCCCCTTATTTTTGTAATTTAAATTTTATTATTGGGTTTCAATCCCACACATACCTTTACCAAAAACCTCCCTAATCCTCCACATTTACTTTCAATTTGACAATGCAGTAGACATATGTTAACAATTTCTCTCCACCTTCTTCCTCCCCTTCCTTTCCGTACCCCCCATACTTATTCCCATATACTTATACCCATTGACCCTTGTATGTCCGTTATCCCTTTAACTGTCACTCCTGTAAATTATATTTTCGGAATTCCTCTCTCCCTCCTAACAAGCTTCTAAAACCCTACCCATTTACCCCCCCCCCCGTACTACCCCCCACCCTCCCTGCTCCCATAACCCCTAGACCCCCAGATCCCCAGATTATGAAACCTATGGCCCCTACTACCCTTCTCTCTCCCTTCCTATCAGATCCTCACCCTCTCCCTCTCCCCCCCAACCTCCCATTCCTTCCCTCTTAGCCACCTCCATACACCCCCCCACTGTCTCTCCACCTTGTCCACTGTACCTTTTTTTAACTCTGTTATTCTGTGCATTTGATATAGTTCTGCCAGCCGCCTAGCATATGCTTCTATGGTCGGCATCACTCCAATCTTCAAATGTAGGGCAATTTCACATCTTGCCGCAATGAGACATTGCCATACTATACTCCATGGGCCTTCCCCCCCTCTCCCTTTTTAAGTAACAAACATAACTCAGGGGTCAGTGCTAAACCCATTCCAGTGATTTTCCTCACATTCTCTCCTATTATCTCCCAATATCGCTGTACCACCGGGCATGTCCACCCCATATGCAGCCACGTTCCTTTTCCCCCACACAACCTCCAACAATCATACGATTCACATACTCCCACCTTGAACAACCTTTCCAGAGTCAAATACCATCTGGTCAGGACTTTCCACCCATTTTCTTTGAGAGCAGTGCTAATGGAGGCTTTTGCTATACCTCGAGCTACCCGTTCCCATTCCTCCTTCTCCCAGGTCATTCCCAGCTCCTTCTCCCATGCCCGCATAAAACTAAGTTTCTCCTCCCCACTCGTAATTAATCCTTGATAAATTCTGGAAATTACCCCCTTCCTTCCCAGCGAACCTAAACAACTACCTTCAAACCACCCCGGATCCTTCCCAATATCCTGCCATCTCTGTCTCTTCCTAACATATGATCCAATCTGCAGGTACGGGAATCTATCACTTTCTCGCAACTGGTATAAATCCCTAATACCTTCAAATGCTCGCACTCCTTCGTCAGTAATTATCTACGACACTTGACTCAACCCCTGCTGCGCCCACCTTTGCATCACTGCTATCTCCGGTCCCCCACTCTCTTCACAGCATGCCAATAACGACATTGTGCGTGCACATCTCTTGTCGCCCAGCATCCGCTTCCGATGTTGTTGCCACACATTCAGAGTATGCCCTACCATCGGGTTCTCCCCACGCCTACCCTTTCGTCCCCACACCAGTCTTTCCAACTCTCCAGGTTTCAAATCCACTCCTTCCATCATTACCCAATGTTTCGTCTGTTCACGTAGCCACGAATAAACTGCTTTCAACTGTGGCGCTTGATAGTACTTCAAGAAATTAGGCACCCCCCCGCCTCCCTCCCCCTTTGACGCCTGTAACGTCCGCGCCGCAACTCTGGGCCGCTTACTCCCCCATATAAACCCCTCCACCTGCTTCTGCATTCTTTTTAGCGCCTTTACCGGTACTTCAATTGGCAATACTTGAAAGCAGAAGAGGTACTGAGGAAGCAGCATCATTTTAATCACCGCCATCCTCGCCACCCAAGATATATACCCCCTCTTCCAAGACTCTAACAATCGTTCAACTTGCCCAAAAAGTTTCCTGTAGTTCAAATCATAAAGGTCTTCCAGTTCCCTTCCCAACTGCACTCCCAAATAGCGAATTGATCGTTGTGTCCACCGGAATCTAAATTGATTTTGTAGGCTCCTTTGCAGCTCTATTCCACCTGTCAAGTTTAATATTTCGGATTTACTCCAATTTATTTTAAATCCCGCCAGATCTCCATACTCCTTCACCTCCCTCATAATAGCTGACAACGTCTCTTCGGGCTCAGTGATCATAAGTAAGATATCATCCGCAAACATCGCCAGTTTGTATTCCCTTCCCCCCACCCCCTTAATATCTGGACTCCTCCGTATCCGTCCTGCTAACGGTTCCAGGGACAATGCAAATAACAGCGGCGATAGTGGGCAACCCTGTCTGGTTCCCCTCCCCAGCGGAAACAATTTTGAATATCCCCCATTTACTCTTACGCAAGCTTGAGGTCCTGCATAAAGTGCCCTCACCCAATCCACAAACCCCTTTCCAAAACCCATCCGATTCATCACTGCAAACAAAAACTTCCATGATACTTGATCGAACGCTTTTTCCGCGTCTAGCGAGAGAAGTATCGTCTGGTCTGTCTTTCTTTTGGCTGCCCAGATTACATTCATTATTTTCCGGATATTGTCCGACACCTGCCTGCCCGGTATAAACCCTGCCTGATCCTCATGAACCAACTTCCCCAAGATTCTATTGAGTCTCCCCGCCAACACTCTGGCAAGCAATTTCGCATCTACATTCAACAGAGATATCAGCCGATAGGACACACACTCCAAAGGATTCTTTCCCTCCTTGTGGATCAGAGTTATCCCAGCCCACCCCATCGTCTCCGCTAACCGTTCCCCCTCCTTTGGCTGATTGAACACTCTTGTCAGGGGTGCCAGTAATTCAACTTTAAATTTTTTATAGAAGCTAGCTGTCAGCCCATCAAGCCATGGCGCCTTCCCTGGCTTCAACTCCTTGATTGCCTGCTCCACTTCCCTTTCCTGTATGTCGCTATCCAAATCTCTCCTCTCCCCCTCCTCCAAATGACTGATGTCAGCCTCCTCCAGATACTCCCCCAACTCCCCCTCTAGCCTGTCCGGTTCTGCCTTATATAAATTTTGATAATATTCCACAAACTCATCCCTGATCTTCTGCTCATCCCTCTCTACTCCTCCCCCTGCACCTAAGCTGCATTATTTGTGTCAAGTTCCTCTTCTGCTTCACTCTCCTCGCCAAGTATTTTCCCGCCCTATTACCCCCTTCAAAAAATTCCTGCCTTAATACTTGCAACCGCAGCTGAATTCTTTCCGCCTCCAACCCATTAAGCTTGGCCCTAGTCTCCAGAACCTCTCCCCGGTGTATCCCACTGCCCTCCTTGGCATCCGCCTCTTCCAATCGAACCAACTTCTGCCTCAATTGCAACTCCCTTCCCTCTCTTTCCCTCTTTACTCTCGCCCCCCATTTTATCAAGATGCCCCTCATCACCACCGCCTTGAAAGCATCCCATACTATCCCCCACCCTAACCTCTCCCATCTCGTTCCTCACGAAGTATTCTGGTATTACCTCCTTTAACTCCTTCACTACCCTAGTGTCTTCCAGCAGGGTCTCATTCAATTTCCAGTATTTTATCCCCTTGTTGTCTCTTTTACAGCGCAAACGCACTATCACCGGCGCATGATCTGACCATGTTATCGGCTCTATTTCTCCCCCCTGAATCCTTCCCGCTATCTCTTTCCCTACCCAGATGGTATCCAACCTAGAGTAGGGTGCCATGCACAGCTGAATAGAACGTATACTGGTGCCGTCCCGGATTGTGCAACCGCCACGCATCAATCAAATCATGGTCCTTGACAAACTTCTGATATCGCCTCCGATCAGCTCTCCTCCCCTCCCCCTTTCCCGTATAATCTCTCCCCATCTCCCATGGCATATTAAATCCCCTCCACAAATCCTCGTTCCTTCTCCCATGAGACTCGCTTTCTTGTTCACCTCTTCCCAGAACTCTTTTTGTGTCCCAGTAGGCGCATACACATTGATAACAAAACCATTTATCCCCAATCTGCATGCGCACCATCAGGTATCTTCCCCCTTTATCCCGGACTATCTTATGAATCTCCACCATAAGATGTCCACTTACCAATAGTGCTACCCCCCCTTTCTTCCGCTCCTTCATATTGGATGCATATACTAGTTCAGTATAACCCTTAGGTTTCACCACTGCCTCATGCCTTCGCAATAAATGTGTTTCTTGCAACAAAATCAATGAGGCTTTCTGCTGTGACATCTCCTTATACAGCTTCTGCCTCTTAAAGGGTGAGTTTAAACCTTTCACATTTAATGTGATAATCTACAGCTCACCTGATCTACCTCTCCCCCTTCCTCCCTCCCCCCCTCTCTTGGAGCCCTCACCTGTCTCCCGCTCCTTCATACTCCCTCCCTCCCTCCCTCCCCCCCTACCCCCCTCCCTCTGCCCCCCACCTACCCCACCTCCCCTCCCCTTCCCCCCGTCCTCCCCACCTCCCTTCCCCTTCCCCCCTCTCTTAAAAAGAGACTCGACTCCCATTCTGGTGACTTGTTTTCAGGCCAGTACCTGTCCCCCCTTACCCTTCTGCTTCCCCCCTACAACTCTAACCTCCCCTCCCTTGCCCCTGCCTAACCCCACCCTGCCCCCTTACCCTTCACCTCCCCCCTGCCACCTCCCCACTCAACCCGCCCCCTCTATCCCCCCACTTCCCAAACTGCTCTCCCAGTGATCATTTACCCTCCACTCCCACTCTTACCCCCCCACCCCCCTAACTAGTTATCTACAGGTGTTCCCTTCCCCCTCCCCTCTTGCCTCTGCATTTACAGAATATGATACAGTCTGCATTTTCAGCCCCCTCCTTGTTCCGCCGTTGTCTCTCCCGAACGTTCTCTATTCACCCTCGCCAGTCTCCTTCCTGCCGCCGGTATTCTGTGCCAACGTGGACAATCTCTCTTGAAGCTGGAAGAATCCACTGATGATGTTTGCCCCCTCTCCATTCTCTTCCCCTCTGGAAGATTAGTTAATCCCAGCTCCTTAAGTGCTTTCCAGGCTTCTTCACATGTCTGCACCCGTCTCGATCTTCCCTGGACCGTCATCAGCAAGCCAAAGGGGAACAGCCATTTGTATCTCATGTCCTCCCTTCTTAGGTACGCTGTCACCTCCTTGAGATTCCTTCTGCGTTGCAGCGTTCCTGCTGAGAGATCTTGAAAAAGTTCCAATCTGTGTGCATCCCACCTGAACTGCTTCACTTTCCTGGCCGCACTTAGGAGCTTTTCTTTAGTTTTGAACGAACTTAAACACACGACTATATCACGTGGTTTGTTGTCTCTTATGGGCCCCAGACCCCTGTGCGCTCTCTCTATTTGCTGGGACTCCGCTACTCCCCCATCCTCTGAGTTCTCCTCTGCTAGCAGGGACCGGAATATTTTTTCCACCACTTCTTCACAATTTTTATATTGCGGCTCCTCTGGTAATCCCCGTATTCTGATGTTGCACCTCCGGGAACAGTCCTCCAGGTCTTCCACTTTCATCTGATGCTCTACTTGAACTCGCTTTACTTCCTCCCATCCTTTCTGCAGTTCCTCTATTTCTCCCCCTTGCTGCTCCAACTGATTCTCTGTTTCTTCCACTCGGCTGCCCATGTCCACAATATCTTGTCACAGTGATTGTATTGTCTCTTTTATTTCAGTTTTCACTCCACTGATTTCCAATTTAATCTCCTCCTTCAGCTCTGTGAGCCAGTCCTTTAACAGAGCAGCTACTCCTGGGCTACACCCCCTTTTCAACTCAGCTTCCGGATCCCCAGGGCTCTCAGGCTGCGATCTGCCCTCCTTCTCTCCCTCTTTTCCTCCTTTAGGAGTCACATAGGAGGACCTGAAAATCAGCCAGCTTCTTCTTACAGATTGCCCACCTTTGGTCTTGTCCATGACCTCTTCCTTGTGCTCCCGGGCTAGCTGGCCCCTCCTTCAGGTATTTCTCTGGATCCCCTCCCTCCCGTGAGACCCCTGTCGTTGTAGCGCTGGGTTCTCTTCCCTTTATTCACTAAATTTATTACTGCAACTCGCTGTATGCACGTCTTGTGCTGAGCTGATTAGCTTGGAGAGTGCTCCCCTGGGCCTTTATGCTGTGATGTTTTAACTCTGTGCCGCTCCGGCCCTTCTCTCTTGCTGCTCCCATTGAGGGCTGGATCTCCTCTCCTCTCCTCTCCGGCCAAATCATCGCCTTCAGCCTCCACTCTCTCTCCCAAGTGCTTGTGGCCCCAGAAGACTCGGAGGACGTACAGGGGGTACGTCCTCCGAGTCTTCTGGGGCCACAAGCACTCACTCTACGTTTTTGCCGCCACTCACTTAATCTCCTCTGCGCTCCATTTGGCTCCTCCTGTCGCCCGCTCCAGTTCCCCTCACAGCTCCAGATAAGTGCTCTGCTACGGACTCATGGCTGCTGCCTCTTCTGGCCTCCCTCTGTCACCTGCGCCTAGGCCAACCGTCCACTTCTCTCCACCACTCTTCTTCGCGCCGCTCCGGCCCACCACGCGGTCCTTCGCTCTGGCGGCTCCCCGAACCACTCCGGGAACAGCGACGCTCGTGTCAAGTTCTTTTCTCCCGAACTGCCGCTTCTCTGCTTTCGGGCACTCACTCCCTTGCCTCTCCACTTTTGCTCCTCACCGAGTGCTCATTTCGGGGTTCTTTTTCCCCCCCCCTTTTTACAGGTTATGGCATCGGAGCTAAAGCGCTACGCTGCCATTGGCCCGATGTCGTCACCGGAAGTACTTTTGTGATCCTTTTGATAGTAATAATTTTGTTTGTGTTGGGGCAGTTTCTCCAAATGGGTTAATTTTGCGCATAACATGGACAGTCAAGAACCTCGCATCTAAGTCAGGGTACGTCTCTCAAATTTACTGCTAATCCTCAGCGTAGTACTTGCATCATGCCAAACAGAGCTTCCTTCTGGAGTTCATAAGATGTAACATGTTTGGGTACTTTGTCAAGTTGTGCTTGGAAATTCTTCTTTATCAAGTCTCTGACTCTCAAGACAATGGAAAATATTTCTGTATCTTTCTGCCACATTTTCTTGGTCTCTGACTACATTTCTTGGTACTTCTGCCTATCCACATGATTCAAAGAATAATCACTTAGAACAGACATCTCTATTATTAATGCTGTTCTAGTGTTTTTCTCCTTTACCACTATGTTGGGTTTCCTCACATCTAGTTTCTTATCCATAAGAATGAGAATGTCCCAGGTGATCATAACCTCTTCATTCTCTTAGGACGACCCTGTTGGTGGGGTGAAGGGGATATGATGTTTTTGTATTATGTGATTTAATACTTGCACTTATTTCTGACTTGTAAGTTGCCTGAATTGGCCTTGATGAACTAAAAGGCAAGGTATAAATATCAAAGTAAACTAAACTAATAATGGGTGAGGGTTACTACATCTGTCGCATTAAATTCAGCTGCATTTAAGGAAGATGGTGAGTGTTAATGTTCTTTTTATGGAGTAGCAGGAGGGCAGGGCTAACTCTAAAGAGTCATGGGGCCTGGGGTTAATGTACTCTAGCTGGCTCCTCTGTAAACCATTTGCCACTATACTTAAGGTCTCCACTGCTGCCATGCAGCCTGCTGAAGCTCCTAGTCCTCTGATGTTCAAAGTGAGGTTACTATAGTGGCACAGTTCTGCCACCCCAATTTGCCACCTTCCCTCCCCCCAGGATCTGGGGAAGTTTGATTGGAAATGAGAGAGATCCCATGGAAGACCATCAACAGCATAAAGTGGCAGGGAAGCTCTTTGGGGAAGAGGAAAACAATGAGTAGAAGCAAGGAGATAGGAGGAAGTGAAGAGGGGTAATGGCACTTCAACATGAGGTCAATAGAAGAGAGAAATAACCCAAGATGGGTAGACCTACAAGCAAGAACCATCCTTCTGAGTTGTATTTGCTATTTTAAGGGGTTTCCCGTTAAATCTTCCCGCACATTACCAGTCTCTCCTTTGTGGCATTTTCCTTGAAAAGCCACCATGTATCTCACACTAAAAAAACAGAGACCACTATAGGCAAACCCCAGCACCAACCGTACTTTTAGATAGCTTTCAAAATGACTTATGAGTGAGATTCGCTCCTGTCACTGTATGTTGCAAAATAAACCAGGTTGGAGATATTTCCCCAGCACAACAATGTGACAGAAGTGTATCGTGGGTACATCTCGATACTGGCAGAAAAATGTTAACATGATGGCTATGAGCAGGCTGATGCCAAGTTTAGGAACAAAGTAAATGTTTAAAAAACTGCATAACAGAAAAAATAAATCCTGTAATTTGCAACTCCTATGGTAAGAACACCACATTAAACCTGTGCAGGGTACTTCCCTTTCAGTGTGGTATCTTTCTTATGTTTCACATTTGTAAACATGGTTGGTAATATAAACAGAGCTCAGTTAGGAAGGTAAGATGGCCAAATTACAGATATACAATATCTACTGTAAAAATCCATTGTTATCCTATAGTGATGAGGTTTGTATATTGATAAACACAGATTGCTGAAATATACACTCAGACGTACAGTATAATTATCTTGGGCCATCTTGTATCAAAAAATAAAATGTGTTTAGTACTGTAAAGCAAATTTTTGGAGACACAAAACCTACCTCATCCCATTCCAAAAGGAAGCTAGTTATTTTACAACCATTGTCATTCGAGGCCTGAAAGGAAAAATATTAAAGGTAAATGATCCAAGACAGTATAGATGTACTGAAATAAAGTAAATTACTAAGTATTGTTTACTTTTCAAAAAGACAAACTACATTGCCAACTGGATAAAGCATGTCTTCTCACCTGTAATGGAGGTTTGCTATAGATATCAGAACTGATCAGGCATGCAAGCGAGTGATGTTATTCGACTGTGCCAGGATGAAACAGCTCTCCCTAGTGCTCAAAATTATGAGTTCTGAGCATGTGGCCCTTGTCAAGTGCAATCGTATCCTAAGTTTCATAGCTCAAGAATGCAGCTCTCAGGAAGGTGGGGACTGTGTGCCTAATTGATCCTGTTATCTATGGGAAACATCCAAGACAGTTGACAAAGAATGCCTTTTCTGCTGACAAGCAGAACTGAGATAAGCATACAAGTGGTTACTTCCCAAGCTCAGGGCTGACCATTCATCTATGAATTATCCATTGTACAGGAACAAGAAAGATGCAACGTTACAGGTTGGCCAGCACGGCTTAACCAAATCCAGTGTCTGACTGTGGACTGGTCCAAGCGGTAGTGCCAAGTGAAGGTACACAGTAAAGACCAAGTTTCAGCTTTATATATTGCATTAAGTGAAGCAGATGTCAGGAGGGTCACTCTGATCTGATGAGGATTTATCTTACTGGTTGAGTACCACCAGTTTATTTGTAACAGAATTGGATGAAGGCTGCTGCTAATTTCCCAAAATCCACTTAGCTACTGAATACCAACTTTGTTGGGGATCAAAGGAGACAAGCAGTTGCACAGACTTTCTGATGGGTTCCTGAGCAGAGGGGAATGGGCTTAATTGGGGGCATAGCAGATGTTGATCTAGTGATAAAGCGTGGAACCTGACATGGTAGCAGATTTTTCAGTGATTTGTCCCGATAACAATAGTACCTATAAGGCAGGATATATTCTAGAAGGACACCAACTGTGATTGTAGAAGATGATCAAGATGTAGAAGACTGTTTCAGCTGCAAACGAGTGGTCTGCTCTATTTGCCCTCTTTATTGTTAATAAGGCTTAGCGAAAATAAAACTCTGGAGTATGTTGCAGCTGTCTGGCAAATGGAACAAAGGTTCTTCTATGGCAGTAGAAACCTCTCCAAAATTAGAATATGCTTGTTCGTCTAGATGTCGTCGATGGTGGTACAACCGAGAAGTGTTCTAAAGTAGAGCAGAGATACTTGATGGAAACCACAGCCTTATTTAATTTATCTCCAAATAGGGAGTCTCCAATACAGGATGCTTCTGCTAGCCTGATATAAACATCCTCATCTAGGCCTGATGAATGCAACCTCATAAGACATCATACAGCAATGGTGGAAACTGAGATTCTAGAAAATGTATCAAATGCATATAAGATTGTTCCACACGCATCTGCTTCTGCTAGAAGAGTCATGACCTCAAATTGAGCCTGCAGTTAAAGGCTGGATGAGAAACCTGGAACCTTTTGAAGGACTGTACGCAAATATTGTGCCATATAGAGTTGATAAGTTGCAACATAGGCAAGGAGCATTGCATTCTAGAACACTGACCTTGGGGTCTTTACCAGATAGTATATTAGAAAACTATGCACATTGTCTTTTTTTATCATGATTGACAACTACAACTAAGGGATGTGAATGCTGGACTTTATTGCAACTAGACAATGGCTGGACTTTATACTATATGTCCATCTTTTTGGAGACAGGCTGAATGGTACATGAGGACTGTCGGATACGAAGCTGTTACTCTTGTGGAAGACCACGGATTAGTAAGGCTACAATGACTTTTGGGGCTTCTAAGAACTTTAAGAGCCCAAAAACCATCTGAAAGGTGCCAAGAAAATATTGAAGGTACTGTAGATACTGTTCTGCTTCCTGTTGTAGTGGAAAAGGAACCTTTCTTGCCATGCTGTTTTCTTAAGGAGATTCATTCCACAAAGGAAGAGGAGATGGATCAGAGATAATCCCTGAAAAGTACTCCTCTGCCTGCAAGGAGGAAACTGAAGAAGGAAAAGCTTGATCTGGTTAGCTTCCAGAGTACTTTGTAAAAGTTCCAAGTGTGTTGGTGGATGGCATAGTGAATAGCCTCCTTAAGGCTCACAGTCCTAAGTAGAGAGTAGATAGACTATCAAATCTTGAGATAAACAAAAGTAGGAGTATTGCGTGTGGTGCTGTACTAACTAGGTTGATATTGGATAGATGGTAGGTCCTTATAGTAGCCCTTGATGAATTCATTGAACGTATTTTGTAGGAATAAATCTGGTTGCTCTGGAAGAGGTAGCGAAACAAACAGAGAAGACTAATCAGGTATTGTTACTATGATCAGGGCTACCCGAGGTTGTAGCATTGTCCATTGTGCAGGATAAGACAGTGACTCAACTTAGAAGCAAGAGAACACCTGCACTGGATCTGCACTATCAGTACAAAATAAATCTTGCACTAAAGCAAACTGCTCATGCTATGCACTGGCCCAGAACATTGTTGTATCTATGCTAAAATTCCATCAGAATGACTTTGCCAACACAAGATGATATTTGTCAGTGCTGTTGTCCTGGTGAAGTCTCTGATGGTGTACATACCTGCACGGCCATCTCCTGGGCTAAGTGTTTAGGAGATGCTCCTTAGATGATTTGAGGGCTAATATGTCTGTGCTTTTCTAGTACTTTGCTGGAAGGAACATTACTGGATGCCTCCACCTCAGTTTGAGCATTCAGAAGACAGCTACACTTTGGGCCTGGAAACCTCCAAGAATTTTCACACCAATCTATAGGATACCAGTCGCTGTTCCTTTGCAGTCCAACTCAAAGTCACTGCACAGGATGGAACTTCTGCTGAAAAGGAGCTGCTAAAATGTGCAGGGTCAGCCAACCTTTGCACAGACAACTTTCTCTCCTCTTTCTGGACAAGAAGAAGTCTCTTCTTCATAGCGACAGCAGAGCCAATTCAGGAGGCGTTTTCAGGCTCATGAAGACATGTCCACAATTCTTTGCAATCAGCCTAATTGTCAGGTGATCTCAGACAAATTAGGCATTAAGAGTAGGTTTCAAAGTTTTGAATCTTTCTTCCAGTGACAGGCAAGGACAGAATCTTCACTTGGTCTGGGACATCTCAACAAAGGAATAAAACAAAAATAGAATAAAGTATGATTTTAAAAAAAAACACACACACAACCTTTTTTTTTTACTTAGGAAGATGACTGACAATCAAAAACATCATAGAAGAAAAAAAACCAACCCTCAATTATTGAAGAGATTTGTTTCATGTCCATTCCGGAGAGCCTGACAAAATGAGATACTAAAGAGATCACTGAGCACAAGAAGGGCCACATATGCTCAGAAATATACAATTAGGTCTGAGCTGTAAGAGAACCATTTTGTTCCAGTGTTGTTGGATGGCATCACCTACTTATATACAGTATATCTAACTCAATCCTGCTCATCAACACAAAAAATTGAAATATTTCAAGAGAAATATAGAGAAGCTTATTAAAACTTAAACCCTATTCTATGAACAGAAGCACCACCATACATAATGAAAATATCTACTATTTCATGAACTGCATTCTAATCAACTTCCAATACCCAGAGGGTCTATCATATTAAGTTTAGTTCTTGAAGTGTTTATCTTCTAATTTCTTTTCACGCAAACATTTCACTGATGCTTTTCTCAGTCCTTATTTGCAATACTTTATTTATTTTATTTGCTTATTTTATATACCGCTTTATCCATGTAATCAAGGCGGTTTACAGAGAACATAATCGCTCATACTGCTCTTGGCAGTTTACAAGGAACAAGAAACATATTGAACAGTAACAATAATCAACATTATAACAGTATTTTAAATCATGTGTAGTGATGTTACAACAACTATTTACAGTAAGTTATTGACATTAAGATGGTGTGACCTATGTTACAGTTAATTTTGCATTTTACATCCAGGTGGTATAGCTGTGTGGTGAAGTGAACGTTAGTTATATGAGAGGTAGATTTCTTATATATATTTAGGTTTTCCATTGTGGGTTGGTAGTATTTTGCAATTAGGAAGATTTTGAGGTGCTTTCTGAACATAGTTAGGTCTTTTATTTCTCGTAGGTTGTTGGGCAGTGCATCCCATAGGGCTGGGGAGTAGAACGTGAATGACCTGTTAGTTGTTGATTGGTTTGCATTTCTGAAAACCTTAGTGATAGTAGATTCTGCGTATTTTTCCTTCTTCTTGTTGCATCTTTATTAGTGTATTAAGTTGGTGCGATATTGTTTACTGTTTTAAATGTGGTCATTAGAGCCTTGTATTTGATTCTTTGTGTCACAGGCAACCAATGTAGGTGGTACAGGATGGGGGTTGTGTGTTCTGATCTGGCTACTTTCATTATTGTGCGTACTACCATATTCTGTGTCATCTGTAGGGATTTCAAGGTTTGTTTGGGGAGGCCTTGGAAGATCATGTCACTAAAATCAAAGTGTGGGCATATCAGCACTTGAGCTATTGTGCAGAAGTTCTCTGTCGATAGTAGGGGTCTAAGATATTGTATCATTCTGGTTTTGCTGTAGATTGTTCATATTGTCATGATAATATATTTGATCATATTGAGGTTTTGGTCTAATAGATATCCCCAAGTATTTTATTTCCTTTTTGACTTCTAAAGAGGCATTGTTTACTTGCAGTTGCTGAGGTGGATAGAATGTTTTGTTTCTGGTGATGATCAGGACTTCAGTCTTTTTTAGATTTATTGATAGGTTAACTAAGTTCAGCCAGTGTGAGACATCACTGAAGCAGTTGACTAATTATTCATAATTTGGGTTCAATGTTTTGACTCTTGTGAAAAGCATGTCGTCATCAGCGTATATTCTGTAATCCATGGTGTGCGCTCTGATTATGTTGCAGATAGGCTAGATACCTTTCTAAAGTTAAATACGATGGGGAGTGGAACGGGGTTTTGCATGGTGATTGCTGTGGCTGAGAGTGTGTAGATTGCTATCTGGATGTTTTCAGGATAGTTTGCTTGGAATTTTGTGAGGTGAACGTTGAGGTTAGTGTAATGTAGAGGAAGAATGCGAGCTTGTTTTAGGTGTGGGTGGGTAAGAAGTGTGTTTGGGGGTGAGGAGTGGTTATTCTCACCTTAGACCAGTAAAGTGGTATGGAGTGATGTTAGAGGGAGGGGCAGGGGCAGGGGGAGGGAAGTGGGATGGTGGGTTCAGTCCAAAGATGTGTGTGGATTCTGGTTTATGGGTGAACCAAAGGATTCCCATGCTGGTCTCCCAGAGACCAAGCCAAGCAGAGAATGAGAGGAGGGAGCAGGTGTGTGTGTCTGTATGCGATAACAGAGGGTGTCTGAGGGTGGGGGAATGTATGGAAGGGGTGTTCAATTGGCTAGTGGGTTCTTTAGTTTTAAAAGTTTAGAAAGAGATATGGGGGGGATATTCAGTGGCAGTGGCTAGCATTGATAAAGCAGCTAGCCGTTGCCACTGAACTCTAAACCCAGACATTTAATGCCAGGGCCATATCTACCCAGAGAACAATGCAGTGAGACGGTTGCTCATGAATATGCCTTTTAAGCTGACCAATCTGCAAGTATGATCAGTCAATTCAGGGGGAGTATTCCATGAACAACCATCTCACTACATTGTTAGAATTTTAGCAAGTACCCCATACTAACTCCTGATGGAGGCCAAAATTCAGCTGAGTCGGGTCTTTCCATATCTCTTGGAATAAAACATTTGATTTGACTTTGCTGTGCCTTGTGTCTACCTCCATTCCTGCTGTTCTTTGGTCAATATTTTCACCTAGAGCAAGCATGCATCTTTCAACTTGGGGAATATCTTTTCATGTGACAAAATCTGCACATAGTTTCCATTTGTTGAGAGTGAGATCTTCCACATGTAGGGCTGGTGCCTGGGGCCTGTTCTGAACTAAAACCTGAACCATGCATCATGGCTTCCTGTTACCAGATGGGGCCTGATCAGAAAGTAAAGCCTGAATCAAACAAGATGGATTCCTTTCCTGCTATGGTCTCAGCTTCAAACTTGCAGATCAAGCAATTCTGCAAAGTTATGTACCATATAACAGAATTATTGTTTATGACTACATGCAAGAGAACTTGATCCTGAGGCCAGAGACTGTGCTACTGGTCCTAGGATTTGTAACAATGTATGGACCTGCATACCAGCATCTTTTCTCATCATGGACCTTTGTTTGGAGAAAGACAACCTGACAACTGTTACATGATTTGCTGAAGATGATATACAGTATCTGAGACCAGCCAATCACTGACGTGACAAGAAGGTCAAGACGAAGAATTATACACTGGACTCGGAGGGATGCAGGGCTCTACTGGCCACTTTCAGACACCTTTCAGCAGTTACACTTTCAACTTTGCTCTCAGCATTCTGGCATTCCTGCTTTCTCTGCCATTTTCTGCACTTCACATGCATGCTTGCTAGCCTGTCTCTTTCTAAAAGAGTGTACAAGGACAAGGACAAACCTCGGAAGGAGTGAATCTTTCCCACAGACCTGAGACTCTGTGTATCATGCAGATCAGCCAGATTGCCTGCAGCCACTGCCATCCTTTGGACTTTGTGCCATTCCAGAGATGACTTCTTGGAGCCTGTCACAATTGTTCTTCTGGCAAAGCTAAGGTACTGGTCTGAATTCTCCCGAGGGTGGGCTTAGAGAGGACAGCTAATTTTCTGTACGTCCGACTGCAGAGCAAATCAATGACGTTGGTTGCTAAAAATAGGAATTACACTGACCTGGTAATTGTGGTTCCTTGAGTGACTCCAGTTTAGTCCTCAACCTCTGGGTAGTGAACCTCCTCCTGCAGCTTGGAGACTGGGCATGTCAAAAACTCATGACATCACTGGATATAGCCTGCTGGTCTCTCCCATCAGCCCCCAGTGAACTATTGACAAAGCAGACTCAAAGGAGCAAAAAAATTAGTAACCTTTTTTTTTTTTTTTTTAAACTTATTATATTCAAGGGCACGCAGAACATATAAACCATCTACCTACTACTCCCCTTCCAGAAGGAAAGGGACTGCTTCCTGCATGCTCTCCTTTCCATCCAATGCCTAGCCCTAAAAAATCCAGAGCAATATAGCCATATATATAACAATATATAACAATATCATAATATAATAATGGAAGCATCAAAACGACAACACCAGTGAAGGCCTATATCCAATTTTAACCTTGCACTTCCCCCAACAGAAAAACCACAGCTAAGAACCCCCATCCCCGGGCGGGAATGAGGACTAAACTGGAGTCACTCAAGGAACCACAATTACCAGGTAAGTGTAATTCCTATTTCCTTATCGTTCCTCCAGTTTAGTCCTCAACTTCTGGGATGTATCAGAGCAGTAAACATTGGGAGGGACCTTTCCAGCCAGATCTCAACACTGCCTCCTTGAAAACAGCATCCTTAGCTGCCAGAACATCTAGGCGGTAGTGCTTACTGAAAGTATGGAGAGACACCAAGAGGCCTCCCTACAGATGTCCACTGGCGGAACCAAAGTGTGCTCCGTCCAAGAAGACGCTTGCACTCTGGTAGAGGGAGCTCGTAAGCTCCCTGGGACTGTACGGTCCCGTAGAAGATAAGCCAACGCACTCGCCGCTCCAATCCATCCAGAAATGGAGTCCTTCACCGCCGCTTCTGTTTGCGGGTCCCTCCGAACACCCCGAAGAGAGACGATCCGCCTTGCGAAAGTTTCTGAAACCTTTAAACACTGCCGAAGCGCTCTCTTGACGTCCAGACAGCGCAAGCTATGGTTCAACACGCTCCCCTCCGCCGCACCTACCACTGGAAGAGAGACCATCTTAGTTAGGTGAATGTAGAAACCACCTTTGGCAACGACGACGGAACCAGCCGCCAGGCCACCTTTTGTCTGGAGACAGACAAAAAACAATTCCTGACAGGTCAACGCCTGCAACTCCGCAAATCACCTCGCCGAACAGATGACCATCAAACATACCGTCTTCAAGGCAAAACCCTTAACCTATGCCTGTTGCAAGGGCCCCAATGGCGCGCTAGCTAACGCTCCTAAAACCAACTTGAGCTTCCCCAGTGGAATTAATATCCTACAACAGGGCTACAGTCTGGTAACCACCTGAGAAAGCGTACCTCATCGACCTGTGCATGAGAGCCACTCCCTGTCCTTTGCCCCAACAGCAAGACAGAGCTGCTAACTGAACTCTCCAGGACCTGCCTTTACCAAACCAGTCCTGCAGAAAATTTAATACCAAGGGCACTGACACTGTTGTCGCGTGAATATGCCTCCATGAGTACCCGTCCTCAAAGATGCGCCATATACGCACATATGCAAGGGACATAGACTTCTTTTTTTTTTTTTTGCGGCAAGGTGGCAAAGACTGCTGTCAAGCAACTCTTTTTCCTTAAGCTTGCCCTTTCAATGGCCACCCCGTAAGCAAAAAACGATGCACCTGAGGCATTCGAAGGGAACTCCGTAGCAACAGAATCTCGTGTGTCGGAAACCTCCATGGATTTCCGTCGAGCAACCGTATGAGGCAGGCATACCATGGGCGCCTCGGCCAGCCCGAGGCCCCCAACCACACGTTTCCCCAAAGCGCTTCGATACGCAGAACCACTCGACCTATGAGTGCCCCTGGTGGAAGAAATAGAGAAGACCGGATGATGGCCGCCGTTGAAACAGTGCGCCAATGCCTTCCGAACTCCTTTCGCGTCGTCTGCTGAAGAAGTGACCCATTTACGCAGAGTGAAACGCTGCCATGAGGTCCATTACTGGTTGTCCCCATATGCGACCGATTTGTGCGAACACCTCCAGATGCCACTCCCATTCTCTGGCATCTACTCGGACCCAGATGAGGAAATCCGCCGTCACAATGCCCTTACCTACAACATGCGCCACCGAAAACGCTGGCAGCCAAAGCTCTATCCACACACACAGACCCTCTGCCACGGCCTCTATGGCCACACTTCCAGTTCTGCCCTGCCGATTGATGTAGGCCACCGCTGAGTGGTAGCAGGGGCCTGAGGCTTGGGGGTCCTCTGCCTACGGGGCCCATTACCCTGGCCCTTGGCTTGCTGACCCTGGGGGGCAGCTTGGGCAGCCTGATATTGCGGGTACTGTTTGTAGGCAGTGCCCTTCCTCGGGTAAAAGGGCTTTTTACCCGAGCCCTTCTTTTTATGAGAAGGGGCAGAGGTCTTCCTCGACAGCCTTGTCCGTGTGAGGTGCTCAATTTCGAGCTGAGCGGCCTTCTCAGTCATGGGCTTGCCAAAAAGGTTTTCACCTCGGCAAGGGACATCGACCAACTTGTCCTGAACCCATGGCTCGAGGTCCGATGACTGCAGCCATGCCTGGCGTCGAGCCGCGATGCCGGCTGCCGCAACTCGGGCCGAAGCCTCGAAGCCATCGTAGGCAGCGCGGGACATGAACTTCGAGCAGTCCCGAATCCCCAAGGACAAGGACTTAAATCTCTGCAAGGGTTCCCCGGAGAGACCAGCAGAGAACCCGGCCAATTCCTTGGCCAGATCCCGCAAGTACATGCCCATGTACAGCTGGTAGGACTGGACACGGCAAGCAAGCATCGAGCCCTGGAAGCACTTTCTACCGACGCCATCGATGTTCCGGGCCTCCCTGCCAGGGGGCACCGCGGAGTGCATCTTCTGGCTCTTCATACGATGCATGGCCGATTCCACAACCATAGAATGGTGTGGTAGCTGTGCCTTTTGAAAACCAGGGCTCTTCCAAGGTCAATAGATCGAATCGACTCGCTTGCTGAGAACCGGCGCCAAGGCCAGTGCCTCCCACATACGGAAGAGGAGCCGTTCCAGCATCGGAGGAACCAGAACAGTAAAGGCCTCCTTCGGAGGAGAGTCATACTGTAGGGCCTCGAGCTCTTCAGCTCGAGGCTCCTCCTCGGGGTCCGCCGGAATAGCCAAGGCAGCGGCCATATCCCAGACGAACTCCGAGAACCGAGTATCCTCCGGGGGGGGACCTACTCCGGGGCTCAGACTGCGGTGAGTCCAAAGGGACGCACCGAGTCTTGAAGGTATCAGGAGACTCCTCGTCCTCCGTCTCCCAAGCTGACTCGTCCGAGGAGGAGTCAGGGTCCGACCCCGTGGGGCCCTGGAGCACCCGCCCCGACGCCGGAGGCACCGGCGTCAACGCCCTCGGTCCCGAACGGGAGGTCAAGGGAGACCGCGACCGAGGTCGACTCCGAGCCACGATGGACTCGAGTATCAGCTCGGTCTCCGGGGTCGACTTCGAAGTCAATGTCCCGGTGGTCGGGGCAGATGCGCCAGACAGGCTGGCCATTAGTGCCCGCTGCTGCTCCATGAAGGCAGACAATCTGCTCTCCAAGGCTGTCATCCTGAGACTCAGCTCGGGAGACGCAGCAGCCACCGACTCGGGCCCTGGCGGCGCCGGGTCCGACGTCGGCTCCCTGGGAGGAGAGTCCTTGAGGACTACGGGGCTTACGTGTCCAGCAGACTCCGGCTCCACGCAAGGAACGTTTGCAGGCTTCTCATGTTCCACAGGCCTGGGGCGACGGTCGGGGGTCTTAGACCTGGCCCTTGAGGAGCCAGGGACCTCCTCCGATGACGCCCTCGCGAGCCGCTTCTTCCTCTTGCGTTCCCGGTCGGGGGACCCCCTGTCCGAGGAGCTTCGACGGCGCTTGGGATCGGAATCCCGAGATGTCCAGGCCTCAGACGAGGTCCGGGCCCGGCCGTAGGCTGAGTCTGAGAAAAGCCTTTCTTTTTGCTGCTGGCGACTTCGGAGTGCCTTGGAAGACATCTTTCCACATGGCCCGCACGACTTAGGGTCGTGGTCGGGGCCGAGGCACCGAAGGCAGCAGTCGTGTGTGTCGGTGAGAGACATCAGTTTCTTACACCGATCACATTTTTTAAAGCCGCTGGAAGCCATCGGGGAAAAAAGAGGCCCCGCGAGGTCAAAGGACCGGCCTTCAAGGGAAAAATGGAAAAAAGGGCGTGAACGCCAGCCACGAAGGGCAAAAACTGAAAAAGAAGAATCGGGCTCGATACCGGTGTACCGAACCCGGCGGGAGGGGAACCGGCGTCGAACCGGGAGAAAAAAATAGCGAAAATCGCCGAAAAAAATTTAATTTTAACCGGGAGAACAGGACACACGTCCGGTGGGCTTCACGGAAAAAAAGAGACTAAGGTAAGATGGCACCTTTAGGCGGGAAGGGAACCGCGCATGCGTGCCTGCATTCCCAAAGGCTTTCATAGAAAGCTGGGGAAATGCTCCGCTGGGGCTTCATCGGCGCCGATGACACCCATATGTGAGGACTGACTTCCTGCTTGGTCCTGGAGAAGCTAGGCTTACTACGTCCTCCTGCTGCATGGAGACTGGACACACTGGGGGCTGATGGGAGAGACCAGCAGGCTATATCCAGTGATGTCATGCGTTTTTGACATGCCCAGTCTCCAAGCTGCAGGAGTAGGTTCACTACCCAGAGGTTGAGGACTAAACTGGAGGAATGATAAGGAACAGTGATTTATTATCTTGGTAATTGTAATCCTAGGGCTACATAACTTATTGTTGTTAAGTGCCATTGAGTCGGTGTCTACTTCTGGCAACTCTCTGGATAGTTGACCTAAACTATGTTTGGTCTTCAACCAAGTGGCTCATTGTTGATAGAGTGCTGTTACTGTATCGATCCTTCTCATTGCCAGCCTTCCTCTTTTATGGTGACCTTCTACCTTGCCAAGCATTATGTCTTTCTCCAGTGATCTTTCTCTTCGCACGATGTGTCCAAACATAACTTGCTACCTCAGAAAACTAACATTCTACATCTGCATTATTTTTCTATCAGCAATAAAGTCTAATTTATACACAAACACAGAGTTGTTTCCCTTTATCTCATGTGGTTCACTTTCCAGACAGACCTATAGAATCTTGGGAAAAGAGGGAAGTAGCAATTATCCCTAGACCTATCAAGTATTTATATATATATAAATTTTCTATGGACAATAACCCTCACAGGTGTGTGAGTGTCATCCAGAATAAGTAATTCTGAATGAGCCACACCTTACAGATTTGGGGCCTCATACTCTGGGGTGAGAAATCCTGAATAACACCACTTACAAATTTGGGTGCTCACCTTCGGAATAGGCAGTTCTGCATGAGTTAACCCTGAGTTTTCCCTGTAAGACTGTTTGTCTGATTTACAATGGCTACTGCTGACAAATAGTCTTGCAGACTGAGATACTTGCCATAATTCAAGAGATCCCTTCAGGACTCTAAGGCGTGTACTGCAGGACTCCATGTATTACCATATATAAACACAGCATTAGGAGCTATGTCTTGATGGTTTACATAGTGCTCAGATACAGTTAGATGAGGTGACTGCCAAATTTCATACTGTGGATCTGAAAGACTAGAGCTTTTGTCACAAATGACTAAGGCAAAATATCACGAGGGACATTTTGTAACTGCTGAAAAGGTGTTTTCTCTAATCACTGAGCAGAGAGAGTTTTTGCAGCGTGGACGGCTCCTACAGTAACACATTTATTATCTGCTTGAAAAGTACAAAGCAGCCACGTGCAAGTGTGATTCTTTAACAGAACATAGGGATCTCTTAAAAAGACAGATTCAATAATTTAGGGATGCATTAGACCTCTCAGGAGAGCTATAAATCTCCCTTGAATCAGAATTTCAGGAGGTTGAAAGGGAAATCTTGGAGAAATCTGTAGTTTCCCGAGTCACAGCCCAGAGAAGCAACAATTCACTAATGCCAAAACTGCTTCTTTGAATCCCATAAATCAGCCAAAACTTGATTTGAACTCCTTCCTGCCTTTAGAAACTGCAGATATTGGGAAATCTCTAGAGGGCATCCTTGAGCAGGTTAGCTCTGAGAAAGAGCCCCTTCCCATCTCACGCTGCTATTGACTTTGAAGCAGAAGGCCATAAAAACTCTCCACTGACCCTGGAAATGCAGGATTCTCGGGAAACAGAAAAGAATAATCTGTCTAGCCCTGCTCCAGTTAGTGAAGAGGAGCTGGGAACTGAGTCCATGCAAGAGGGGGAAGATACACCTCTATGCTTAGCTCCTGAAACAGGCCAGCTTCTGCTAAACTCTGATTTTGAGTTAAAGCACAATGTTTCATTGCCTGTTAATATGAACAGAAGTAAGGAAATTTCAAACCAGTTCACTGTCATGAGAGATTTCCATATACAGAGAAAATGAGGATAACAGCTCAGCTGGCCAATTTCCCAGACTGGGACTTGTCTATAAAAGACCATAGAGCTATTGTTCTCTGTGCATCAGGAAAACCTGGAATGGGTACCAGGATCCATTCCTGTCTGCAGTCAAAAGCCAAACTTTTCTTCTTGGCCCACTGCCAACAAAACTGTTTTCTTGAACAGACTGGAATGCCCGAAAGAAATTAAAACATGCTTGCAAACAGACTAGGGAAAGTCCTGTGCATGCAAGGTTTAAATTTTCTTCTGAGAAATCCTGCAGTCAAGAATGCAACCGTCTGAATTTGATTTCAGTTCCTTTCAATATGGGATCTTTTGACACTCATCATGTTCCACCACTGCAAGTTATGCAAAAATGTTCATGATTTAACTAATCATGCCCTTTTCTTCTTTGTTCATAGGTTCCTGAGAAGAAATTTCTTTGTTGAAATAAAACTAACAATGTTTTATCTTAATAGTTTTAAAGACATTTCTAAGGGAGTGCATATAGAGATGTAAAAATTCTAGAGAGAGAATGTGCATTTCTGACATCATCTGACCACATAAAAATAAAAGGTCTTGTTTAATTCCTATAGGAAACTGACATTAAAAGGTTCCATTCATGGTTATATCTGGACCAAATATTCCTAAGATGGAGTGCAAGTATGATTTTCATTCCATGGACTGAGGAAATTTATCCCGCCTGGAATGTCCAAGTTTACTAGTCTCTCAGCCTCAGAGAAAGGGATTACAGAGACAGGGGTAGTTACACTGACAAGGATTCAGTCTAACTCATGTGCTGTTTGTGAATATTTCCTATACAGCTTCCTACCTACTGACACCTGTAAGGAAGGTGCCGAGTTTTGGAGTATGTAAGTACTCATTTACATCTGAATTCACTTGTCATTTCCTAGAGTTGGCAAACCTCCAGAAGTGGTTTGACTTCATTTTGTACCTAGTTTGAAGTGAAGTAAGATTCTTTAACTTCCATTTCTAATTATTCTCTTTAAGATATCTTAATTTAACACTTTATTCTTGCTCAGTTTGTCTCATAAGACACCAAGCACATGCATATTTAGTGAAGTATGGAATTTCGGAGCCTCACGGCCTCTTGATTCAAGTGATTTTTAAAAGATCTCTTCTGTTAATCATACTTTTGATTTTATGAGTCTATAAGTAAAAGACACTTATAGAAGAAAAAAAATAATTCTTGAATCTTTGCAGATGCAGAAATTGCATAAAGATGTACTAAATAATTCCATCTTTTACTATTTGAAATAACAAATACTAACCTAGAACAGAGTAACCTGTTTGTTTTGTTTTACAGATGGAGAACCAAACCTTGAAGGTCCTCTTCCTGATTTTGCTGACAGCGGGATCCAAAATTGCCGAATTGATTGAGCCTGGCCTGCCTTCTGGTTTCGTGCTGCAGGATACACCTGGATTCCTGATCACACAGTCCCAGATCATCACACAGAAAGTCTTTGTGTCACTGAACCCACAACATGTTTTACAGGAACACTTCACTATTTCTGATCCATGTACAACACACACACAACAGTGGTTAAAAGCGCACATGGACTATGCCACCACTGATGAACAGAATATTTTAAGCCAGTAGTAGAAGGATATGATCCAACCTATACAGCAAGACCTAAAAGATTTGTAGGATTTGTTGTGTTCAAGAGTTAAAAGTTGATATGAAAAATATAAACACACAGATCCGTTCGCAAAGTCAATTAATTGTCCATGACAAGACTATACGTAATACACTAACTGTGGTCAATCTTCATTCCAAGTTGATTAACCAAAATACAACAGAATTAACTGTGTTTAAAGGTATAGTCAATGAAGAGCGTACTTTCATGCAACCAATATATTAACTTATCTAATTCTCTAAACAAATCATAGATAATAGCATCAGTAACTTGATGCAAGGACAGAGTCCTACATCCTGGTACCCACAGCCCTTATTGTTGAAGCCTTTACTAAGGCAACTAGAACTAGCATTAAGCCACTTCAAGTTCAGATTTTTTTCCACCTGGGAAATACTATTCCACTATATGTAGATGTACAGAAGATGGAAATTGCTTTTCTGTTGAATTTCTTTTTTTATTTTGTGCCTGATAAGGTGTACCAGTTGAAACAAGTAATTAATGTTGGCACCTGGTCTGAAAACGTTTACCTGAGTGTTGACACTCCTGGGTACTTAGCTCATCATCATGATGAACCGCAAGACTATCTTGTGCCTAATTTAGGCATGTGCCAACGCATCAAGAACATTCATTGGTTGTGCCCAGGTAAACCTTTCATGAAGGACACTACTGAAGCTCTTTGTGATTTGACTACTGCAAGTGTGAAAGAGAAATGCAAAGTTATCATGACTAAGTATGATGATTTCTCTGAAACAAGGATTGCTATTGAGAATAATTTATGGCGAGTAAGCAACCCTCTGAAGGAACTTCTAATTACCAAATTGTTTCCTTAATCAAAGTTCCTAAGCACTCCATTGTTACTATTTGTAGAGTAGCTTTGTTTTATTTAGATTTAGATGATGTTTCTACTGAAATCCAGGTGATGGATGTGTTTCAAGGCTGTGACAAACTTCACTGAAGCCTAGAACTACCCACTGGACTATAACAACTCACACAGCTGAACTGTCTATTGACCAGGAGAGCCTTTACGTCACCGATTACAACTTTGATTCACATGATGTGGACATTTTACAGACTGATTTTATATCTCATATCACCGTGCCCGACTTTGCCCTTCTTTTGGCAATCAAATTTGTGGTTTCCTTATATCAGCAAAGATAGATTCATACCCTGCATCATATTATACGCTGTAAGAATATAACAAGCCCAGTATCCTGTTTCCAACAGTGGCCAATCTAAGCCACAAGTACCTAGCGGTTTTCCCAAAAGACACAGGTTCCACATGCTTGTATTGGAGCAAGCAGTGGATATCTTGGGTCCCCTTTAATAATGGTTTATAGACCTTTCCTCCAGGAACTTGTCCAAACTTTTTTTAAACCCGGCTACACTAACAGCTTTTACTACATCCTCTGGTAACGAATTTCAGAGTTTGATTACACAATGAGTGAAAAAATATTTTCTCTTATTAGTCTTAAATAGGTTACCCTGTAGCTTCATTGCATGTCCCCTAGTCTTTCTCTGTTTTGATGGCGTAAACAATCAATCTACATTTAACCATTCCATTCATTAATTTAGAGACCTCTATCATATCTCCCCCTCAGGTGTCTTTTCCAGGTTTATTTATTTATTTATTTATTTACAATTCTTATATACCGCACTATTTATGATCAGCGCGGTTTACAAAGAACAACAACATCCGACAATATACAAATGTCTGGTCATTACATTGAACAGGGAATGAAACTTGGAGAGAGAGGGTAACTATATACATAGGAAGTTAAATGGGGGAGGAACCTGTTTGGTGTTTTACATATTTGAGGATGAGCTATTCGAGTGTGACTGGGGTTCAGAGCCGTCAGTAAGATATTTGACAAAAAGGAAGTGTTTCAGGGCTTTCCTGAACTGGCTCAGGTTAGGGATTGCTCTGATGTGTGGTGGTAGGGTGTTCCATAGCGCTGGGGCGCAGAGACTGAAGGCTCGGTTGGATGTTGTTTTGGTGCAGTTTGTCGTTTCTTTTGGTATTGATAACATATTGGTCTCGGCGGTTCTTTTTTGTCTGGTGGTGGCAAGTGGTTGTATGAAATCAGATAGAGAGGAGGAGGAGAGCCTCTTGATGGCCTTGAACGTCAACAACAAGGTCTTAAAACTGATCCGGGCTTGAATGGGGAGCCAGTGCAGCTGTTTCAGGAGGGGTGTGATATGTTCTCTTCTGGAGGCTCCGAACAGTATCCGCGCTGCACTGTTCATAGCCAGTTGCAGGGGTTTAAGGTTGATCGGGTGAGTCCTTGTAGGATGGCGTTAGAGTAATCAAAATGAGGTATAATGAGGGCTTGGTAAATGGTGCGGAAATCATCTGGTTCTAGTAGCGGGCGTAAGTACCTGAGGGATCTGATTTTGAAGTATATCGCTCTAACAGTGTTAGCAATGTGTTGCTTCATATCGAGATGTTGGTCCAATGTCACTCCAAGGTAACGTATAGCTGGTTTCACTTGTAGCTCAGCATTATTTACCTTCAAAACGCTGGGTGGTGTGAAATTAGGGTTTCTTGAGATGAAAAGCACCTCTGTTTTCTTGTGTTGAATTCGTAAGTTCTGTGATAGTAGCCATTCGGATATGGTGTTGAAGCATGTAGACAGAGGGGTAAGGTCTGGGCTGTCAAGTGATATTGGCATGTATAACAGCACGTCGTCAGCATATAGCATACAACTCACATTGAACGACCTGATGATGTTGCAGATTGGTTGGAGGTATATGTTAAACATCAAGGATGATAGGGAGGATCCTTGAGGCACTCCTTGATTTTGTGGAAATGGTTTGGATGTAGCCCCGTCTGCTCGAACATGTTGCCATCTTCCAGACAAGTAAGATCTGCACCACTCTAATGCTGTTCCGCTGACGCCTTTTTCTCTTAGCCGGTATAAGAGGATCTCGTGGCAAACAGAGTCGAAGGCCGCCGCTATATCTAAGAAGATGAGTACAAAGCCATGTCGTATGTTGTCCACGCCTGAAATTACCATGTTGAAGAGAGTTGTGAGGAGTGTTTCAACTCCATGTGATTGAATCCATGTTGGGATGGATCCAGTGGGGCGTTGGTGTCGATATGATCTTGTAGTTGCTTGTACACTATCTTTTAAATGATTTTTGCAAGCATCGGGATGCTGGATATTGGCCTGTACGACTCAACCTTTTGGGGGTCTAGCTTGGCATTCTTTAATAGGGGTCTAACAGAGGTCTGCTTGAGGGTGGAGGGGAAAGACCCAGTGCTAAAGGATAGTTTTATCATATTGGCTATAATTGGGACGAGGTCAGTGCGCAACTCTTTTATCCAGAAAGCTGGACACAGATCTGTATGTGCAGTGGTGGTGTTTAGGGCTGAGATGGTGTCTTCGATAATTTTCTTTGAAGGTGTGGAAAAGGAAGTTAGTGATGCTGGGTACTCTTGTTCGCAGAGGGGTCCAGGTATCACTATTTTATCGGTCTTGCACATTTTAGATTGCATAAAGACAGCGTAGTCCTGCAGGCGTATGCCGCAGAGTTGCTCGGGGGTGGGTTCTTTGGTAAGAGATTTGACTAAATTGAACAGGTCATGTGGCTTATTCAATGACCGTTTCAGGGTGTTTGTATGGTGTTGCTTCATCTTGTCTGAGATGGCTTTGCGATGTGTATGTAGGTGTTGGAAGTATGCTGCATGGTCGCTACTGGTGCGTGACTTCCTCCAGCGCTTCTCCAGCCTCCGTAGAAGGGTTAGGGAGGCCTTCAGGTCGGCTGTAAACCATGGGGTAGATGGTCTTTTCTTTGGGGCCTTGTCTGTTGGAGAGCGGACTGCGATTGTACCGAGTTTGCTGTTCCAGGTGGTGATTAACTCCTCTAGGTCTAAGGAAGTCTTGTCCAAGAGCTCGCCTGTTTCAGCGAGGATGCATTCTCTGTTAAATGGGTGGAAACTTCTGGTCGTAGGATTAGAGATCTTGCTTGCATTCTGTTGGGGTTTCAGTGGCAGCAGGGTAGGCATCTGAAAAGTGATGAGTTTATGATCTGATCAAGGTACTGATGTCAATAATAGCATGATATTTTGTGATTGTTCCAGAACTGCTTGCGGGGCGAAAATGAGGTCCAGAATGTTGCCTTTTGTGTGAGTAGGTTTCTGCACCAGTTGAGTGTATCCCAGGATATCTAGGGCTTCTAAAAATGCGGATGCTTGATTGTCCTGTAAGAATGGGAGATTAAAGTCACCTACGATCCAGTTAGGCTTATTTGGACCTTGCGTATTGGATGCTATGTTTATTATGGTGGACAGGTTATCTGGGTCTGTAGTTGGTGCTCTGTAGAGTAGGTTTATAGAACATGTGTTATTGGAGATTGATACAGTTTCCAAGTTGTTAATGCTGTTGGATTCGACCATTTTAAACTGAAGATCAGTTCTGGTGATTATAACAACTCCTCCCCCTCTCTTGTTCTGCCTGTGGCTGGTGAAGGCAACAAAATTGGATGGAAGTAGTTGATTGAGAATGGTGTTGTCTTCAGGGGAGAGCCAGGTCTCAGTGACCATGATGATGTCCAATTTATGGGACGCTATTGTTTCAGTGATTGCCGGCCACTTTTTGCGAAGTGAGCGAGCGTTAATGAGTGCACACTTCAGGTTGCTAGGGTAGAGGTTTTTACCTTGCTTGGCTTTCGAAGAGTGCTGTAGTGGGATGTGCAATAGGTGGTGACGGTGAGGATAGCTAGTCTCATGAGAATTGTGGTAGAAGTCACCTGACCATTTTCTCCCAATAGTCGAAACTATGGGAATGTGATTATGTGAAGTGAGAAGGGCTAGTGAGCTGGGTGGCCAGAATATGAGGAGCAGGAGAAGGCTCACTAGGGAAATGATTGTATGCTCCATTTTGTACCCTTCTGGGCCAGTTGGGTGAAGCAGGAGTTTATGTTAGAGGGGGGATTTGGTGTGGCACTTAGATAAGAATAGTTTTAAGCAGGCTGTTATTGTTTCAGTTATTTTTATCATAGGTGTAAATGCTCTCTCCTAGGTGTGGGCTTTGGCAGGGTACAATGTTACAGCAATGGTTAAAGATATTTGGTGACTACTCCTTTGTGACTGTTCAAATACAGTACAGATCAATGTATTACAGTGTTGCAGATATTTACTACGTGCTCATTAATGTTAGAGTGAAAGAAGAATCTGCTTTGAATACAGTGTATATGTTTTTCTAACACATACTAGACGAAATGAAATACTGTTCTCTATAACATAGTAAAAACACATGAGATACTGTTCTGGGAGCAGTACAATTTTGCATGTGGGATACGAATACTCAGTGAAAGAGCGTGCTGCACCACTCTTTGGAATAGTTAGCTATGGTAATACGTTATATTGTTGATACGTGTTGTACTTCATGTAGGCTATAATTAGTAAGGAACATTATTGACACTGTATAAAGTACCTGGGGTGTTGTTTCATGAATGTAACTGCCAATTATGGATTGCAACACGGGAGTCCAAAAATACCGTCTGGTTTTCGCGGACCACGCATGGACAGCACTTCTAGAAGATGGCTGCTTTCCCGCCGCGGCACCCCGCTGGAGGCTCGATTCCTGCCCAGGGAGAGCTGATGATGATGGGGTAACGTTGTATCAGGGATATTGCTCTGCGATAGCTTCAGAGGCAGGGGAACGTGCAGTGTCCTTTCAGTAGATTATGTCGGCTGGCGTTCTCTGTTGGGGTCTCTGCGATTCTGTCCTGTCGTTGCAGCATGATGGGAATAGTAGGGTGAAGATTTTCCACGCTGTTCTCTGTCGGTCCTCGCCTAAGGGCCACGCCAAAGGGCCCTCTGGCGAGGCCCGGCAGGCGCGGGCCCGGCAGGCGCAGGCCCGCCTGGCGGCAGCCGCTTTTAAGGGTTGCTTCCTCCCTCCCACAGCCCCGATTGGGCTGGAGGACCTGAGCGGGAAAGATGGAGAGCCCGCTCAGGTGTGCTCAACACCCGATCGAAGGAGCCTGTTAATGTTGAAGAACCCTAACCTTTTTAGCCTCTCTTCATAATGGTATCCTTCCATCCCCTTTACCATTTTGCTGGCTCTTCTCTGTACCTTTTCTAATAACGCTATATCCTTTTTAAGATATAGCGACCAGAATTGCACACAATATTCAAGGTGCGGTCGTACCATGGAACGATACAGAGGCATTATAATATCCTTTGTTTTATTCTCCATTCCTTTCCTTATGATACCTAGCATTCTATTTGCTCTCTTGGCTGCCGCTGCACACTGGACAGAGGGCTTCAACATGTTATCCATGACGACACCTAAATCTTTTTCCTGGGTGGAGGTTCCTGCATCGTGAACCATAGTTTGGGTTGTTCTTTCCTAGGTGCATAATTTTGCACTTGTCCACATTAAATTTCATCTGCCATTGGATGCCTAGTCTTCCAATTTATCAAGGTCCTCTTGCAAGTTTTCACAGTCTTCATGGGTTTTAACAACTTTGAATAGTTTTGTGTAATCTGCAAATTTGATTACCTTACTAGATATTCCCATTTCCAGGTCATTTATGAATATGTCAAAAAGCAGCGGACCCAGCACAGATCTCTGGGGTACTCCACTATTCACTTTTCTCTATTGGGAAAATTGGCCATTTAGCCCTTCCCTCTGCTTTCTATCTTTTAACCAGTTCCTGATTCACAATAGTGCACTGCCTCCTATCCCATTACTTTTTAATTTCGCCAAAAGACTCTCATGAGGGACCTTCTCAAAGATTTTCTGAAAATCCAGGTAAACTATATCAATTGACTCACCTTTGTCTACCTGTTTATTCACTCTTTCAAAAAAAACATAACAGATTAGTAAGACAAGACTTTCCTTGGCTAAACCCATGTTGGCTGTCTCCCATTAAGCCATGACTATCTACATGTTCAGTAATTTTGTTCTTTATAATGGTTTCTATCATTTTTCCCAGTATTGATGTCAGGCTCACCGGTCACCTCTGGAACCCTTTTTAAAAACTGGCATTATATTGGCCATCCTCCAATCTTCAGGAATTACAAATGATTTTAATGATAGAATACTAATAGTAGATCTGCAATCTCATATTTCAGTTTTTTCAACACCCTTGGATTTGCTACTCTTCAGTTTATCAAATAGTTGTAATACATCTTCCCAGTGCATCGATATTTCTTTCAATTCTTCTGCAGCATCACCTTTAAATACCATTTTAGTCATAGGTAACATCTCTATCTCTTCCTCAGTAAAGACCGAAGCAAAGAATTCATTCAGTCTCTCCATTATGGCCTTGTCCCCTCTTAGTGCCCCTTTTACCCCTCTAATGGTCCAACTGACTCTCTCACAGGTTTTTCGCAACAAATGTACTTGAAAAAGTCTTTATTATGCATTTTTGTTTCCACGGCAAGCTTCTTCTCAAATTCTCTCTTTGCCTGCCTTATCAATGCCTTGCATCTAACTTGTCAGGGCTTATGTTGTTTCCAGTTTTTGTCATTTGGCTCCTTTTTTCTATTTCCTGAAAGATGCTTTTTGATACCAACAGCCTCTCTCACCTTACCTTTAAACCATGCTGGCAGTTTTTTGGACTTTCCTTTCACTTTTCTTAAAGCGTGGAATACAGCTGGGTCTGGCTTCCAAGATAGTATTTTTAAGCAACACCCATGCATGATGTAAATCTTTAATCTTTCTAACTGCTCCTTTTTGTTTTTTCTTAACTATTTCCCTCATTTTATCTTAGTCTCCCCTTTGAAAGTTAAAAGGTAGTACTGTGGATTTCCTTACTCTCCCTCCTCCATCTATTAAATCAAATGCGATCATGCTATGATCACTATTGCCAAGTGGCCCCAATACCCTTATCTCTTGCAACAGATCTTGTGTTCCATTAAGGACTAGGTAGAAAATGGCTTCCCCTTTGGTCGGTTCATGAACCAGCTGCTCCAAGAAGCAGTCATTTATTTAATCTAGAAACCTTATCTCCCTAACTTGTCCTGCTGTGACACTGACCCAGTTGATACCGGGATAATTGAAATCACCCATTATTATTGTGTTGTAACTTTTGCTAGCTTCCCTGATTTCTTTAGCATTTCATCATCCATTTGTTCACTCTAGCCAGGCGATCAATAGTATACCCCCCCCCCCTGCATCGCCATCCCCTTTTTACATGAAATTTCAATCCATTGAGATTCTACAGTGAATTTTGTTTCCTGCAAAACTTTAAAACTTTAATCCTTTGCGACTCAATGCTCTAACACAGAGTGCAACCCCCTCACCAACTTGATCTTCTCTATCATTACGATATAGTTTGTACCCAGGCATCACAGTATCCCACTGGTTGTCCTCCTTCCACCATGTCTCTGAGATACCAATCATATCTAACCTCTCATTTAGTGCTATATATTCTAACTTTCCCATCTTATTTTTTAGACTTCTAGCATTTGCATACAAGCATTTTAGAGGCAGGGGCAATTTGGAATCTTTAAGCTCTGTCTGCTCTGTACTCAAGGTCATTTGGGTTACTTTTGTCTTTATTGGAACCTCTATGCTGATATTTATTTATTTAGACATACTTGTATACCACCTTATCCTATAATCAAAGTGGTTACATAACATAATTGGGTTACATTTAACATTTGGGTGCTTTACAACATTTAACACGAGGGTATTTAACAGCATTAATACAACACAATTTGAGGGTTACATTATATGCCCTAACTTTAGTCTTTTGCTAGTATCCTTCAAGGATACATTGTTCCGAACTATGCAC